>JARWLC010000016.1:20393105-20960605 GCA_033318265.1 Phyllotis vaccarum
AAAAACCATTTTGAATCAGTTGCCAGCATTTAATAACTGGGTATGTTGGTGCTGGGTATGGTGGTGCATGCCTTTAATCCTAATATTTGAGGCAGGCAGATCTCTGTGAGTTTGAGACCAGTCTGGTCTATATAGTAAGTTCCAGGAAATCCAGAGCTACATAGTGAGACCCTGTTTGAATGTGAATAAAACCAAAAATAAAATAATAAAATAAAACTAGTATCTTGGCACGGAGGTTTATGCCTTCAAGCGTTTTCAGAGGCTGAAGCGGAATTGTCCATAAGCTGAAGGCCAGTCTGGGCTATGTAATAAGTTCCAGATGAGTGTGAGCAACAGAGGAAGACCTCATCCCAAAAAAAGGTGGGAGGGGGGATTTCACATTCAAAGGTCCATGTGATTTTCTTGAAATTTCTGGAGTCCTAGAAACTGGCATCCTTCATTTTTAGTGTTTTCTATATGCTAACACTGTTCTGAACACATCATATGAGTAATTCTTTGACCACTTACAAAAACCTTATAATACAGACACTGTGGTAATCATCAGTTTATAGACTGTCACTCAGCCCAAAGTGACAAAGCTGAGATTTGAACTCTCAGGCCGGCTCAATACGTCTCCATCTTCGGTCCATGCATTGTCCCTCCCACACCTTGTTAGTGAAGTGCACTTTCTCCGGTGTGTGCCACTTTCCTTCAGAATTGGCTCCTCTGCCTTCACTGGAGCCAAAACCTGCCGTGATTTAACATCTCATTTCAACCACTGTTTTTCTTAATGCTTCCGCAGAATTAAAATTTGGGCCTAGGTCTTAGTGTGTGTTACACAAGTGCTCTACCACTGAGCTACAGTCCCAGTCCAGCATTGCCTTTCTTATACTTAGCCTGCTTCCCTCATACTCTCACTGTACCTGGCCCCCAAAACCTTGCAGTCTGGGCCTCTGATTTGGAGCTCAGCTCTTAGCTGGAGAACAGAATGAAGGGATTGTAATGCCGGGCAGAGCAGGGAAGAAGGCGGCTGTGTCCTTCCCATCCCGTCACTTCCTCTTCTTCTTCACAGGCCTCCCAAGCAGATGGTTCCCTTCAAATACACAGAGTTTCTGTTCATGCTGTGGAGTACACAGTAGGCATCTACGACAACGGCACAGTGCCCCAGGTGTATGGTCACCTCGCCCTCTCAGCACATCACATCGGTGTCAGAACCTCCAGAAATAACTCCAGCATTTCTTCCACGGAGTCAAATGACTATGTCAATATCTCCACAGCAGAAGAGACAAGTGAGACTCTAACTTCTATTAAAAGCACTCCTGAAAATCACCTTAGCCTTCTCAGTGCCCAGAAGCTGGTCTTTACTGAAGGAGGGCCTATAGGCTGTGGGGCTGCCACCGACCACACTGCTTTGTGGGCTCCAGGAAGTAAGCGCAACAATTCACTCGGTGATGGAGAAGATTCATCTCAGACTTCAAATGACTATGTTAATATGACAGGTTTGGATCTTGAGGACATCCAAGAGAATCAGCCCAGGGTGGATTTTCAGTGCTGTAGAGATTATGAAAATGTCCCCTCAGCAGATTCCCAAGGAAACCAGCTGCAAAGTCAGGAAGAAGTGACATCTTCAGATACAGACCCTGAGGAGCCTGGCTGGAGGGCCCTGTCTTCTGTGTACTCTATGGCATTTCAGCCGTCTCCACAGAGTGAGAACCGTGAGGTGGAACATGCCAAAGAGCAGTCAGATGGAGATGCTAATGACTATGAGAACGTGCTAGCTGCCCAGTTACATGGCAGGGACTGTGACCAGGGACCTGGTGTTTGGTGTCCTTCTGATGAGGGGACACCAAGCCACCTAGCTGAAGAGCTCTGTGAAGTGGTCTATCATGCTGGGTCCTTAGCCACTGAAATCTCTATTGAAGATGCCTAAGTGGCCCAGCGCCCTGTCAGATTCACTCGGTTGGGCTAAGGAGGCTGAGAGGAGGCGGGCACTAGCAGGCTACACAAAAGCAAATGTTTAGGAAACCCAAGAGGAGTGTTCCTCAGTCAAAGCTGCTGTTAGCGCTCAGGCCAACTGAGGACAGTTGAGTGACACAGTCTTACTGAGATGTTAGAAAAGGAAGAAGCTCATAGCTCTTAGAATAGAGTAGAAATGTGACATGGTCAAAAATAATCAACTTCACAAACACCGGAAGTGAAGATTATGTTGTCACTCAGGCAGGCCAAAAGGAGGAACAAGTTGAGGTAGAGCAGATGATTTCTAGTTTAAGAAGAGCTGGTGAGGGTGTAGAACTATGGGAGTCCTGTTGCTTGTTGGTGTGATTGCAGACTTGTTTTGTGAACTACCCATTTCACCCTTAGGAATTGAAGCTACTTTCCATGCATGTATTCTATAGTTGTACAAATAAGGTACTCTGTTGTAGATAAGAAGGGGCGATTCCCTAGAAAATGTTTTTAATATATGAACCTGTTATACATGGCTGTTTTCATATAAGCACATAATGTACTCTGAGATGTCCACCCATCCCCCAAGACTTCACCTTTTCTCATTTCTTATCCTTCCCATGAGATCACTGCATTCCCCTGGACAGGCTCACTTCTGCCTTTCTATCATCTGTACATATGTACTTTTATGTATCTGTGTAAAATCTAGGACCTACTAGTGAAAGAAAACATGAGATATTTGTTTTCTTAATCAGTGTGGTACTGCCTGTGGTCAGATGAAATCTCAGTGTGGTTTTAATCTGCATTTCCCTGATAATAGTGATGGTAAACACTTTTCCATGTATTTATTGGCCATCTGTACTTTATCTTTTTTTTTAATGCCCTACAGGCTTGCCTAAATCCCTACCTTTCTTTTTATTATTATTATTTTTAAACTTTTATCTCATGCACATTAGTGTTTTGCCTGAATGTATGATTGTATGAGGATGATGAATCCTCTGGAACTGGAGTTACAGACAGCTGTGAGTTGCCCAATGGGTGCTGGGAATTGAACTCAGGTCCTCTGGGGGAACAGCCAGTGCTCCCAACCACTGAGCCAGGGCTACAGTACTTCATCTTTTTGAGAACTATCTATACCTCTCATTAGTTCTATAAATGAGTATGTACGTGTGTGTGTGTGTGTGTGTGTGTATGTGTGTGTGTGTGTGAGTGTATGTGTATGTGCATGTGAGTGTATGTGTGTGAGTGTGTATGTAAGTGTGTGTGAATGTGTGTATATGTGTGTGTGCATGTGTATGTGAGTGTGTGAATTGTGTGCATGTGAGTGTGTATGTGTGTGAGTGTGTGTATGTGAGTATGTATGTGTTTGAATGTGTGTGCATGTAAGTGTGTGTGTGAATGTGTGTGCATGTGAGTGTGTATGCATGTGTGTGTGAGTGTGTGTGTATGTGAATGTGTGCATGTGTATGTGAGTGAGTGTGTGTGTGTGTGAGTGTGTCTACTAGGATGACCTATATCCCTGAGCACACTGAGGACTCAGATCTTGGTCCCCAAGCATCACTCTCCAGGAGAAGGAAGGCTTGCTGGAGAAGTGGCTGGTTCTGATGCTGCTTGTGCATCTTGTGGAAGGAGGGAGGGTAGAGACAGAGAGGGAATAAGGAGAAGAGGTAGGAGAAAGAGCCAGCTGCAGACAGTTTTCAGTTCTAAAACTGGAATAACCCGGGTAATGAAGAACAAGTAGTTATTGATTAGTAGTTCACAAAATCATAATCCACAAAATAATTTCCCATAAATCCAAAGCATAAGACAAATAGATGAATCACCACGAAGCACCCTAGAACAATGCTGCCGGCAAACCCACTGATGGGGCTAAGGTTAGAGAGCAGCACGAAGAGGCAAGATCACAGCAGAACTTCAGAGACTCCTTTATACTGGCTGTATCTTATCAATGATTCATTTCTAATGGTCAGAAAATGAAAAGGGGAAAATGCTCAGTTTAGAATGGAAAAACCTGACAGATACCACCCTGATCCAATAATTACAATCAATCCACCATTGTTAAGTCACAACTCTGCCTTATCAAAGATCCAGATTGGCTAGAGAGGTGACTCATTGGTTAAGAGCACACAGTGCTCTTGTAGGGGACCTGAGTTTAACTCCCAGAATCCATGTCAAGTGCTCACAATTACCTGTAACTTCATTTCCAGGAGATCAGAAGCCTCCAGCTTTCAGTGACACTTGCATGCCCAGACACATACCTACACACAGACTTAGGCATTGATACATAATTAAAAATAACAAAATAAATCTTTAAAAGAGAAAAAAAATCCAGACTGGATGTCTTTGCGCAGATGCCCAGCCAGAAAAGATTGAGAAACTCACAGATTAGAGAAGATTCCGGAGTCAGGACTAAATATAACACAATTGCCTCAGACTGGACTCTACAGCAGAAACATGAGATTCCAAACACCTGCATTTAGTTAGCAACATTGTGTTAGTCTTGGTGCCTTTAGTTCTATGGCTATAAAGTGATCATGTAAGATAGCAACATTAGAGGAAGTGGAATAGAGATGTATAAGAATGCCAAATTGTAAGCCTAAAATTATTTTAAAGTAAAAATAAACTTAGTTAGAGTTAGAGGGGTTAGGAGTTAGGGTTATAAAAAAATAAATAATTAAATTCAGCCAGGTATTGTGGCTCACACTTTTGGTCCCTGCCCCCAGGAGGCAGAAGCAGGCAGATCTCTGTGAGCTCGAGGGCAGCCTGGTCTACAGAGTGAGTTCCAGGGCAGCCAAGGCTAAATAATGAAACCCTGTCTCTTAAAACCAACCAACTGGCAAACGGATAAATCTAATTAATGTCTAACTTTAGTAGTTAGGGTTCCCTAAAGAAATAGAACCAACATTATCAATACAAATCACAAAGGAGACTTATTAGTTTGACTTACATAACAGGGGCTGTGTAGTATGGCCGATGTTAGCTGCATTCTGGAGAGACTGAACCTGCCATTCAATTTAGGGACTGGAAACAGTGCCATGGACTAGACGTGGCCATTGCCTAATAAGCTCAGTGACTATGGCTTATCTATAAGATAAGATCTATAAGATCATAAGATAAGATCTATAAGATCAAGTCAGCAAGATAAGCCAGCGTTTCAGCAAGCAGCACTAATTGGTTCAGTGAGTTGGGGGGGGGAGGAATTTTTAAGTGAGAGAGAAAATATGAAGACAGGAGGGAGATGTGGGGGATTCAGGAGAAGTTACAGAGGAGTAAACAGTAGGTCAGTGTTATCAAAATGCATTATACACATGTATAAAATTATCAACAGATAAATGAAATTGTTATTTTAAAAAGATAAGTAATCCATTATAATTCCTTACGTAATTAAACAGCAGATTAATTACTTGAATTAGGATTCTGTAAAAAGGAGCAGAACTGATAAAATATAAAACACAATACATATATGTGAGGTTTTTGGGTTTGGTTTTTTTTTTTTTTTTTTTTTTTTTTTGAAACATGATCTCTTTGTGATGTAGCTCTGGATTGTCCTGGAACTCACTCTGTAGAGCAGGCTGGCCTCGAACTCACATAGATCTACCTGCCTCTGCCAGTGCTGGAATTAAAGGCGTGCATCACCACCACCAGGCTCTTATATTTGGGGTATATTAGACTGGCTTACAGGATGCTGTTTGGGTAACCCAACAGTGGCTGTCTCTCTCTTGAAAGGTTGAGAATCTGATAGCCGTTCAATGATTCCTAGAGAATTATTAGAGAGCTGCTGGTCTTCAGTGGATGTTAGAATCCTGAAGAATTTTGTTCTAATACCTCAAAGGAACGCCTCAACAACATGATTGATGAGCAGTCCTGCAAGGGCGAAGACAAGCAGGCAAAAAGCTAAGTTTTGACTGGAGAGATGGCTCAGCAGTTAAGAGCACTGGCTTCTCTTCCAGAAGACCTGGGTTCACTTCCCAGCACTCACATGGCAGCTGACAGCCTCCTGTAGCTCCAGTCCCAGGGTATCTGACATTCTCTTCTGGCCTCTTTGGGTACCAGGTATGCTCATGATACACGGACATAACACTCATACACAGATACATATCTTTTCGTGTTGGTTCTTTGTTTGTTTTTCTGAGGCAGAGTTTCTTTGTGCTGTCCAAGCTCTTCCATGTCCTTTTATCCAGACTGCCACAGCAAAGTGTGGCTCAAGTTTAGTGGAGGGCTTCCTACTTTCAAGTCTGATCAAGAACATTTCTTACAGGAGTGTCTAGCAGCTTGCTTTAGTTGATTCCAGATGCAGTAAGGTTGGTAACCAAGATCAGCCATCTTGTCATCTCCTGACCTTGGGGTTATTGTCTCCTCATTCGGAATACTACCTAGCATAAAGCACGAAGATTTCCTAAGTCCCTCCTTCCCTCTAGAAAAGACGCTAGGTCATAGCGGTGAGCACAAGACAAGTTTTGACAAGCAGAAGACAAGACAAACTCAGTCTCTCTGGCATCTCGCCTCCTCCATACCTTAGTGCCCTAAGGGCGTCATCTTGGCTTTTCTGTGGAATAAGAACTTGTACGAACTTGCAATAAGCCAGTGGTCTGCTCCCTAGAGTTATCGGAAAGTAGAAATAAGCCAGCCTCTCTTTCCTCTTTCCAATGGTTCTCCTCAGCATTCCCCACTTCAGACTGGGTAGGTAGATCTCCTTTTCAACCCTGAGGGATTAGCATCTTTTCAGAAGAATGCAACCTGGCAGGACTCTTCTTCCTGTCTCAGATGCCCTCCAATCAAAAGAACTTGAGCCCTTTGACAAGAAAGGAATCCCCTTTGTAGGGCTAGCTCCTAACCATCCACCTTCTTTCTCATAAGACCTCAGTTTAATGACCTGCTGCAACCATCATGATTTATTTATTTATTTATTTTTTACAGGCAAGATCTAACATGTTCAGGGCACCTTCAAACTCGCTGTGTAGTCAAGGATGACCTTGAATTTTTGTTCTCCTGCCTCTATCTCCAAGGCTGCCACACTTGGTCTGCCATCTTGAAATTCTTGACTTTGAAAGAAATTCTTACTTTTGAACTTGTATGCGGTGACTACAGTCCAGTGGGACAACGGAGAACCCCCTAAGAAAGAGAAGATACACACAGTGTCCTCTGCCTTCCATTCCCAGGCAGCTACTGTTTGCTACAGTAAAGAAGCAAAATAATGAATATTGATACTTAGTTTGCTTCCCCTTTTTACTCACTGCGAGATACCATTCCATAGAATTGTGCTGCCCACAGTGAGGGTGAGTTTATTCAACTTGGTTCAATCTAAAAACTTCTTTGTAGACATCCCCAGAACTTTATCTCTGACATTATCTAAGAACCTGTCAAGGTGATCAAATTCATTGCTACAATCAAAATTCTCAGCTAAATTGCTTTTACCCCAGTAATGCAAGGTTGGTTCAACATAAGCCTCAAAAATGTAATCAACTGTAGACAAGTCAAGAAATGAAATTCTATGATCATTTTGGTAGATCCAGAAAAGTTTATCATGTGTTTACAATAAAATTTCAGAAGAAACTAGGAATATACAGAACATATGCCAACATCATAAAGGCTATATATATATATATATATATATATATATATATATATATATATACACACATATATATGTATATATATATGTGTGTATATATATATATACATATACAGCAATCCTATACCCAACATTATACTAAATGGGGAAAACTGAGTATTTTCTCTAAAATATAGAAAGATACAAGGCTAATAACTCCTTAAACTCTTATTCAGTATGTTTGGAGTCTTGGTTATATCAGTAAGGCAAGAGAAAGATATAAAAGAGTTAAATATAGGGTAAAGGAAGCTTAAGAGACGGCTCAGTGAGTAAGTGAACTGAATGCTCTTCCAGAGGACCTGGAATCTGGGTTCAATCCCCAGCACCCACATGGCAGCTCACAACTGTCTGTAACTCTGGTTCTGTGGTAAAATGCACATACATTTCCTTAAAAAGATAAAAAGAAATCAAAATATTCCTATTTTTGAACAACATGATTTTATACTTGAAAATCTCTGTGGATGCCACCATAAAACTGGTAGATAGATCTGATAAACACTTTCAGTAAGGCAGGAGGACACAGAATCAATGCACAAAATCAAATAACTTTTATATGTAGCAAAAACACAATAGGTAATGTAAAACTCACAAATAGAGGCACAAAACACAAAACAAAGAATAAATGTACTGTAGGAAATCAAAGGCAGCTACATTAAAAACTTCAGACAGAGTTGTGGTGGCACACACCTTTAATCCCAGCACCAGGGAAACAGAGGCAGGAGACACCATCCCTGGGCTCATGGTCCTGGATTCTATAAGAAAGCAGCCTAAACAAGCCAGGGGGAGCAAGCCAGTAAGCAGCACATATCCTGGTTGACACACTTTAGTTAGCAAGAACAGTTATAAGCAGAGCTTCAGAAACCAAAATGCAAGATTAGTACATTTAGTGACTTTTCCAGAACTATGGACAAGGATAGATTAGGTCTTTGTTCCTATGTAGACAGGTGTTGGGGCTGTTTATATGCTGGGCTCTTAGGTCAGAATGGTGCATTGGTGCCTCTAATATGACGTCATTTGTGCTAAGGGCTGGGTACCTGTTGTAAGGGAGAAACCTACTACTATTATTCTGCTAAAGAAACAGCCAAAAAAAAAAAAATGACTAATGACATACTGCTATATCCATAGATCAGTGCCTCACTCACCCCTCATTAGAAAAGATTCTTTTTGCAATGGATGGGAATTAACACAGAGACCCACTTCTAGGCATGTGCGGAGAGTGAGAGGCACATTCAGGCCTAAATGGGATGTCTTTTATCAGACCCTACCTATAGTGGGACTCCAGCACCTCTCTGATCTAAGGGCGTGGCCTCTGGGCCAGCACAGGTTTGGGGTTCACCTATGACCTTTGAGGCTGTAGCCTTGGGGTGTGACCAGGAACATCTAAAAGACCAGCGTCACAAACACAGTGCTCTCTCTGCTTCCCACCGCCTGGAAGGAAGATCTGTTCCATTCAGACAATCGGATCATCCCAGCATTCCCTGCATTTTACGTTGTAAATTGCTTTGAATAAATATTGATATATTAATCCATTTCCTAGCGATTATGAACCAGGCCACACCCACCCTCGAGACTCAGGTATCTATGGAGAAGAGACGGCAGAAAGATTGGAAAAGTCAGAGGTGGTGGATGACCAAGTTTTCCAGATCCAACAGAATGGCTGGCTGCACATACACACTTCAGGGCTGTAGCATCCCCCTCATCTGGGCTCACTGAAGAGCATTTTTGTTTCAGAGATAGGACACTGCCTGACACTCGGGCTTTGCTAATCAAAGCCCATTAAAGCCTTAAACTCAACAAAATCTGTTGTCTTATTTTAGCTGATTCTTTCTCCATCTCCTCCTCCTCCCTCTCCCCCCGCCCCTTCCTCCTCCCACCCTTTCCTCCCCCTCCCCCCACTTCCACTTCTAGAGTTTTGGGTTAGAACTTCATGCACGGTAGAAAAGCCCTCTGCCGCTGAGCTATACTCACCGATCCTGAAACTGTTTCATTTTGAGACAAGGTGTTACTACAAAGCTTCGGCTAGTACCTCAGGTACTTCCCTGTCGCTGTGATAAAACCCCACTGAAGACAGTAGAAGCAAGAACAGGAAGCAGATCCGCTATTTCAAGGTCGCTTCTCTTTTCTTTCCTTTTGTTTCGTTTCTTTGTTTTTTGAGACAAGGTCTCTCTGCTTAGACCTGTCCTGGAACTCACTCTGTAGACCAGGCTGGCCTCAAACCCACAGAGATCTGCTTGCCACTGCCTCCCTAATGCTGGGATTAAAGGTGTGTTTGACTCCTTTTAACTATTAAAAATGATTGTTTCTCTCAAGACTCCAGGTGTTACTGAGTCTCTACTTACAGGGCTATAGGGAGTTACAACCCTTTCTGAGGGCTAAGTTCTTATCCTTTGGTTTTGGTTTGTTTTCCTTTGCCTGAGGCAGGGTCTCACTATTTAGCCCTGGCTGTCTTGAAACTCACTACGTAGACCAAGCTGGCCTCAGACTCAGAGACCTGCCTGCTTTTGCCTCTCGGGAGGAGCTGGGATTGAAGGCACACTCTGTCACACCCAGATTAGCCCTAGTTAAGTTATTTTAGTCCTCTGAGCTACACTCTGAAATTTCTCGTCTCTATCAGCCCTTTGAAGATTATACTTCTGGCCGTGACCTGAGTCTCACTCCGTCAAGCACCTGCTAGCGTTGCTAATGATGGAAACACATATCTACTGCTCAACAGAGTGGGAAAGCTGTTGAATGCTTTTAAAAATATTTCTTGGCCATTTATGCTGCCCTTTTTTTTTTTGAGAACTGTCTATTTGTTTTATTTGTTTGTTTGTTGACTGGCAAGCTTCGTTATTCTAGATATTAGCCTCTTGTCTGAAATATGGCTGGTCAAGCTCTTCTCCCAATCTGTCAATCTGTCTGCTCACTTTGCTGATGTTTTCCTTCTGGTACAGAAGCTTTTTTTGCTTGTTTGTTTTGTTTTGAGACAGGGTTTCCCTGAGCAACAGCCCTGGTTGTCCTAGAACTCCCTCTGAAGACCAGGCTTGCCTCAAACTCACAGAGATCCACCTGCCTCTGTCTCCCGAGTGCTGGGTTTAAAGATGTACACCACCATGCTCAACCTTACAATTGTATCTTTCTTAACAGTTGGATAATATTCCACTGTGTACGTGTACCACATTTATATTATCCATTCATTAGTTTACAAACACCTAGGGCGCTTCCAACTTCTGACAATAGTTCATAATGATGAACTATTGTTGTCAAATTCATAATAATGAACAGAGCAGCAGTGAACATGGATAGGCAAGCCTCAAACCTTTCTATTGTAGGGAATATCGGAAGCATTTTCGGGGCACACAATTGCTGCATCATTCACTCAAGTGATGTCCTTTGATTGTTTTGAGTTTAGGGAAGCCTTGAACCACATGTTTTGTCTCCAGCAGCACCAATGGAGCCACACTAGGAAGTTCAGTAAATATGAAAATGTTTTAATGCATTCCTTTACTTTTGTCTTTTAATCAGAAGTGCCCATACTGGAGAAAGTCTCACAAGTGGGAAAGCCTTTAGTGACAGGAAAGCCCTCATTCATCACCTCAGCATTCACACTGGAGAAAAGGCCTGTGGAGTGAGGGACAACTGCAGATGTATAGGGGATGTGGTGATGTATTATATATTTAATAAAAAAAATTGTCTGGAATATCAGAAGACAAGCCACCCACAGAGCCAAGCCATGAAGGTCAGGAAGTGGTGACCCATGCTTTTAATCCCATCACTTGGGAAACAGAGATCCTCTGGATCTGTGAGTTTAAGGACTAACAGAGCTAGGCAGTGGTGGCACACATGTTTAATCCTAGCACTAGGAAAGTTGATCAAGGAAGTGAGATAGCTGGGCACTTCCTTTTTCGGCTGAAGACCAAGAGTCTTGGAGTCCGAGGATTCCTGGAGACAGGCTTGAGGAGTGGCTGGGTGAGAAGTGGCTGTGGTTTGTTTCTCTGTCTCTCTCATATTTCAGCTTTTGGCTCTGGGATTCTATTATAATGCCAAATAGAATTCATGAAAAGGGGAGAGTCCTATGAATGTGTGGGATGTGGCAAAATCTTATGCAGTCCAAACCTCATTGACAATGGTGAGAAGCCCCATGAGTGCAGAGAACATATAAAGATCTTCTTCCTCTACTATTCCTGACTCATCATCAAATAATTCATACGGAGAGAAACCCTTAGTGTAAGTGGGGGAGGAGAATACCTTTTGAAAGTGTTCAAACCACAGCTGACACCTCAGAATTCACATTAGTAAGGTTTAATATAACCACTAAGGAGTCAGCGGTCAGAAGCATCACTTAGCCTCTGACCACTCATATTGAAGGGCAGGCAGCATTTCTGGTAAAGAGATGTGAAGGATTTGCCATCTTGACTCATGTTTGGAATGGACCCAGACTACAGTCTTGTGTTTTGTCTTGGTTTTTATTATTTTATTTTGTTTTAGAAAGAGTCTCATATAGCCTAGACTGTCCTTAAATGCAGTATGTTGTGGGAATACATTTGTGCGTACTGTATCTTTAAATAAAGGAGCTGGTTTGGCCATGGCAGGTACGTAAAATAGGTAGGAGGAGAAATGAGAGAGAAGCAGGGCGGAGTTAGAGGGAGACCGCGCGGAAGCCGCCCAAGGAGCAACATGTAAGGAGACACGGGTGAGCTACGGGCCGCCACGTGGCCCGTGGATTAATAGAAATGGGTTGATTTAAAATATAAGAGCTAGCTAGCAATGTGCCTGAGCCATAGGCCAAACAGCCTGAAATAAATAAAGCGTCTGAGTTGTTTCTAGAGACCCGGGCGGCGGGCACAGATAAGCGGCGCCAGGCAGGTCTGTGGATCTGAGACCTCTGGGGCATGGGACCCGCAAACAAAATACAACAGATGGCGCCCAACGTGGGGCGATTATCCACTTAGAGCCTGACAAAGATTAAAAAGAGTTCTAGATCGCAGAAATTGAGCCAGGGCAGCTTCCAAATTGTGTGTGTGGAGCGGGTCTTTGTACAAACAAAGCATGGTCCGGGTCACACTCAAAATGGCGCCAGCGGCGGGCTGGCGACAGGCAGTGTGAGCTACAATCAGGCGGGTTCCTGAAAACTAACAAAAGACTCAGTAATGTGATTGATTTTAGATTTCTGCTTATTTGGAACAAAAGAGAAACAGATTTTCTTCGTGGCAGCACCTTCTTGGGTGTGCTCTGTTTACGGTCCGCTTAAGAAAACTTAGTGATTCAGCCTAATTTGCAAAAACTGTGCTTCTTTTTGGAGAATGTATTTTAAAAGCTCTTAAGGTTAGAAGATGATTAAGGATTCACAATAAAACAGATTCAGATAAAAAGAAAACCTGTAAACGGGTTACAATGTTTGTAAAAGGTACATAGGCCTCAGAGAGAAAATAAAGAGGTTAGAAAAAGTTTTTAAAGCGAGAAATAGAGTGATAAAAATATAATAAGCCACGTAAAGATGGAAAATAGACACAAAATCTGGATTTTGGTTGTTATTGTGTTTTCTTTTAATTTTTTAACTGTTAATGAGCTAACTGCAAAAAGACAATGGATTGCAAAGGCTACTAAGTTAAACAAGAATGTATATTTTAAAGGTATTTTGATTTTGAAATTTGTGTCTAAAGATTTATTGCTTTGGAAGAGTTCTGTTTCTGTTTCCACAGATGAGAACCTGTGGATTGCTTCCAGGCAAATGTGGTTTCATCAACCAAGACCCCCTAAAAAAACCTCTGATGAGAAGAGATGGCCAGATCAGCTTCACAGCTGCAGATTATGACCCAGTCTCAACAACCGTGAGATTTTCAACGCCCCTTAATCAGCAGGAAGTAGTAATGAATAACTTCGCCCAAATTCCCCAAATATTGTTTCTAAATGTTTGTTTTCATTATAAATGGTTAATGGTCATAGTCAATCTCTTTCTAAGAAAAAACGGGGGATATGGTATGTAAATGCTTTTTTAAAAAATTAGATTATTAAATTTACAGGTAATCAGCTGTTAATCTCAAACTGCTTTACATTGGTATAGATTTTGGTTTATTGATACAAATTTAAAGTCAATTTTATTATGCTGTATGTGTTTTTCTATTCTTGTTTAAGATATGATGTTCATGTAACTGTTTTAAAATTGTAGTGTATAATTAAGAAATAAAGGTTAATAGTCACTTTTGATAATCAAACTTATAGTTAGGTTAGTTAAGATTTTTAGGTATACAAAGATATATTTCAATTAAATAAATAATCTTCAAATACTTCTAAGACCTACAGAATATGGCATTTAAAATATTTTAAGAGCTTAGACTTTTCTGGACAGTGAGACAGGTCTATACCTGGCAGCACTAATTTACTTCAACAAGAAAATGGGCATTGAAGAAACTCCATATAGAGTCTCATCTATTTGTGGTAATGGTAAGCCACTGGAGAAAAAACTGTTTTTATATTGACTGCTTGACAGTATGCTGTTTAAACTGGACATGCAGGTTCCATAAGAAGATGACCCCTGGACTTTGGCAGAGCAAGCCAAGATCATCATTCGGGTTCCTGCTTTACAGAGAAAACTGTCAGACATTCTTCAAGACTCAAGGAAAAACAACGGATGAACTGTGCCAAAATGGGCAGAGCGGATTTCCTACTTCACTGAAATGAAAAGAGACTTTGGGCCTGTAGGCTGAAGATAAATGCCCCAACTTTATAAAAGAACTTTGGGTGACTGTCCAGGCAGATAGGTGTCATCTCTGCCCTTTCTAGATTCTAGAAGTCGTTTGCACTTCTGGTTTACTTGGATAAATATTATATCCTTCTGTGGTCTTTGATGTAGTTGAAGATTAGATAGTTATATGTACAGTTTTTCTTAGTCATTTAAAAGATATATTAGATATAAAACTTTAGATTCATAAAGATAAGATAGATGATAAAATATTTTCTTTAATTTTACTAAATACAAATAGACTAGATATTATAACTGTAATTCTTGCCTGATAGCTATTTTGTTATATATAATTTTGCTATGTTAAAATTGAAACCTTCCTTTTTGATTAGAGAAAAAAGGGGAAATGTGGGAATACATTTGTGCGTACTGTATCTTTAAATAAAGGAGCTGGTTTGGCCATGGCAGGTACGTAAAATAGGTAGGAGGAGAAATGAGAGAGAAGCAGGGCGGAGTTAGAGGGAGACCGCGCGGAAGCCGCCCAAGGAGCAACATGTAAGGAGACACGGGTGAGCTACGGGCCGCCACGTGGCCCGTGGATTAATAGAAATGGGTTGATTTAAAATATAAGAGCTAGCTAGCAATGTGCCTGAGCCATAGGCCAAACAGCCTGAAATAAATAAAGCGTCTGAGTTGTTTCTAGAGACCCGGGCGGCGGGCACAGATAAGCGGCGCCAGGCAGGTCTGTGGATCTGAGACCTCTGGGGCATGGGACCCGCAAACAAAATACAACAGTATGTAGCTGAAGATGCCTTTGGTCTTCCTGTTTCTACTTCTCAAGTGTTGGGTTTGTAGGCAATGAGCCACTATACCCAGCTCATGGTCCATGTATCCTGGAACATAGCTCAGTTTGTAAGATGTATGTCTAGCATGCACAGAGCTCTAGGTTTGATACTTAACAGTTCCTTGCAAATGCTAAGCTTGGGCTCTGCCGCTAAGCTGCCCTGTCTTCTTTTTGAAAATATCTCAAGTGCATCATTTCAGTGTAAACTAAGAAATATAAGTCTGGAGATGTTTTGTAGGTTCCTCAGGGTTCTCACAATAAGCAACACTATTAGCAAATATTGACCCCCCTCTAATCTGTGGTCCCCTTTTCCTTGTTTTTCTACCAGCAAGACCTTCCAGTGTAACACTGGACTAAAAGGCAGAAAGAGGCTACAATTGCCCTGTTCTTGATATCCAAGGAAACACACATAAATTAAAATCACTTTATTCCGGTGAATTTGCAAATAAAAACATCACACCGATAGATTAAAACAGCTAGTGATGGCTTTCATCCCTGCGCTTGGGAGGCAGAGGCAGGCCGATCTTTGTGAGCTTGAGGCCAGCCTGGTCTACAAAGTGAGTTCCAAGGATACAAAGAGAAACTCTGTCTTGAACAAAAGAAGAAGAAAAGACAGAGCCAAACTGTATGCTTTGTGAACTTCTAAAGAGTTATTATTTTTTTTTCTAGTTTCAACTCCATCATTTCTTTTTCCTTTTTTCATGGTGGTTAAATGAATAGAAATGTGACAGTGAAAGTATATAACCCTAGGAGAATCGCTATTGCTTCAGATGGCTGTTGCTGCTGGAGAGTTTTGCATAGATATTCCTTATGTAGTTCAGCAAGTTTCCATCCCAAGTTATTGAGAACTTTTATTGGGAATGGTGGCGATAAGTCTAGCCTGCTGATAAGATGGATTGCTTTGTCCAAGTTTTGAAGGCTGATGTGGGTTTATAGCCCTACAATAAATTCCAGTGTATTATGAGAAGGGATTGGGGGGAAGAACCACCCTTGGCTCCTCTGACTCCATTTGGCTTTGGGTTTCTTTGTTCTATGTCATTATGTTCTTCAGTCACAAGGAATCCAGGAATGAGCAAGTCTGGTGGAAAGACATCTTGTGGTAAGGGTGGAATGTACACCTGTCCTTTATGGAGGACAAGGGCCAGCTGGCCAGTCCTGAGAGTGATCAAGCAGACTATAATGAGGCTGATGAGAGAACTGACACACTTCTTGTCCAGCTTTCTGCCCCCTCCTCCTACAGTCTGGGAGCTCATAACAGTACCCAGAAGATAGAGCTAAGGATGCTGCTCCCTCTCTTCCCAGTGTAGTGATGCTGATTCATATTCCCCCTTTCCTCTGTTACTTTTTTAATTTTTCTTTTGGGCAAGTTGCTGAATCTGATTTGTTGGGATCCTCAGAGATGGGCTTCTGGTCTAGAATTTCAGTATCACATACCTCTATGTGTTAGTACGTAGCTATGTTGGCTTTCTGTCTGTCTTTCCTCCTTCCCTTCTTTTCTTATTTCTCTCTCTCTCTCTCTCTCTCTCTCTCTCTCTCTCTCTCTCTCTCTCTGTCTCTCTCTCTCTGTCTGTCTCTCTCTCTGTCTGTCTCTCTCTCTGTTTCTCTCTCTGTCTCTGTCTCTCTCTCTCTCTCTCTCTCTCTCTCTCTCTCTCTCTCTCTCTCTCTCTCTCTCTCTCTCTCTCTGACAGGGTCTCTCTACATGATTTTCTCTTGGAACTCACTATGTAGACCAGAACTCACAGACATTGGCCTAACTCTGCCTCCTGAACATTGGGCTAAAGGTGTGCCCACCACCATGCCCAGATTTTAATGATTTTAATGTGAATATTCTTTTTGGGGAGGGGGATTGTTTGTTTGAAGACAGGGCTTCTCTCTGCAGCCCTAGATGCGCTGGAACTTGCACTGTAGTCCAGGTTGGTCTCAAACTCAGAGATCCTCCTGCCTCTGCCTCTCAAATGCTGGGATTAAAGGTGTGCACCAACACTGCCCCGAACATGAATCTTCTTAATGACAGCATGGAGCTTCGTTTTATGACTGAAAATTTTAAAACTGTTTGTGGTGCTTTTGTCTGCATGTACATCTGGTAACATTGGAGTCCAGAAGAGGACATTGGATCTCCTGGAACTGGAATTACAGGTGGCTGTGAGCCACCATGAACCCAGTAGATCTTCCAGAAGAGCAGCCAGTGCTCTTTACTGTTCAGCCAACTCTCCAGCCTGGCTATAATATTTAATATTTATCCATGGTATGATTTATAGGCACTTAGGTACACCATGTTCTTGCATATTATTTTGCCCATGTGTGACTCTAGCTATAAAATAAACAATTCAATGTAGAATTGCTAGGTCAAAGTATAGAGAGATTTTAAAAACTAGTTTTCCTACAATAGAAGTAACCCGAAGTGAAATTAGAACCCAAACAATAAAATATAAATATCCTCCTACTTCAGCCATCTCCCCTGTCCTTAGTTAACCAGTGTTAGTATAAAGTGACTAAGATCATGCCATCTCCTCCTGACTTCCTTTTGTGTTTGCTTATACAGTTCTAGTCCTTCTTCATCCCCACCCAACAGTCAAGTCTGCCTTGTCAACATACTGGATGTCTATGTCTGACCATGGCCCAGATGTATTAACCAAAGTAATTATACAAAGAGACTAAAATAACTAAAGAAGGTATAAGTTGAAATTTAATCACCATATTGTGTCTGAAATAACTACAATGTTCTTTCAAAACAAATGTTTTAATTATCATCTAACATTTATATGATTGTGATTTCTCTGGATTTTGCCTTTAAAAGTATGTATGGCGCTACACTTGACTGTTAATATTTTTATTTTTATTTTCTTTTTTTAAAAAATGAGACAGGGTTTCTCTGTATAGCCTGGCTATCCGGAACTTACTCTGTAGACCAGCCTGGCTTTAGACTCACATAGATCTGCCTGCTTCCACCTTCTAAGTGCTGGAATGAAAGTCATGTGCCACCATGCCCTGCTCAACTGTTAATATTTTTTAAAGAAAATTTGTAGTGGGATTGTGTTCTGTTCCATTGCAAATAATTGCCCTGCCTACTGGTTTAATAAAAATGTTGATTGGCTGAAGGCAGACAGGAAGCATGGGAAGGGCTACCAGACTAAGAAAACTCTAGGAACAGAAAGAGCAGAGCAGAGATGCCACAGAGATGCCAGAGAAGCCAGCAGATGCAGAGGAGAACTATGCTGCTCTGAGGTATCCAGTCGCATGGCTGAACAGGATGAGAATCATGGGTTAGTTTAAGGGCAAGAGCTAGCTAGCTATGCCAGAGCCATAGATTAAGCAGCATAAAATTAATACAAGATCTGTGTGTTTCTATGGGACTGTGGGTCTGTGAGTTTGAACCACAGGCCAGACAGGCCAGAAACTTCTTACTACAAAAATTAGTTGGCTGGACCATGAGTTCAGGGCCAGCCTAGTCTACAGAGTGAGGTCCAGGACAGCCAGAGCTACACAGAGAAACATGTCTCAAAAAAGAAAGAAAATTTTCTATGAACAAGTTAGTGTGTATATATTGAAAGACAAACTCTGTCCCATACCTGTAATCCTTAACTTGATGGATGGAGGCAGAAAGATCAGGAATTCCAGGTCATTCTTGGCTCCATAATGAGTTCAAAGCTAGTCTGAACTTCCTGAGACAGGAGGGGGAAGAGGGAGAATGGAGATTTTCTGTGATTGAGGCAAAAGAACAAGGAGAGACAGGAAAGCCAATGGTGACAGAAAAGGGGATTGTAAGCAATGGCTGTCTAAGGCTTGCACTCAGCAGCAGCAACAAAAGAAATGTAGATTCAAGTCAGGCATGGTGGCATACACTTGTAATCCCGGCGTTTGAAATATGGAGACAGAAAGATTAAGAGTTCAGGACCAGCTGCTGATACTGTTAGGGTCCAAGAGAGGTCCCCCAAAAGACCACTAGTCATGATGCAATTGGCAAGAGCATTTATTATCTTGAGAAAGATTCCAGCATGCTGCGGCCGGCCATACTACACAAAGGCAAAATGTCAATGACCATGGGATGTACCACGAATTCTAGTTGTTATTAAATGAAAATGCAGAGCCAGATATCAGGGAAAAGCTGGATTATCAGAGAGATGAAACAGACCACAGTCAGTTCTCACCCAGCCAACTTCTCAGGGTAAAAGCTATCTTCCAGTTTCCTCAGCCTGGCTCCTTCTACAGAATAATTCGCTATCTTTCTCTGCCTGCCTTAAATACCTTCTTCTCCCAGTTGTTTCACTTCCGGGTTCAACTCTGCATCATAATCCTAGAGTTAGGATTAAAGGTGTGAGCTACTACTGTTTGGTTGTTAGGCCTTGAACTCATAGAAACACAGAAAGATCTGTGGATCTGCAGGTCTGGACAACAGGTCAGACAGGCCAGAAACTCATTACAGTCCTCCATCTAGGAGGAACAGAAAAAAGAGAAGGACCTTCTGTATACATGCACCTCGATCCTAAGGTGCCCTTTAACCAGGTCCCTAATTCCACAGCCTTAATGGTCACAGGTGAATCCCAGATCTACGTAGGTTAAGAGGCCATGCCTCTTGGTCAAGGTGATGATACCTGCTCTCCACTACAAATAAGTTTTGGGCTTTGTCCTTATTTGGTTATTACCTGTGTGATGTGGAATGATCCTCTTGTACACTGTAAAAAATTATCACTCTAATTGGTTTAATAAAACCATGATTGGCCAATAGTTGAGCAGGAAGTAGAGGCGGAACAACCAAAGAAAGATGATAAGAAGCAGAGTCAGGGGTCCCCAGCCAGGCACAGAGAGAGCAGGAGCTAAAAGTGCTGCTAAATATGGTACTGCCATGTGGCAAGAGTGTAAATAGGGAGTGTGGTTTAACTTAAAATGTAAGAGCTAGTTAGTAATAAGCCTGAGCTATCAGCCAAGTATTTATAATTCCTATTTAGCCTCTGAGTTGGTTATTTGGGATGGGTGGTCGGGACAGGATACATGTTTACACCTGTGGTGGGGGGCAAGGATAAGTCCAGGCCTAGTACATGCAGGAACTGAGGCCTAGTTCTTAATTGAGTTATTAGGAGCCTGTCATGACATCTGCTTGGCCTTCTCACTACATAATAAGTTCAAGGCTAGGCTACATGAAACTGTCTCATGGATTTAAAATAGTTAATTCATGACTCATTAAGCTAGGAATGTAGGTGTCTAACCCTGTGATAGAGTGATTGTCTAGAATGTGTGAGGTCTTGGGTGTGGTGACGCATAGAAAAAAGTATATATATTTAGGAGATAAAGGGAGCAGGATGACCTATTTGGGTAAAATCCTTGATACTGCATAAGTTTTCTGGCTTCAATAGCAGCTACATGGATGGTGGATAATGCCATTCACTACGATCAACACTCCAGAAGAGGTGTGAAGCACTCTGTTCTAGTCATCATTCTATCGCTATGATGAGACAGTGACCAAGGCAATTGTTATGAAAGAAAGTATTTAATTGGAGACTTGCTTAGTCTGTTATCATCATGGCGGGAGTACGGTGGTAAGTAGTTGTGTTGTTGGAGGAGCTGAGAGCTACATCCTGATCCCTAAGCAGAGAGAGGGAGATGTGCTCGGCAGGTGTGGGCTTTTGAAAGGTCAAATCTCATTCCTAGTGACACATTTTTCCAATAAGTCCATACTTTCTAATCCTTTTAATACTCTCAAATAGTGCCACTTCCTGGTGACAAAGCATTCAAATATATGACCCTATGGAGGCCATTCTTATTCAAATCACTACATTCTCCTCCTTGGCCCCCATAGCGTTGTAGCTGAATCATAATGCAAAAACGCCTTCAGTCAAAGTTCAAAAGTCCCCATAGTCTACCACAGTCTCAACATTGTTTATAAGTCCAAAGTCTCTCCTGACTTTGCGGCCATCTCTTAACTATAACCCCCTGTAAATCAAAATTAAAAAGTAGATCACATATTTCCAACATGCAATGGCATGGAATATACATGATCATTCCAAAAGTGGGGAAAGGAACATAGGCAGGAAATAATGGACCAAAGCAAGACCGAAAACCAGCTAGGTAAACTCCAAACTCCACATCTCCATGTCTGATGTCAAAGTGCCCTTCAGATCTTCAACCTGTTCAGTTTTGTTAACTAAAACACACTTTTTTCTATTGGGCTGGTTCCACAGCCAGTCTGGAGCTTTCCTTGGCAGGTATCTCAGGACTCTGACAACTCCAGTGTCTTGGGGTCTACAACATAATCCAAGCTTCCCCTTCATAGCTTTACACAGTGGCATCTCTGAGCCTCCATGCAGGGACACTTGGTCTCATCAGCTTTCCTTAGCCCTCGAGGGTGATCCCACAACCCCTTTCTTATATCTTTGATTCTAAAGCCAGAACCACCTGGCCATAGCTCCCAACTTCTGCTGATGGCTGGGGCTGGAATTTGGCTCCCCAGGATCAATTACAATTACATTAACTTTAATTACACTGCTTAAGTTTTCTTTAACTTCTTTTCACAAATTGCAACATAGAGATTGCAAATCAGTTCATATAGTGAGGATTTTTTTTTTTTTTTGAAGGAGCTTTCAAATTTAGAGATTCACTAAAAATCTGAATTCTGGACTGAGAAGATGGCTTTGTGAATAAAGGTTGATCACATGACCACGAGGATCTTGGCTTGAGCCGTAAAACCCATGTTAAAAACTGGGCATGGCATCGCATGGTTTTGTAACCCTAGCTCTTGCCAGCCAGCCTAGTCTACTTGGTGAGTTCCAAGGTGAGGACAGTAAGAGATGGTGAGTGGGACAATGACAGCCAAGGGGTGATACTTGAAATAGGCTTCTAACTTCCACAAGCCCACATCTGTGCCCACATATACACACAAGTCTGAATCTCTGGTGAGTGTTTCCACCCACTCTCTTTCTTTTTCTCCTGCTCTATTTAAAAATCTCAGAAGACATGCCAATACTTGGCCCACATTCCATTCCTTCTTGGTACAGACAGGTTGGATTTAAGGGTAACAGCGGCTCCTTCACTAAAGCATGCTTGAGTTGTACATACATACATCTGGATTGCTTAAAAATTGACTTTGTAACTTCAATCTAAATCATGGCTTGATGCTTAGTTGTATATTGCCTGATAGATATATCATTTGTTGTTGATACTTATTGTATCTTCAGAAAAACTCTAAACTTACATATGAACAAGGAACATACCCTATCTTTAAATATTCCAATGCCTACAGTCATCTAAATGTTGGTGAAGGCCAGCTGTATCAGCTTATAAACCCTGCATTGGGAAGTTGAGGGAAGACAACCAGTTCAACTCTAATGAGACTCTTATGTCAAACACAATAACAGAAAACAAACCAAGCAACCAGTGAGTGACAAACAAAACAAAGCCTTGACCACCCTGCACTACTTTATCTGTCATTATGACCTAAAGTCGCTGTGGATTATGCTCATTGTTAATAATAAAACTGATTGGCCAATAGCTAAACAGGAAGAGATTCATTGGGAGAGCCAGACTAGGAGCATTCTGCCTGTGCCTACCTTAAATATCTTCTTCTCTTTTGCTTCTGGGTTCAACTCTGCATCATAATCCTAGAGTTAGGATTAAAGGTGTGAGCTACTACTGTTTGGTTGTTAGGCCTTGAACTCACAGAAACACAGATCTGGGTCTCTGGAGTTGTGGGATTAAAGGTATGAGTTACCGGCAGTCATTCCTGTGCTGGGATTAAAGGTAGAGTAACCACTCTCTGCTCCTCGTGGTGTGACTGTGGGTGATTCTGTTCTCTGATATTCCAGGCTGATTTTATTAAATATAAAACGTATCACTACAATCAAGTGATCAAGTGTATCCTTTCTAGGTAACAGAGCTGTCTTTTACCCAAATTAGGTGAAATATTGCCTTCTAAGCAGGGTCTAGAGATCCACTCATCTTAAACTCTAACTCTATCAATATATTTACATAATACTGCACATAAAATTTAGGATCTATGTTAAATTCATACGAGATTGGCACAGCTTCTAACTTGCTTCTCTAGCTACTTAGATTTTGTTTGTTTGTTTTTGGTAAAACTCTCAAAAGGGAAAGTACAGGAAAATGTGAATAATGAAAGAGAGGCAATTGCTTGTAATTTCTTCTTCTTGGTCCCAACCTTAATAAAAAATTTCTCCCTCTCTTCAGCTCTTCTTAGACTTCCTGACACTCTCCAACCTGGGGATTGGATTTAGAGCTCCCCTCATAATCGTTTGTTTTCAAGACAGGGTTTCTCTGTGTAGCTTTGGAAACTCCTGGAACTCATAGATCAGGCTGGCCTCGAACTCACAGAGATCGCCTGCCTCTGCCTCCCAAATGCTGGGATTAAAGGTGTGCGCCACCACTTTCTGGCTGCACTCACAATTTTCTTTTTATTTTAAACTATTATGGAGTGGATAGGTATGCCTGCCACAGTACACCTTCAAAGGCTGAAGGACAATTTTATGAATGCTGGTATCTGAGGCCACCAGGTTTACATGGAAAGTGCTTTACAGATAGAACTACTTTATAACTTTCTTACCAAGACTATTTTTCTAACACACATTTTTTAAAGAAAGAAAAGCAACTAGCCAAGCACGATAGCAAATGCCTGTGGGCCTAACCCTGAAGAGGCAGACGGCAGGATTGCCACAGATTGGAGGCCAGCATGATCTACAGAGCAAGTTCCAGGGCTTCATAGAGTATCTCACTTCAAAAGACCAAAACAAACAAACAAACAAACAGATACTTGTAATTAAATAAAGGAAACCCTGCTGAGCACACTTTCCTGTCTGTGAGTCCTTCAACTTTGCATGAGAAAAGAAGTTTATTTAATGGAAGTGCAGTGCATCAAAATAAAGCCCTGAGCATGCTAGGCATATACTCTACCCCTGGACCATTAAACTATATACACCCTCAACCATACAGTACGCTGCTACTTCCGTTTTTTGTGAGAAAGGGTCTCTCTTAAATAGTCCTGGTTTACTGGAATTCACAGAGATCTACCACGCCTGGTTTGTCTTCCACACTGGATTATTTTGTTTTCCTTTTAAATTTTACATGCATTAGTGTTTTGATTGCATGTATGTATGAAGATGCCAGATTCCCTGGAATTGGAGTTGCAGACAATTGTGAGCTGCCCTATGAGTACTGGGAATTCAACTGTCCTCTGGAAGCACTCAGTGTGCTCTTAATCACTGAGCAGTCTCTCCAACCCCTTTTGGGGGGTTTTCGAGACAGGGTTTCTCTGTGTAGCTCTGGCTGTGCTGGAACTCTGTAGACCAGACTGGCCTCGAACTCAGAGAGATCCGGCCGCTGAATGCTGGGATTAAAGGAATGAGCTCTCCGGGTTTGTTTTAACGGGTGATGGGATCATAAACCTACTAGATGGTCGAATTATATACTTCACCCTGCCCTAGAGCCTCTTCCTTTTTGGACTTAAGAGGCAGGGTCTCTCTCGGTGCAGCTCTGGCTGTCCTGGAACTCGCTCTGTGACCAGGAGGTCATCGAATTTACAGAGATTCTGCCCGTCGAGGCGTGAGCCACAACCGCCCGGTTTAGAGCCGATTTATAATTAAATTTATATCGCCTAGAAGACTTACTCATACCAAACTTTGGTTGAAAACGGGTTTCTTTCTTATCTCCTGTGATGTTTACAACAAAACAACACTTTCGTGAAGAGTAAATTTCTGGGCGGAATCCGAGTCCAGAGAAAGTTACATGCCCGCGCCTTCGTGGTAAGTGACCCTATGACCCAGGAAGCCATCTTAAGGTTCGCCTCAAAGAGGAAACTACAACTCCCAGAATGCCTGCGCTTTGCGTCGTGCTGGCACTTTTACTGGTTCAGCCTTAGAGCCCAGCCTGTAGCCGGGCGCCATCTTTGACGCTGGCAGTGTTAGGTTTCTGCTTGTTCTGCTGCTGTGAGGACGGCGGGCGACCGCGGCTAAGGAAAGAGAAAGACGTGGCAGCACGCGGGAATCGGAGCCAGTGTCATCGGTTCGGTAAAGTTTCTGTTCTCTGGTAACTAGTCCCGTTTTTTGATTCCCGGGTGACTTGGGGCCTGGGAGGGAGGAGAGGGCGAGGGGAGTGGCGGCGGCCTCCCCTCGCCCGAGTTTCGGCCTAGCCCGGGAAGTCCGAGCTGGGCCCGTTAGCGCGGCAGCTACCGGGACTCCGGCCCGCGGCTCCTGTCGGCGGGGCTTCTAGCCAGATTCCAGCTCACTTTCCCACCATCCCCGCCCCCACCCGCTCCGCCCCACCCCCACGGCTCCTGCTCCCTTCCAACCTCGTCCCCTCCCCCCACATCCGGTGTTCCCGAACCGGGATTCCGGGATAGCCCCCGAAGAGCGACTGTTTCGGACCGCGGGAGGACTAGATTGCTTTCTTCCCACGATCAGTTTCTGAAGTTAGCGGACCCTCCTTCCCTAAATCAGAACGAGTGCCTGGAGCGGGTTTACCTACTCTCGTTCCTCTCTAGGGTACTATTTTGGAGATTTCTCATATTCCACATACATAGTCGAATTCTCGTGTTCTGTCCCCAGTCCCCATTCTGATTACCCTCCCACCCTCGCCCTCATCTTCGAAGTCAAGAGTTACGGGGACTCTTCGTTCTTGTAGGATTGGTGAGATCCTAACGAAGAACACCCCCTTAGCGGCCCTTAATCGGTGCGGATCCCTATGGGGAAGGCTCGTTTTGTTGACATCTACCAGGCTTTGGGTCTGAACCCTGAGAAGGAGGCTGTGGAGCTAGTGATAGCCATGCTTTCGTAGGGTAAACGTGTTAGTGTTGGGGTAGGGGAGGGACTCCACGGAAAAGGAATGGAAAGTGGTTTTAGTTTTGTTGCACATAGAATGTCAACTTGTGAGTTATTAACAGGCTGTAACGCTTTACTTCAGTCTAAAAATATAAACTCTTGATAGAAGCCGTAAATGAAAACTATACCTTGTTACCTTGTTATAAAATTTTATTTCCAGATAATTTTTTTTTCAGCCACCTACATTTTTCAGAATGTCAGAACAGGAAGGGGCACAACTAGAATTTACTGCTAATGACCTGTATGTGGAGTCTGATTTAGCTTTCCAGAATTGACTTTTTGGGTTGTATTGGCAAATCACAGTCCTAAATTATGACTGTTGAATGATGAGATATGTTTAAGTGAAATTTCCTGAAACTAATCCTCAAATTAAGGGAAAATCAGTGTTGTTCTGAATATGCGGATTCATCAAAAGCACATATTTTAAGAACTGAAGGTGTTTTCAGCAGGTGAAGTTCCCGATACAGCAGCATTAATATGACCCTTCGATTTGGAAGACTTGACCTTTAGCTGCTCCACATTCCATGACTGTGGGAAAATGGGCCTCAGTTTTTTCTAGAATATGAGGACAGTGGACTGTTTGAATTCAGGAAGTTAAAAGGACCCTAAGCCGTGCACGACAGAGATTGGGAATGTTCTCCATTGCTGTCATTTTTCCTCCGGAAATAACCTGGCTTGGAAGTCATTGGTTGAAAGGGAATTTGACTCCCCATAGAAATTGGAGGAAAGGTAGTACAAGTGGAGCGGGACAGCTGTATTTCTGCCAGAATAGTAAACCCGCTAACAGGTTCTGGTACGGATTTTGGAGCCATAAAAAGAATGAGTGTATGTACTTTAAGTGTACCAGTTTCCTCGATTTCTCCTGGCAGAAGATGCAGTACTTTTAGTGATGCTGGGATTCTGGGTTGTGTTTCCATTAGTTCAAATGCAGAAGATGGTGTGGTAGAGGGAAAGATGGTGGCAGAAGGTGTGAATAAAGAGACAAAATTGCCTGCTAAAAAGAAACGAAAGAAGGGTTTGCGAATTAAGGGGAAAAGGCGCAGAAAAAAATTGATTATTGCCAAAAAGTTTAGTAAGGATTTGGGGTCTGGAAGAGCTGTTGCAGATGCCCCGGCTTTGTTAGCTTCGAGTGCTCCTGAGCAAGATGAAGAAAGTCTTTTTGAGAGCAATATAGAAAAGCAAATCTATCTACCCAGTACCAGAGCCAAGACCTCTATTGTATGGCACTTCTTTCATGTTGACCCCCAATATACCTGGAGAGCTATTTGTAACCTGTGTGAAAAAAGTGTCAGCAGGGGTAAGCCAGGCAGCCATCTTGGCACATCTACTCTTCAGCGACATCTGCAGGCAAGGCACTCTCCTCACTGGACCAGGGCCAACAAGTTTGGAGTCACTAATGGGGAAGAGGACTTTACCTTGGATTTATCGTTATCTCCTTCTTCTCCTGGAAGCAGTGGAAGTTTTGAGTATATTCCTAATGATTCATTAGATGAAAACAGAATGGGTAAGAAACGAGATAAATCAGCTTCCGATGCCCTCAGGGCAAAAAGAGGGAGATTTCTCATCAAAAGCAACATTGTCAAGCATGCCTTAATTCCTGGAACCAGAGCCAAGACATCTGCAGTTTGGAATTTTTTTTATACTGATCCTCAGCACATTTCAAGAGCTGTGTGTAACATATGTAAAAGAAGTGTCAGCCGTGGTAGGCCAGGTTCGCACTTGGGAACATCCACACTTCAACGACACCTTCAGGCCACACATCCCATTCATTGGGCTGTTGCCAACAAAGACAGTGGTGCTATGGGGAGTGGATTAGATGAGGCTGAAGCTGAGAGCGGTGATCTCTTGAATGATACTTTGCATGGGGAGAAGTCATCAGGCAGCCAAGACTTAACCGCCGAGGACCTTAGTGACTCTGACACTGATGAACCTCCTATTTTAGAAGTTGAAAATAGAGCTGAGAGTCCCGTTCCTGTTGCAGAGCAAGATAATCTGGTACCTGTGCAAGAAAAAGAAAGAACACCACACTGTGAAAGTGCAGCCTCAGATCAGATAAGCCAGGCAATTATTCAGATGATCGTGGAGGATATGCATCCTTACAACTATTTCTCAACCCCAGCTTTTCAGAGGTTCCTCGGGATTGTTGCTCCTGACTATAAATTGCCATCAGAGACTTACTTTTTCACCAAAGCTGTACCTCAGTTATATGATTCTGTTAGAGAAAAAATTTTCTTAACTTTAGAGAATGTTCAAAGCCAAAAGATCCACCTGACTGTTGACATATGGACCCATGACCCTTCTACTGACTATTTCATTGTGACTGTACATTGGGTCTCTTTGGACACTGAATCTTCCCCCAGTAATGGTGGGACCCCCAATTTTAGAAAGTGGGCAGTACTTTGTGTTACAGGTTTAGCCAAAGACTGTTTGATAACTAACATTTTACAAGAATTAAATGACCAGATTGGTCTCTGGCTTTCTCCTAATTTCCTTATCCCTCGTTTCATTGTTTCTGACAATTCCTCTAATGTGGTACATGCGATCAAAGGCGGAGGTTTCACCCATGTGCCATGCTTCCTGCATTGTTTAAATGTAGTGATTGAGGACTTCTTCTGTGAGCACAAAAGCATTGAGAATATGTTAGTGGCCGCTAGAAAAACCTGTCATCATTTTAACCATTCAGTCAAAGCCCGCCAGATACTACAAGAGTTTCAAAACGATCACCAGCTTCCATGGAAGAATCTGAAGCAGGATGAAACTGGCCACTGGATTTCTACCTTTTACATGTTAAAATGGCTTTTAGAGCATTGCTACTCTGTTCACCATAGTCTGGGTAGAGCCAGTGGAGTTGTGCTTACCTCCCTTCAGTGGACTCTAATGACATACGTTTGTGATATTCTTAAGCCATTTGAAGAGGCCACTCAGAAAGTGAGTGTAAAGACCACAGGATTGAATCAGGTGCTACCCCTAATCCATCATCTCCTCTTTTCCCTGCAGAGACTCAGAGAAGATTTTCAAGTCAGAGGTATTACTCAGGCCCTCAATTTGGTGGACAGTTTATCTTTGAAACTTGAAACTGATGCCCTACTAAGTGCCATGCTCAAATCCAAGCATTGTATCTTGGCTACTTTGTTAGATCCTTGTTTTAAAAACAGTTTGGAAGACTTTTTTCCTCAAGGTGCTGATTTAGAAACTTACAAACAGATCCTTGCAGAAGAGGTTTGTAATTATATGGAATCCCCGCCCGGGGCCTGCCAAATTGCAACCTCCGAAGCATCTGGCCCTTTAGTTAGATTAGGAACTGATTCGTTTACTTCTATAAAAGAAGGCACCTCCAGTTCAGGTTCTATGGATAGCTCAGCTGCAGACACCATTGCTGTTGGGAGCAAAAGCTTCTTGTTCCCTTCTGCTGTAGCAGTAGTGGATGAGTACTTCAAAGAGAAGTATTCAGAGCTCTCAGGAGGTGGTGACCCCTTGGTTTACTGGCAGAGGAAGGTGAGCATATGGCCAGCTTTGACCCAAGTTGCCATTCAGTATCTGAGTTGCCCCATGTGTAGTTGGCAATCTGAGTGCATGTTTACTACAAACAGCCACTTTGATCCAAAGCAGGTCATGAATATGGACTTTGATAATACAGAACAGCTGATATTTCTAAAAATGAACTTGGAAAATGTTAACTATGACTATTCTACATTGATTCAGAGCTGGGACCCTGAAAATAAGGCTGTTCAGAACAATGGAAAAGAAATATCTCCTTGACTTCTTTTTCCTTTTTCTACCAAAATGGGCAGCTTTGCTATATCACTGTACTTTATTGCTATTGTTATTATATGTAGTCATAAAATAGCTGGGTGTGGTCATGGGTGCCTATAGTCCTGGCTATCTGAAATGGTGAGGCTGGATTATAACTTCAGCACATGAGTTTGAGACCAGCCAGGGCAACATATTAAGACTCTGTCTTAGAAAAATGCAAAACTTGGAGAAACCTAAAAGTACATCAAGGCTGAAAACTCCTGCAGAGGCAATATGATGATGATAAGATGGAGGCTAACTTTGAAGATTTCCAGTTGTCACTCAGTGTAGCTAACATCTATCAAAGTGGCCTTTCTATCTGTTGAGACTGAAAAGTGGTAATGAGAACACACGGTGCAGCTTTGAAGGGCTTAGGTGTTTCTTGTTGGTGGATTCAACTAGTCATCAATTTGAGTAAACATTTCTTCCAGCATGGAAGGTTTGTTTACTCTGAAATGAGTGATTTGTTTAAATACAGTGATTCAGGACTTCTGTGAGCACAAAGGCATTTGGAATGTGTTAGTGACTACATTAACATACTCTTTCACTTCCCTATTTTTTAATTTCTTTAAACCCCTGACACATCTTGACAAATTTGTTTTATATTTGGAAATTCATAATTACCTCATATTGGTCTGTTTGTAATGTCAAATTGCTGGGTATGGTAAAATTGCCCTATATATTTAGGTCTGAGTAAAAGGGAAACATTACAAAACAGTTAGAAACAAAGACTTTAGTCTTTTATAAAATACTACCAATACAAGGATTATATAGGTACCTTGGAACATTAAATGTATAAAATCAAAAAGCATTGAGTGGAATTTAGAATGCAAACCTCATAAACCTGGCAAACCCAGTATGAGTTTCCCAGAGACTATTTCTATAGTTTGTTCATTTTTTAAAAAAGGTTAACTTATGGTCCATAGCATGGTATTCTAAACTATGAAGTATGGACCACTGTATTAACTGAAATAAGCCGTTATATTTAATGTGTTAGGCATTGTTGTTAAAATGAGTGAACTGATCTCAGTGGCCCTTCAGGTTCTTTTCCGCTCTGAGAGTCTCTTTCTGTGACTGAGTGGGAGACCAGAAAATAATGACTTTTATTAAGTCTTATTAGACGTTTCAGGTTGAATAACTAATGTAAGATCCCAATTTTTCCTTTTTTTCATTTTAGATTTGGGGATATTCCCTGCCCAAAAAATTCCTGGAAAATTGACTAGTATTAAGTGTGAGTAAAAGGTGTCCACTTTTTTTTAAAAGTCTTGATTTTAGTTTTGTCTTGGATAGTGTTTGGCAAGATTTAGCCTAGAAAGTATGTAGTATTTATTACATAATAATCAAAATAGCTTTGTTACTGGGCTGGTTTTGAAACTCATTTCTGTGTATCAAAATAACTTTTCAAAAAATTTTTAAATTCTTAAATGGTAACCATACCATTTATTGTGAGGTAAAATTTCATATCCCCAAATTTACCCTTTTACCAGCTGGAGTGAAGTTTTTAGTTATAACCATCAATAATAAGGAATTTGGAACTACCGTATCAACAAGCCTTTGCAGGGCCAGCATTGAATGCCAAGCCAGCGATGCTTGTGTTGATATAAAGGAGGAAAAATAGCTTCCTTTAGTGTCTGTGTTGCCCGAGCTGGTTCAGAATGGCTATAATGCTGCTCTGCCTTCTTCAGCTCGCTGCCCCATTCTGTAGTTACTCTGTAACTATACACTTCTACCTTTTTTGGTTAAATACTCCCTGAAAGTGATTGTTATACGTACCATGGACATTGACATATATATATCAGTGTATCCATATTTATGGATTTCTTATCATCTTGATTTGTGGCTGGGTAAGATTTAGTAATGTTAACTTTATGGTACTTTGGTATAAGAGTAAGTTCACTATTTTTATAATGAACCCAAATCTGGAGGTTTTTATATTATATTTTAAAAGGATAATTACCCAAATGTTTTATTTCTCTACATTTGTGTGTGTGTGTGTATAAGCCTGTTAGTATATGTATATGCATATTATATACATAAAACACTTTATATTTTTACATACAGTATGTTTTTATTATACAGATAATAAAGATGGGGGAAGGTTTCTGTTTTTTTTTCTTAATAGGTGAAGAAATCTTGAAGACCAGAAATTGGATCTTATTGAATTTTGGTGGTGTCTTTTTGTTTTTGCTTTTTGTTTTTTCATTTTTATTTTTTTTCATCTTTTTATTTTTTAATTATATTGCTCAGCTATGGAAGATGGATTTTTTTTTAAATTTTTTGAATCTCGAGTTCATCTTTAAATGAACTTTTTTGTTTGTTTTTGAGGAGATAACTAATGGTAGCTATCTCCAGTCTGACAGAGGTTATGGAAATGGACTTAATCTTCCAGGAGTTGGGAGATGTTTTAAAGATGTTTTAAAAACACGTCCTGTGTTTCAATTGTGGCTGAGAGGTTTCCTTGGCAATGTGAGGAAGAAAATTCTTTCTACCTCATTATTATTAATTCATGGATTGAGTGTTGGTTCGACCTACAGGCGTAATAGCTTGGAACTCAGTGAAGACACAGATGTTCCTGTTGAGAGCAACCAGCTAATGTAAGTGGGGATGGGCCTTTTATCCTCAAAGGAGTAAACACTATAATTTAAGGCATGCTGGACTAATAATAGATTCAAATACCATTGTCTGGACTTTTTCTCTTGTAATTTTTTAATAAGCTCTTAACTTTTTTGGATGGAAACTAACTTCTTTCTTCCTGGAGCCAAGGTAAAATTGTATAATTCTGTTCCTTGGAGAAAAGGCATTGTTAACTTGTAACCAAATAACTCTTTGTCCATACAGGTGGCTCTGTTTTGTCTTTTTAGTGGCTATGTGCTATGTATTACGTATTTTCCCTTCATGGATGTGCCATAATATAATGTATAAACTCACTGGACAGTATTGAAGGTTTTTGCCATCATAAACAAAAGCCCTGCATCCAGTAATAGTTTGATGCACACATCTGGTGTAAACTTAGAACCATTTCATTCATAGAATAATTACATTACTCTTTGAAGAACTAACAATTTATCAGACAACTGAGATCTGCCTCATTTATGGAAGCTCTTGATTTTATCTCTTTTAGTGAAGATAGCAAATCTTTGGCCATGTTTTATACATGTTTTCTTTTTTTTTTTACTTTTGTTGTTAGTGGTTTTAACTTTAATATTATAGGAAAGGGTTTCAGTCAAAAAGATTTTTCTCAATACGTAGCTGATTATATACTTATATTCAAATGCTGTTTAAGGGTTATAGTTACATGATATAACCCTTCTGCAAGTAGGGGAGACATTGTCAGATGTTGTTTATCTTTTTGCTGAATGCATTTATTCTAGATTTTTTAAAATATAGTACTCTAATTCAGGACTGACAGATACTTTGCCATTATGGTACTTCAATGTAGTATGAAGCTCCTGGCCCGACCCTTCCAGCCTATCCCTGGGGTTCTGACTTGCTGTCCCGCAGAAACACACAGATGCTTGTATCAATTTTATGCTGATCGGCCTAAGTAAGGCCCAGGCATATAACTTGCTAACTCTTTACTCTTAAACTAACCCATGATTCTTATCCTGTTCAGCCATGTGGCTCTGTACCTTTCTCAGAGCAGCATATCAACTTGTTTCCTCTGCGTCTGCTGGTGTCTCATTCTAGTGTCTCTGTGATGTCTCTCTGGCACCTCTTTGGCATCTCTGCTTTGCTCTTCCTGTTCCCAGAGTTTTCTTGTCTGGTAGAAACCAGACAATTTTCTTCCTGTCTGCCTTCAGCCAATCAGTTTTTTATTAAACCAGTGGGCAGGACAATTATTTACAATGTAACAACATAATCCCAGTGCACTTTATGAAGACTTTCTCAAGTGGTTGGCTTTATTGTTAGTTTCAAACTTTTTCATATACAAATGTATTGCCTTTTTGGATTGCTGATTTGTATAGTCATTTGTACTCTACATTTTAACCATTTTTATCTGTATCAAGTAGAACAAAACTCTTGTATTCTTTCTTTCCATTTTCATGTGTGTAGTATGTATGTGTATGCATGTTTGTGTATGTGTGTGGCCACATGTGGAGGCCCCAAGATTATGTTGAGATCATCTTGCATTTGTCTTCCATCAACACCACTTTCACTGATGACTGGTCTGTAGGTATCCTGAACTTGTTCTGGGTCTTCCTTGTAACACTTTCCAGGATGGACTTATTAGGTGAGGACTTTCTTGCACACCTAGCATCTTGTGTGGGTTCTAGGGATCTGACTCAGGCCTGGATCCTTGCACAGCAAGCACTTTCACCTCCGTGCCATCTTCCCAACCCTTCTTCCCTTCTTAAACTTTTCTTTCTCAGATATCGATAGTTGATTTTACAGTCTCAAACTGCAGGAAGAAATTCTCCTTGTATTTTGAATTATATTCAAGGTGTTTGTTATTTGGTTGATGAAATAATTTTCTTAATCCTCTGTTGTCCCAATTATGAATTATCCGATCTATTCCTAGACACTGCTTAGCTTTTGGCTTTGTATTTAATATGGCTCTTGCATGCTTCATTTTCTTCATCTTTTACAGCCTTACTCCGAATTGTTACCTGAATGGGAATAAATGTACTGTTTTGGGGATATCTTTTGTAGCCTTGCTATTTTCAGTACTTTCTAGTTGGTTGTTAGATTTGCTACTTTGTACTCTTGTAATTTACAGACACTGGGTTGTGGTGGGGATTAAAGCATGTGCCACCACACCCTGGATTGTTTCTTTTGGTCCCTCCTGTCTAGTATTTTTGCTCTTCAAATTCATACATCTACTAGAATACTGGAATGGAGTTGAGTGATATGAAGAGTATTTGTCTTGAGTAAGCTGGGTGTGTGTGTGTGTGTGTGTGTGTGTGTGTGTGTGTGTGTGTGTGTGTGTGTACACGTGTACGTACATGCATGTGTGAAGCAGCTCCCTGAGACAATACCTGTGTAATTGTCTCCAAGGGGGTTAAGGAGGTGTTAGTTGTTCCTTGTGATGTGTGTGCTTGCTTGTGTGCATCTGTGCATATACATGCACCTGTGCAGAGGTCAGAGAAGAACTCTGGACGTTGCTCTTGGCTTTTCACCTTGTTTCTTGCTTACCTCTGTGTGCCAGGCTAGCTGGCCCAGAGGAAATCCCTGGGATTCTCCTGTCTCTGCCTCCCCTCTTAAGTAGGAGCTTGGAGGTTACAGGTTCTTAGGACGGACCGACTAACTGACCGACTGACTGACCGACTGACTGACCGACTGACTGACCGACTGACTGACCGACTGACTGACCGTCTGACTGACCGTCTGACTGACCGTCTGACTGACCGTCTGACTGACCGTCTGACTGACCGTCTGACTGACCGACTGACTGACCGACTGACTGACCGACTGACTGACCGACTGACTGACTGACTGGAGTTTATCTTGGCATGTGCTTTGGATTCTGGGCCTTTCCCTATACATGCTGTCAGCTATGGAAGATGGATTTTTTTTTTTTTAATTTTTTGAATCTCAAGTTCATCTTTAAATGAACTTTTTTGTTTGTTTTTGAGGAGATTGAAAGAATGAAATGATAGAAAAATCCTGTTTGACTTTTCCCCCCTAACTCTCTAGTGTCATGATAGCTGTTTGCCCACCAAGCCAAAACTGTCCCTCACCCCTCCCTGAGGCCCCTGAAGCTACTGAGTTTGGCATAGTCACAGTAACTGCTTGCTCAAGGACGCAGATCCTTGGAAAAAGTTTTATTTACAGAATTTCCCAGACACATGCAGGATGTGCAGCCTAAGCAAAGCTTGCTTCTTACATTTCTGGGACACACTGCCCAGTCAGCTTGATCTGTGCGCAAGACCACCCTGAGTAACCATGAGAACTCCCCCTCCCCTTACCAGAGTGCTGCATCCCCCTCCCCTACCTAAAGTGCTGTATAAAAATTCTACCCTGAGAACATTCAGGGCTCTTGGCTATCTTCTTGCCTTGAGCCCATTCGCGAATGTAATAATTTATTTTTTTTTTAATCTTGCAAGAAATCTGGGTCTGGGTCTTCTTTGTTTTGGCTGATAACAGAGATAACTAATGGTAGCTATCTCCAGTCTGTTAGGTGCTGTCTGTTCCTGGGTTAAATGACCTTTGAGGGAAGAAACTAGAGAGGTTTCCCCTCTTATGATGGTATGTTTGTATCAGTGCTGCATTCTTGAAAATGTTCCCTTACTTCCAGGGAGGCCAGCTCATCTTGTCCTCTTTGAAAAGGCTATTTTCTTTTGAATAGCATCTTGATAGCAGCTTGATTTTTGCTGCTTCCATTTAAAACTTAAGAAACTTACTATTATATGAATTGATTAAGGTTTTTGTATGAGATTATATTACCACCAATATTTTATAGTTTTTTTTTGCCATTGTCTTGAATATTATTGTTGATTTATTGACTTATTAAAGACTAAGGAAGCTCAGGGTTGCAGATATACATAGAGCTTTCTTTCTAGAAAGGTAGGTTCAGGCCTCCCATACTTTACCTAACTTTGAGGGAGTTTTGTAGCATAGGTTGCAAAAAATCTCCTTCCAAAATGTAATTTATACTTTCTTAGCAGTTTTACTGTTTGATTAGCTGTGGAAGATCTTCCTAAACCTAGTAACACATTCAGAAGGATGAACCTGGATCTTGAGCATGTGGGCCAGCAGTCGACTGCCGAGCTGTATTCCCCAGCCCTGTTCTTACTCTTGTTTTGAGACAAGTCTTTCATTAAGTTGGCTAGAGCCATAGCCGAGGTTGACTTGGAATTTACCATCTTCCTGCCTCAAACTTCTGAGTTGCTGGGATTACCAGTGTGTACCACCAGGCCTAACTGTCTACCTAAGCCATCTCCTTCCTTAAATTATTTTCTCGTTACCTCTTTCCTCCTCCTCCTCCTCCTTCTTCTAATATTTTATGAGTGCTCTGTCTGTATGTACACTTTCATGTCAGAAGTGAGCATCAGGTCCCACTATAAATGGTTGTAACCCACTATATGGTTGCTGGGAACTGAACTCAGAATCTCTGGAACAACAGCCAGTACCTTTAACTGCTGAACCATTTCTCCAGGCGCCCCCCCCCCCACCCCCTTTTAGTTTTTGGTTTTCAAGATGGTGTTTTTCTGTGTAACAGTCCTGGCTATCTGGAACTCACTTTGTAGACCAGACTTGTCTCTTGAGTTCCATCTGCTTCTGCCTCCCCAAGAGCTGGGATTAAAGGCCTGTGCCACCACTGCCCAGCCAGTTAACATCTTTTTTTTTTTTTTTCCTTTTTCCCCAAAAGTGTTCTAGTTACTTAAATACCTTTTAGAGATCCAATCCTACCTGAGGCAGTTTTGGATGTTTTTAATGTGCACAGTGCCTGCCTGTGTTCCTGAACACCAGAAGAGGACTCCAGATCTCACTATAGATAGTTTGCCAGTCACCATGTCAGTGCTGGGAATTGAACCCAGGTTCTCTGGAAGAGCAGGGCTGTGTCTCTAGCCTCCTGAGGCAGTTTCTTTCTTTTTTTTTTTTTTTTTTTTTTTTTTTTTTTTTTTTTTTTTTTTAAAAAAAAGTGGCCTTTAGAATATAGAATGCATTCTTGGATTTAAGATCAGAGAGGATCCCACTCTATTGGCAAGATGGGAGATAGAGATGTACATCCCCAGAAGCTCTTGGGCCAGCTAGCCTGGCTTATACAACAGTGTATAAAGACAGTCTGAATCAAGATGGAAAGCCTAGCCCAACACCAGCATTGTGGTGACTTCCAGACTCATGGATACACCCACACTCATCTGCATGAATGGGCATACACACACAAAGATTTTTTAAAGTCCAGTAGTTCCATGTTTTAGCCAATCAGTTGTAATTAAAGCAAGCTTTAGTTGTATTACATCTATATTGCACTGTAGTCGAAAATTTAATGTTATTCTGAGCATAAAATAAAGAAGGAACTGGAGAGGTGGTTTATCTTAGCCCTATCTGCCCTTTTGGAGGAGCTAGGTTCAACTTCCAGCACCCACATGGCAGCTGCATGTGGTGATATACTGTATAAAATCAGTCTGGAATATCAGAGGATGGAATCACCTGTAGTCAAGCTAGAAGGTCAGAGAGTGAAGACTCACGCCTTTAATCCCATCACTCAGGAAACACTCAGATGTTTCTGGATTTCTGTGAGTTCAAGGCCTATGAGCCAGGCATCAGTATCTCACGACTTTTACCCTAACTCTAGGATTATGATACATAGGTTGAATCAGGAAGTAAGACAACTAGGTGGGGAAAGATATATAAGGCAGGCGAAGGTGGAAATTGGGCCATTCTGTAGAAGGGACCAGTCAAAGCTGAAGACCTATGAAGATAGCACTTACCTTATTTGGCCTGAGAAGTTGACTGGTCTGTTTCCTCTCTCTGATATTCCAGCTAGAATTTATGCAGTAGCTCACAACCATCTTATCTCCAGCTCCAGGGAATCTGATAGCCTTTTCTGGCCTCCATGGGCACACAAGTGGTACACAGACATACACGCAGACAAAACACCCCATGTATATATAATTTAAAAGAAAGGTTTTTTTCTCCATGTAATAACACAGTAAAAATAATTATCTTGCTATCTTGGCCGCCAAATTTGGTTTGTGTTCTTGGAGATGTATTCCTTGCTCATGAGTGTCCTTACTAACAGTTCTTTTTAGTTTTGTTTCTTCCTTTTTTTTGAGGCAGTACCTTACTTTGTGAACCCTGGCCTCAAGCCCTTACTCTGTCAGCCTCCCACACGCTCCCTGCAGAACACACCCTCTCTTTTCTTTCTTCTGATTTACTTTTATTTTTGCAACAATGATAGACTGAGAAGTTCCTAATTCTTCAACCTCTGTTTCCTGTTTTGCTTAGTAGTTCCTCTCTGTATATGTTTTTCTATCTGTGTGTTGCTATAAGCATGGAGCAGAAGCTGATGGTGGTCAGCTTACTTTTGAGCTATTACTTATCGACTGGAGTAAATTGTAGAGTGGAATCATTTGCTAAGTGGTATATGCATTTTAAAGATGTTGTTACATGCTTAGTTGAAGACCCTCGCTCCTAACTTAGATTGCTGGCTCAAAGGCTACCTTTCATCTTGAGGGACAATTCTTGAATCAGGAACTACTTTACTAGTGGAAGATTGGCTTTGGCTTAATTGGCTTGGCATCACTAAAAATTTGTAGAGGTCCCTTCCACATTCTCACTCGCACATTTTTGCTCTTGAGGTAGCATTTTGTGTGAGTTCAAAGGATGACAAGGACGATGGAGGAAAAGCTAGTTGTGTTATCACTGTTCTGTGGATCTGCCCTGGAGAAGTTCTTTGTTCCTTTACTATCTTAAGAACTAAACTAATCCTTAGATAGTCTCAAAGGTAATTGTTTCACTAATTTCTATTTAAGTAGGATTTTCCCACTATATACTTCTAATGTAACATGCTTATGAAGATACTTGAACTTTTTTCATTTAGGTGAAAATGACATTTGACAAGTATTTTGTGTGAAGGAATCTATGTCCTGTTAGTCTAAATGTTGATTGTGTGTTAGCAGAACTTGCCTACATTTTACAGGGAAACAGGCATTGAGAAAAATAGGAAAGAAAGGGCATTTACATTGGGGGTGTCCAGTACTCATAATTAGCTTGCTTACGGTTCTGTGTGCTACGTGCCTGCTAACACAGTTAAAATCTAGTGTGAACGGTGTGGTAGCATTAGGCACTGGAGGAGGAACTTGGAAGAATGTACTTGACGTACTTTTATTCACTGTCTCCCCTTTTCAGAATTACGTTTTAAAGAAGATTTCTGTGCTTGAGTTGTCATTGGAAGATTAAGTCCATTTCCAGAGCACTCGGAGCTGGTCTTCACCTGGAGGAAGCAGTGGCTTATCTCAAAAAGCCACTTCCGGCCTGAGAGTTTGCCCAGCATGCCTAATCAGGGAGAAGACTGCTATTTTTTTTTCTATTCTACATGCACCAAAGTAAGACCGGCATCTCTAAATGGCTCCTTTCTGCTGTTTCTTAAGTTAGCTAAGACTCCCCACATTCTAAAAGTGTTTCACATTGTGGTTTGCTCAGCTGATTATCTGCTGCCAGCTTTTTAGTAAAGAATAATGTGTTAAGGAAGAATCCATCACTCATCTTTTCCTCTTCATATAATTGTAATATGCCATAACAAGCCAGAATGCTCATGTTGTACAGTTATCATCAACCTATAATTAATCAATTGGCCTCTATGGCTTAGCAGCATTGATTTTGTGTATTTTGTGTTAGATGAATGATTGAATTGTATAATACTTGTGAGAGCTGTTAGGGCCTAACATTTTCTGCTATTAGGAAGATAATGCTATCTTTTTTAATATATTGAGTTTTGCTTTCTCTGTTAAAATGTCCTGTTTTTCTGCTTGAGCTTTTGGTAGCTCTTTTTAGGTTTGCCTGTAGTTTTCTGTTATTTCTTTATGGCTAATCCTGAAATTTTGTAGGTTATAGTAGCCTGTTCTGAAATCATTGTGATGCTGTGTTTAAGTAGGCATGGTGGTAGAAATAGGATTAAAGTTTATCCTGGGCTTGGGGAACAGCCTTGCCTGCCCAGCAGTGGGGACCTGAAGTTTTTCTGCTGGGTGTGGAGCTCAGCCACAGAGCACTTACAAGCATGAGAGGGGTGCTGGATTCAGCCCCTGGCACTAGCAAGATTTTAAAAAAAGCAAAGCTCTGATAATCCATTTAATATACAGCAGTACAATACAATAGTGATTTGTTTCAGATAACAGAGGTAACTATATGTTAATTATACTTCTATCCCTGTGGTAAGAGGTTTCTGGTCTGGACTTTTGGCCTAGCCTCAAGGTTTAGACCCCCAGACCTGCAGAGACACACAGATGCTTACGTTAATTTTAGGATGATCCGGCCTAAGGCCCAGGCATATAACTTGCTGACTCTTTACCTTTAAACCAACCCATGATTCTTAATCCTGTTCAGCCATGGGGCTTGGTACCTTTTCTCAGAACAGCATAGTTGTCCTCTGCATCTTCTGCCTTGTCTGGCAACTCTGGGGTCTCTATGGCATTTCCGCTCTGTTTTTCCTGTTCCCAGAGTTTTCTTGGTCTGGTAGCCCCACCCACACTTCCTGTCTGCCTTTGGCCAATCAGCACTTTTTATGAAACCATTGGGTGGGACAATTATTTACAATGGAACAACATTATCCCACTACATATCCCAGCTTACCAACTTCCTTTTTTATTTTCTGTGAAAAGCTAGAATTTATTGAAGTGAGGATATGTGAAGCCAAAGCCATTTGGAGATGATGTTTTTCAGAGGATCTGTTTCTGACACCGTCATGTCCAGCCCTGTCACTTAGATCAGTAGAGATGGGTGAGGAGAGCTGGGCCGTGGTGACACACGCCTTTAACCCCCACCCATCTATGTGGGAGCTCTAGGCCTAGCAGGCTGAATAGTGAGACCCTGTCAGACAGACAGCAAAGAGCAGTAGGTTATTACACTACAGATCTACTGCTTTCAGATGTTGCTGCATTTGTTTTCTGCCCTCGTTTGTTTAGGTTCTTGGATCCTCTTACTACAGACATGCCACAGTCCTTTCCTGTTTGTTTTTTAAATAGGGTGACAGTTGCCCGTTCCGTCACTGTGAAGCTGCACTAGGAAATGAAACTGTTTGTACACTATGGCAAGAAGGTCGATGTTTTCGACAGGTGTGCAGATTTCGCCACATGGAAATTGATGTAAGTTTCTAATTTTTGTTAGCATACGTATCCGGGATCACAGTGGCTAGTGTGGTGGGATGACTCAGTAAAAGCACTCACTGCCGAGCTGTTGCACATGTGTGGAGGTCAGAGAAGCACCTGACCTCTCGGAGTCTGCTATAGTTCACAGTGTATGTCCAGGAGCTTGCACTGGGTGGTTGGGATTTGTGGCAGGTGTTTTAACCTCCTTGGCCATCTTGCTGACCCTGTTTTTAAGACTCAAAAACAGTTAAAGGACCTGGAGAGGTGGCTCAAGAGTACCTGCTGCTATTGGCGAAGATTGTAATTGGGTTATAGCACCCGCTTGGTAGCTAATGATCTAGTTTCAGGGGCTCTAATACCCTCTTCTGGCTTCCACAGGCTTTAGTCACAAATGTACATACATACATGTAAATATTTTTTAAAAGTTGCAAACTCAGAAAAAAAATGTAAGTGTAGTATAATTTTTTCTGCCACCCTCCACTTGCCAGTACTTTGAGTCTCTCCTTTACAACAGGAACACAGCTGTAAGGTTAGAAGGGAGACCTGATGACTTGATATTGCCCTTATGCAAGTTTGCCAGCTTTCTGATAATATTCTATTGGAGGAGACAGTCCACACTCACACATTTCTTATGGTGCTGTGGTGCTCTGGTCTCACTCAGCCTTTCCTGGTCATTCATGATGGTTTTAGGGCAACTTCTTTAAAATGTCTTTTAATTTGATTTATCTTTATATTTTATTACAAAATTATAATTGTATGTGTCTCTTTTTAAATTATTGTAATTAATGGTTCGTGCTGAAGTGTGTCTGCATTATTTGGGTGCAGTGCCATCAGAAGTCAGAAAAGAATGTTGGATCCCCTGGACCTGGAGTTACAGATGGTGGTGAACCACCATCACCATATGGGTGCTGGGAAGAGAACCTGGGCTCTCTTCTTAACTGCTGGCCTATCCCTTTAGCTCCCTTTAGTATATATTTTGTAGAACATCACAAAAGCAATATTTTTATTGTGTATTGGAAAGTGGCATACAATTTAAACTTCCCATTACTGGTGTTTAACTTTGTCACAATATCTGCCACATTGCTTCACTACACATTTTTAATAATTAAAAAAAGATGTTTGTGTGCCTCTCTGTATGTGTGTACATGTATGTGTTCATGCATATGAGGTTCAGAGGACTATTACAAGTCTCCTCTTCTACCATGTGAGCCCCAAAGGTTTGGCGGTGGGTGTTTTTCCCCACTGAGTCACTTTACCATTCCAATTTTAGAAGTACTTTGTGGAGTGATACTTTGATACTGTAGATAGCCCATTTCTCATCAAACTGGATTCCCTTGTATCTGTTAGTGTGAGTTAATGGTGCTCTGTTTTACTTAATGTGTTACATCTGTTACTATTCTAATTTAGCTTATGAGAGACCTTCAAGCTGGCTTTTTATTTATTTTGGGGGGTGGGAGGGCACTCCTTACCACCTGTCATTCTTTGAACTTTCTGGTTTTTTTCAGACTCTGTAATCTTTGTAGTTTTCTTATTCCAGCTTTAGAATCTCCTCTTTTAAAAATGACGTATTGGTTCCTTCCAGTGAAAAAGGGTAGATAGATGCTAAGCTTTGGTCTGTTCCTAGAATATTATTGCTTTTCAAGTGCTTAGTGGAGAGAGAAGTAGGTGATATATAAATATACAAAGTCACATAGGTGTTTCCAGCTTATCTAATACTAGATTTCTTAACAATGTGTTTTTCTCTCCTAGAAAAAACGAAGTGAAATTCCTTGTTATTGGGAAAATCAACCAATGGGATGTCAGAAACTCAACTGCGCTTTCCATCACAACAGAGGTCGCTATGTTGATGGATTGTTCGTGCCGCCCAGCAAAAGTGAGATTGGTTTTGTTTCTAAAAGAGAACAGTTGCTATTCAGTGAACACCTGCTACTCAGGCTGCTAATCCAAACACAACAGTACTATTTCTATTGTACCTTAGAGAGGTTAGGTGATAAGTATGCAGAGAGAACCAGATGTTTTTGTCTTCTTAGATTATATTACTATTATAATCTAATATCTCTTTCATTCTCGTTTTCTTAACAAACTATAGTTTTTGGTTTGGGGGGAGGGGGTTGAGATAATGTTTCTCTGTGTAGCTTTGGAACTTGTCCTGGAACTCACTCTGTAGATTAGGTTGGCCTCAAATTCAAAGAGATCTGCCTGCCTCTGCATGCCACTCCCCCCCAATTAATGGCATGCCAGGCAGTTCCCTAACTAGTCCAGCTTTTTATAGGCTATGTAAAATAGAGAGAATTGATATAACTATCTTTAAATTTGTTTTCCTTCATTGTTCCAGGGCTGGGTATCAAACTGAGGATTTCAAGTATGGTAGACAAGCCCTCTTCTGCTGAATCATATCCCTAGCCCTAAAATGAATCTTGACTCCACAAAAATTTGTGATTTCTTTTCAAGTCTCTTCTAAAATATTTTTTATAAATATTTTGTGTGTGTCTTGAGTATGTGCAAACACATGCTGTGGAATGCATGTGAAGGTCAAAGGACTACTTGGAGAGATTGGGTTTTCTCCTTCTGACATGTGAGTCCTCTGGTCAAATTCAGGTTATCAGGCTGGGCAGAGTCATCTCACTGGCCTCTCCACAGTTCTTTTTAAAATAATTTCCTACTGGGCTAATTTCCTTTGGTCACCAAAGAGCCACTCAGTGGTAGGTGGCTGTGATTTTAGCACTCAGAAAGCCAAGGCAGGAAGAGTCGTAGTGTGAGGGCCAGCCTGGGCTACATAGTAAGACACCATCACAAAAGGAAAAGGATACAGGAGTGGTGACACATTCTTTAATCCCAGCTGGGGAAGCAGAGAGAGATGGCCTCTGTATGTGAGATTCTAGAATCTCTTTAAAATGAAATGTCTAGAATTGTAGCTAACTCCTGAGTTCCTGCTTTCAGTTTCTACCACCTGCTTATATACAATAAAGAGTTGTTGGTTCTAAATTCATGGAGAATTTAGAATGAAAGTGGGAAAGTTGAGTTTAAAAAAAACCTATGTTCTTAAGAAAAATGTACTGATTTTATCATAAGAGGACAGGGTTTTTTGTTGAGTTGGGATTATAATTCCCTGTTGTAAATTTGTCTGATTTCTTTTTCTTGTGTTTAGCTATGTTACCCACTGTGCCTGAGTTGCAAGAAGAAGAAGTAAAGGCCAGCCAACTCCCAGGTCAACAGAACAAATTGTCAGGCCAGTCTAATCCCTCCCCTCAGCTTCGGAGTGTAATGAAAGTAGAAAGCTCAGAAAATGTTCCTAGCCCCACACACCCGCCCGTTGTAATCAACGCTGCAGATGACGATGAAGACGATGATGGTACGGTTAGCGCTCCCTCCTTTTTTCTTACGGTGAATAATGTAATGAATTAGAGCAGAGTTAAAGCTCTCTACTTGGTCTTGATTGGACATTTGTGTTACATGTGGATGGATGTACAGATCAGTTTTCTGAGGAGGGGGATGAAAGCAAAACACCTGCCGCCCTACAGCTGACCCCTGAAGTGCATAATGGATCCCGAGCGGCTTCTGCCCGGAAACCCGGCGTCAGCTTAAAGCAAGGTAGGAAGAGGCTGTCCTTCTGAGCCTCGAAACATCACTAACTGTTTTCACTACCCTTGAAATGTGTGGTGCACAGTCACTAAGCTTCTCCTAGTGGATATGCTGTCTGCATACTGACTCTACTTTCTTATAAGTCATTCACTCAGTTCCTCATGAGATTCCTCCCTTGGGTTTCCCAGGTGAATGTTTGAATTTTGGAATTAAAACTCTTGAGGAAATTAAATCAAAGAAAATGAAGGAAAAATCCAAGAAGCAAGGTGGTAAGTCATCACAAGCTTTGGCATGAATACTTGCATGTTACGTGGCAAGAATAACAACAACCAAATTTAACAGATACAGATTCTCATTTCTATGGCCTGTTTGAAGAGAAACACAAACCTACTGCAACTGTTTCAGTCTCTGTTGTTCATAGATAGAACCATATGCTAATATAAAGAAACCTGTACATCTTGAGATTGATTGTTTTTTGAAACAAGATCTCAATATGTGTATCTAGCCATCCTATAATTCATTCTGTAGACCAGGCCAGCCTTGAACTCAAAGAGATCAGCCTGCCTCTGCTTCTTGGAGCTCTGGGATTAAAGGCGTGTACCACCATGCCTGGCTTGAGATATTTGACTGTAAATAAAAATGGACAGTTAAGAGGCATACTAAGGAACCTGTGAAAAAAATGGCTGTCAGTAAGGGGCTTGCTACAGAAGCCTAAGTACCTGCCCTCTAGCCTGAGCACTCAGGTAAAAGCCAGGCATAGATCTGTGCTGCTAATCTTGATTCTGGGGAGGCAGGGACAGGACCCCTGGGGCTTGTTGGCTAGCCTAGTCTAATTGAGCCCCCCGGGCCTTGTAAGACACTGTCTTCCTAAAAAGAGATTTGGAAGTTGACCTCTTAGCCCCACATGCACACACAACCTACTAAAAGAAAATAAATGTCATTCGATACAAGAGGGTTCTTAAGAGGTGCTAAGATTTTCTTCTGGAGCTTGCCTCAACCTATCTCATAAATAAATGTCTCCAGTAGTGGGCAGATTTAGTCATAGCTAAGGTATTGAAGAGATGAGTACTAAATAGAGTAAATAGTTGGCTCTGAGGAGTCAGTCTGTCTTTAGAGCTTAGTGTCTAAGAACCTTGTTTTGCAGGTGAGAACGATGGGATCCCAATGCTGTAGGCTAAAAGGTGCTTCTACCATAGCTTTAGAGTTGTTAGCCTTTTAGTAAACAGAAAGTTGTCTGCTTGAGACAACATTCAAACAGTAGAGCAATCTGCATTGGAACTAATGTTCATAAATCAGAGATTCTTGGCTTGGACTAGCTTTATTTTCTGTAGGTTATTTACTTGGCTTTTCTCATTCAGAAGGCTCCTCGGGAGTTTCCAGTGCTCCTCGGGAGTTTCAGCCTCAGCCCAGTCCAGGCCCTGAAAAGGAGAATGTTCGGACTGTGGTGAGGACAGTAACTCTATCCAGTAAACAAGGTGGGTCTCCTGGAGCTGTTGGTCTCTACTTGTATGTATTGGGAACACAGAGTCCATGGGTGATGTTTGTTCACTTTGGAGTTTTTGGAGGTCTTGAGATGTTTTGATCAGATGTATTTAAAAGTGAGAATTGTTGCTCAGGCAGCCTCACATTTATTTATGTGTATCTAATTTAACATGTTCTCTTTGCTTCAGCCAGTTTATTGACTGCCCATTTTGAGTGAAGAAATAGGAAAAATGTCGGTCTTTTTTCTAAATTGTTTAAAAGCTAATAAGGCATTTTCTTAGTTTCTTAGTTTGGGTTGCTATTGCTGTGGTCCAACACCATCTCCAAAAGCAAGTTGGGAAAGAAAGGGTTTATTTGGCTTACACTTCTAAGTTGCTGTTCATCATCAAAGGAAGTCAGACATGAACCCAAGGGGGAGCTGCTTACTGATAGTTTCATGGCTTACCTAACCTGTTTTCTAATAGAATCCAGGACACCTGCCCAAGGATGAGATTAAGAAAACACCCCACAGGCTTGCCTGCAGCCTTACCCTATCGATGCTCCCTCCTCTCAGATGACTAGCTTGTCAAGTTGACAGAAGACTATGTAGCATAGGAATGTAACACACAAAGTTGTATGTTAAATGTTCCATTTAAACCACAAACATTTCAGAGAAGGCTTACCTGCTCATATGATAATGTTAAACACCTTTTCAAGGTGCACAAATATACTTTGGCCAGGATCAGAGCCCTTCCATATGTTTGGTACTCTTAATAATGCCATGCTGCTGCTTGTTCATTAGACTGTGGTAGTTGTTAAATCTGACTACAGACTGAGATCTAATTTTCACAATACCTCCTTAGTGGGCTCATGGTGTAAAGGAATCAACTAACAGTGGACACATTCTATTTTTGTCATTTCAGAAGAACCCTTGGTTAAACTGAGTCTTACTGAGAGATTGGGGAAACGAAAATTTTCAGTAGGTGAGTCAGATCTCGTTTATCTTCTGTGTGTTTGTGGGTTAGCGTGCTTCCTTGTTGAGACTCTTCATACAAGCACCGTCAGTATTGATTTACTGGACTGCTTGTATTCTTGGTTGACAACATTTTTAAAATCTCATGTGTATGTTATATCTTTTATTGAAGCTACTACAGCAGTTTGAAATATTATAGCTTAATTAGATTATGACCTTGGCTAATTGTTTCTTTTTGGTTGAGAGCTAAGCTGTCTCCAGCCCATGACTAACCTTTTAGAAGGTTCTAGGTATAGTAATTACAAGCTTGAGCCAGACATGGTAACTTGTGCGCTTAATCTCTGCGCTCACGATGTTTGTGAGTTCAAGGTCAGTCTGGTCTTCATAGCTATTTCCAGGTCAGCCAAGACACCATATAGGGACCTTTGTCTCCACTTGGGTAAGCTAGAGGATATTAGATATTTTCAGCTGGTTTCTTCCTCCTCCTTTCTTCTCTTTCTCTCTTTCTCTTTTTTTTCTTTTTTAAAGGCAGGATCAGTCATCTAACCACCATTGTAAGCCTTCATATCTCAGGGATACTATGCATTGTAAGGGTTGCAAAGACGGCTCCAGGGGTTGGGAGCACTGGTTGCTCTTTTACAGGACCTGGATTCAATTCCCAGCACCCACATGGCAGCTCACAACTGTCTGTAACTCCAATTCCTGGGAATCTGGCATCCTAACAGACACATATGCAGACAAAACACCGATGCACTGTAAAAATAAATAAGTCTTTTAAAAAATAGGCATTATAAGTTCTTTTACTATTTTCTAACTGAATTATGAATTCCTGGTCTGGTGGTCTTTTAGTTAGGATCACCATTGTTGTGACAGAACACCATGGCCGAGAACCTCCTTTCTTACATCACCCAGGATGCTATAAGCCATCCCAAGGATGCTGCCCACGGGGGCTGAGCACTCCCCTAATCAAGAAAATGCTTTACAGCCCCGTTGTTTTGATTTTTCAAGACAAGGTTTCTCTGTGTAGCCCTGACTTCTGGAACTTATTCTGTAGGCTGACCTTGATCAAACTGGCAGAGGTCCACCTACCTCTCCCTGCCAATTGCTGGGACTAAAGACAAAGGCCATCACCATCCTGCTCCGCAGCCAGATCTCATGGAGGTGTTTTCGCAAACGAGGCTCCCTCCTCCCAGATGACTCTAGCTTACATTAGGTTGACAGAAAACCAGCCAGCACAGGCGGCAAAGACACGGCTCTCTTCGAGCTTTAGCTTTAGCCAGGACTTAGGATCCTCTGTAATTTTAGTTAGCTCACTAGTATCTGTACATGTATTTAAATTTTTTTGTCTCCTAATTTTTTCTTTCTAGGGCAGTTTGATTTTTGGCATTAAGTTCTAGGAACGTGGTGAACAAACTCCATTTAAATGCAGAAAACTTCAAGAATATTTTAAATTGTCTAATTTTTGCTTCCCCCCCCCTACTTCGTTGAAGATTAAAATCTTAAAGTAAGTCTCCCTATTTGTAGGTGGTGACAGTGATCCCCCATTAAAGCGAAGCCTTGCACAGAGGCTGGGGAAAAAGGTGGAAGCTCCAGAAACTAACACTGATAAAACACAAAAGAAAGGTAAGTGTTTTCATTCTAACACGTGTGTGTCTGTGTCTGTGTGCTTTCTCTACTTGATTTTAACTAGCCAGCATGTAGCAACTAACACTTGTCAACAACCACTGGAGGTTATAGGTTCCTGGAAAGGTAGGAGTAGCTGAGATTAGAAAAATAGTGTGGCCTCTGAGAGCAGGTGGGAAGTGTATGCAGTAATATCCTGTTAGGGAAATACCACAGAAGAAGGGGTGTTAAAGTTCAAACCTTCATCAGTGGAGTGACTCGGGTTGTAAGCTGAAATAAACCCTTCCTTCCCCAAGTAGGGAACAGTCATGGTGTATAATCAAGAAAAAAAATGGTTCTTGAGGTCTGAGAGCTGAGGAAGTGTCATACACTCAAGGAACTTCAGTGGCTAATTTATGGAATTGAGATGAAGGGCTGGATAGCAAGAGAAGAAAGAGGAATTTGGTCAGTGTCTTTTAAAGCCACGTGTGAGAGTTTGAGTAACAAACTATGGAAAGCTTACTTGGTTCACCTCGTGATGTGATGGCCTGTGTCTAACCCATGCAGCAACAGTGGAAGGAGGGAGCTGAAACCTGAAAGTTGTCCTCTGACCCCATCCATGTCCGGAGTGAGGCACATGCACCTGTACTCACATGCACACACAATAGTAATAAACTAAATTCTCCTGCCTTTAATTCCAGCATTCAGGAGGTAGAGGCAGGTGTAGTTCTGTGAGTTCAAGGCTAGTCTCGACTACATAATGAGTTCCAGGACAGCCATGGCTACGTAGAGACACCCTGTCTTAAACAAACAAGAATCTTATGGGGAGAAAGCAAACATTAAAAAGAGATCAGAGGGTCAGATTGCTTTTTAGACAGTTGTCTAGCTTGTGTTAAGAGACTTTAGGACTCAGTGTGCTGGCTGGCATATCAACTGTTAAATAGCCCAAAATGGACTACAGAGATAGCACTTGCTCTTCCAGAAACATTGAGGTGTTTTACCCACATCTGGCAGCTCATAGTACTTGTCACTCTAACTTCCCAGGATCTGACACCCTCTTCAGGCACATTGACTCATATGGAATACACCAACAGACATAGAAAAATAAACCTTGAAAAGATCTTAAGTAGTGGTGTAGATGAGTGGAAACTTCTGGTGTGTTTTTGTGTGGATAGAGGATTTGGAAAAGTAAACTTTTCTGCTAGGTCAAGAGGCTTTGATAAGTAAATGTTCCCATCTAGTGGCCTGTGTGCTCAGGACAAGCAGAAGTTATTCTGTCAGGGTCCTCCCTTCTGGCCTGTCAGTTACACTGTAGCTCAGCAGTAGAGCCTAGCATATGGGGTCCTGGGGAAAAGCTCTAGAGCCTTTAACTAACACCTGTCTCAGTTAACTTAGAAGTATGTGGAAGTACCCATGCATCTGTGACACACACCACACCCCGTCCGATCATACTGATTTGGCTAGTTAAATCAGGTACCCCATTTCTCTTTCACCACCCATGGACATCCTATATGAAGCTGCACCTTTGCTCCAAGTGGATCAATCTTCTCCAATAGAAGAGGATTCTTGGGTTAAGTGGTGTGCAAATAGCTGTATCCCCTACTGGAACTTTCAAAAGAAAGATTTACAAAAGACTTTTGTTGACAGAAACTTGAGAAGGAGCCTACTCACCTTTAATTCCAGTACCTAGAAGGCTAAAACAGGGACCCTACGGCCAGCCTGGTAGTTCCAAGCCAGCCACGGCTACAGGCTACAGTGAGTGTCTGTCTCAAAGAATAAACAAAAGATTGAGAACGTTATGCAATAACAGTTATTTTTCTGAATTCAGTAATTTTTGCACACAAATGTATATGTGTGTGTCCGTGTCCACTTGTGCCCGCATATGCAGGCACAGCATTTATTCATGTGGAGGTCAGAGGACAACTGTGAACTTGATTCTCTCCCTTCCACTTTTCCATGGGTTCTGGAGATCAACTTGGATTGTTAGTCTTTAACCCTGAACAGCCTCACTGGCCCTCAAACAGGTATTTGGGTTTCTTTCCCCTTTCTGGGGTGCTCTAAGGAATGTAGAGCTCACATGGAGTCATTCCAAGGAAAAAAGTTAAGACCTTGCGTTTGTTTTTGTTGTTTGTTTTAGCTGTGTTAGAAGTACTGCCTAATGTGTAAATATTGGGAAAATATTTGACCTATGAGAAGTCGTGTTTTAACTCTTTAAATTTGGAAACTTTGTTTTGGTAGTTGCTTCTAGGACCCTGAAGGGACTGTTTATGGCTTAGTCAGTAAGGAGGCAGCAGGCACTCGGAGGACGTCAGAAGAACAAAGCCCTGCTGCCATCCTCTTCTTCTTCCCTCTGATTCGCCCACTGCAATTAAGTTAGAGTTGTGTTTGTGCTTTTGGTGTGTTGTTTTTTTAATGTGTTACTTAGAGATGAAAGATGGGTGCTCACCAAAGTATTAAGAGGAAGCTCAGTATGGGATGCCCTGTTATATGCTAAGTTATCATAGAAAGTTAAGGTTCAATAGGCTAGGTATGTAGATAATTCACAAGGTGTATATGATCCCTTGGTTTGGACAGCAGTATCAAAAAGGGTGGAAAGGAGTCCTTTTCCTAAGCAGTATAAAACCGATCATTCTGTCAGGTGACAAAGATGTGGATAGTCAGGAGCCACTCTTTGTTTGAGAGCAGTGCTGGTGTCTGTTTGTAATGGTGTCTCCAGCACTTGGGAGACAGCCCAGGGGATCCTAGTGAGTGTGAGGAACTACATGAGCATGTGTGTGTCTGTATAAAGTGAATACCCACGTATTCAAATACTCAGTTTTTGTCATTGCTCTCTGGTTCTTTAGTTTAAACCTAGAGCTTCAGGTGAGCTATGTAGATGTCCTACTGTGGATCCCTGCCTCTCCGGCCACTCAGGAGTCAATGTAGTAGTTTTTGTAGAAGACAGTCTTAAATTTTGTATCTCTGCTTTGGCATTCCCTTGTACATTCTCATTCCAACCTTTGCTGATTTCCTTATTTTACACTAGCATCCTTAAAAGAGGTCTGATGTTGGGCTTCTTAGTTTCCTGTAAGTAACAACCACTACCACTCTGAAGATAGGATCTCAGTTCTGTAGTTGAGGCTGCCCTAAATTTACTGACTTAGGTTAGCTTCAAAGTCACAGTCTTCCTCCCAGATGCTGTGGGGTTATTCTTAGCTTTATTCTCCAGACACCCTAGGATTGTCATGTCTCCCTGATGTATTAGATAGAAACACACTTGTTGGCAAGCCAAGGGTTCAGTGGACCCTTTGAATCTAACTTGGCTTTTCTGTTTTCTGTAAGTCCATAGTAAATAGTTTAAGCATTGAAGTAGCTAAGTGCTAGAGCCCTTGACTAGCATGATGGTGCCGTTAGTTTGATCCCCACTACCCTAAAAAACAAAAGTAATTTAGACTTTGTGGTCCATAGTCTCTGTCACAGTTACTCAGCTCTGCCCTTCTGGTCTCAAAGCAGCCGTGTGTAACATGAATATATAAATGAATGAGTGGCTGTGTACCAAGGAAACAGTTGCCAGATTTGGCCTGTGGGCTGTAGTTTGCTTATCCTATTAATCTAAGTGGCTGGTTGTAGACTAGCATTGTCCTTTTCATTACTGAGTCTTTCAAATGATTTTATTTTGGCATTGGTCTTCAAAAGATTTTTGTTCTCATCTTTTTCTCCCTCTCTCTCTTTCTCTTTTTTACAGCTTAATTTTTTTTTGGTTGCTCTGGAGTTTTCTAATGAATCTGGGCTTTTGCTTAGTTTTGCTTCTTTGTTTTTGAGATGCTACAAATGAAGCCAGACCCTGAATGCTCAGCAAGGTGCTCAGTGAGGTGTACCCTGTACCCTAGTCCTCACATTTTACCTTTGTGATTTCTCCATAGTCCACGTTGCTTTCCTGTCGGTAACCTAAGCCTAGCAGTTGTGCCATTGAGCAGGACAGAGTGTGACTTCACTCTGAGAGTTCAGTCTACCAGCTTAACACATCCACTCAAGTAGACTCCTCTCTCCTGCCATTCTTCTTTTCTCATTAGGAGTGTAGATTCATTTTATTTTTAATGACTTTATCATTTCAATGACATTTTGGTAGGGGTGAGAGAGAAACAAGTCTCCCTCCAGTCACCATGATTAACCTTGTACTTTCTTTGATAAATTTGAAATTAGATGGTCATTGCAAAATGGAAGAAAAATTACAATTTTGATTTCTTTTTCAGATTTATTTATTTCCTATGTATAAATGTAGCTACATCACATTTATGCCTGGTGTCTGAAGAGATCAGAATATAGGGTATCAGATACCTTAGAACTGGAGTTATAGATAGTTGTGAGCCATCAGGGTGATGGGAATCGAACCTGAACCCTCTGCAAGAATAACAAGTGTTCTCAACCACTGAGCCATCTCTATAGTTCAACCATAATTTTTAAAATCCTAAATGAGAAGAAGATAGTTGTGGTAGCTCTTTATCACAGTACTCATAAAACTGAAACAGGAGGATGGTGTGTTTGAGGCCACCATTTTCCAGCAAGATCCTATCACAAAAGGTTTGTGTTTATTGAAACATAAGGAGATAATTCAGTATTAGTACTTGCTTTGTCCTGGGTACTTACTTTGCTATTTGGTGTGGCAAAGTGTGTCAAAAAGCATGCAATTTAGGACTCTGTTCAGTGCTATCTGCAGAGAAACTAACTGGACTAGAGGATGAGAATCCACATTGAGCTGAATTAAAACTAACCCTTTAAACTATTTAAACAATAGCAAGAAAACTAGTGTGGCATGGCAGTTCACCCGTGTACTTAGGCTACAACAGGAAGATTGCTCTAAATTTGGGGCTAACTTGGACTCTGTCATAAAGTCCAGAACTGCTGTGTTTAGGAGCTGGGGTTATTTTGTTTTTGAATTTTAATTAAAATCTCTTACTGTTAGTCTGTGTGCGTGCATGCGTATCATCTCCTTTTAAATTCTACATCAGTCTATTTCTTTTCTTAGCCCTCTAGTAATGAGAAAGTTGTCTACTGTGACTTCCATATTTTAAACAGATGCAGAATGACCTTTTGAGGGCTGGGGATGAGGTCAGGTTTGTGGCCCTTGTTGGTTTGTTCTTGACTTTTTACCTACTTTATTTTACCTTTTCCTTGCTCTGACAGTCCCTCGAGCATGTTTGATGTTTTCTCACTGTGTGCCTCAAAGCAGTTTCCATGGCTGTGCTTCCTGACAGCTTATGCAGTTCTGGCGTTGGTCAGACTGTAGCCCACACTTGGGCAGAGGTACTCCTGGCTTAGTTCCCTGTTTCTAGTGATATGTCCAGTTTTATAGACATGAGTGAGTGGAGGTTTCATTGCTGCTTTTTCTTAAGGTTTATAACGGCGCAGACTTATTCACTGATAAATTATTTTTAGACATTGGTATTTTATTTCTGTGTATTTCTGGATAATACAAATCAGTAGGTTTGTCTCTAGAGATCTTCTTGTGGTTGTAGAGTGAAACTGATACCTGTGCTCTGTCTACTCTTAGAGAGGTCACCAATCATTAAGAAATGGAATGAGTAGTATGTTCTTTCCCCCAAACAGAGAGAGTTAGTAAAGCTGGTGAGATCCATGTGAAGACATTGGAAGAAATTCTTCTCGAAAGAGCCAGTCAGAAACGCGGAGAATTGCAGACTAAACTGAAAGCAGAAGAACCCACAAGGGGTGGGGATTCTCCATCGGGAACAAAGAGCTCTTCCTCAGTGCGAATCAAAACCTTCTCTGAAGTCCTGGCTGAAAAGAAACATCGGCAGCAGGAAATGGAGAGACAGAAATCCAAAAGGGATACAAGCTGCCCCAAGTTTACAGCAGATACTGAAGTGAAAAAGACTGTGCTTCTACCACCTGTTGCTGTCAGCAAAGAGCAAGCCGAGGAGCCTGTGGGAAGAGCAAGCTCTATGCAGGAGGTGCACATTAAGACACTGGAGGAAATCAAACTGGAGAAGGCCCTGAGGGTACAGCAAAGCTCTGAGAGCACTGCCATCTCTAGGCCTCAAGCTGAGGCCATCCCGGGGACAAAGAGGCTGCTCCGCATCACCAAAAGAACAGGTCTGTACAACAGTCCCTTTGCAGCAGGACTATTGTCCAGGACAGGAGCCACAGGAGCCTGGGTGGTTCTTTGAGAAGTTTTCTTACCTGAGGGAATTTGAGTCAGCAGGTTTAGTAAAGTAACCTGTTTCTGATAGTTAGGAGTACTATGGTATGCTTATCTTTTTGAGAGCCTGTAGGCCCAATCTCTTAGCCATGAGTTCTTTTTTGTTTCCTTTCTGGGCTGTGACAAAACACTGACCAAAAGCAGCCTGGTTTGGGGAGTATTCACTTGGTTTACACTTCCTGATCACAAGTCCATCATTAAGGAGGAATTCAAGACAGGAACCTGGAGGCAGGAACTGAAGCATGGGCCATGGAGGAGTGCTGCATACTGGCCTGCTTGCTCTCCATGGCTTGCTCAGCCCGCCTTTTTATACAACCCAGAACCACTTGTCCCAGGGCGACACTGCCTGTAGTGGACTGGACTCTTCCTGCATCAATTACCAATCAAGAAAGTGCCCCTCATGCTAGTATGGTGGAGGCATTTCTCAGCTGTGGCTCCCTCTTCCCATATGACCGTAACTTGTGTTGACAGAGCAGCAAAACCAATACAATTGTTTTCATTAAGAAAAGTTTTAGTTCATTCCTCACATCCTCACTAAAGCAATAATGTTTTCAATGTGAATATAGGTGCAAAAGAAGAGAAAAAACTGGAACTCGAAAACAGTGACATTGCTTCCCAGAGCAGTGTGAGTAAGACAGAGGCTAGTGAGGTAAGTTTGTCATGTTCTGGTTCTTGGCAGACCAAGATGAGGTGAATAGTATGTGCTTTTTAGCTTTTGCATACATTAAATTTCTAGCAACAGTTTCACAAGTACATAGAGCATGGTTTTACATTTTTTTGTTTTTTGGTCATGTGTTTGGGGCGTGGGGCGTTTTGGAGTCAGTTTCTCACTGTGTTGCTTGAAATCTGCCTGGCTCATCAGCCTCATGCCATAGTTAGATTACAGCCCGCACTACAGTGCCCAGTACTGTGGTCATAATTTTCTATGGGAGTTTCTGTTTTGTTTGTTAGGGGTTATTTTTTGTTTGATTTTTGCTTTTTAATATAGGGTTTATGTGGCCTTGGCTGACCTGGAACTCACTGCTTAGACCGTACTGGCCTCAGCTCACATAGGTCTGCCTGCATCTTGCTCCCATTTGCTGGGTGCTTCCACTGCCCAGCATCTGTGGAAGGTTGTTAGAGTTCTCTGTTAGTTTTTTGTTATTCTCATAATTTTTTAATTGGCTGTTAATATTTTGCTGTGCATCATGTAAAACTTGACCCTTTTTCCCTCAATATTTATTTACTTTATGTGTGTCAGTGTATACATGTATGTCTGCATGTATGCACACTGTGGCACCATGTGTGTTCATGGTGTCTGCAGAGGTCAGAAAAAGACATCAGATCCCGTAGAACTGGAGTTAAAGATGGTTGTGTTTGGAGCTGAACCTGGATTCTTTGCAAGAGTAGCAAGTATTCTTAACCACTGGGCCATTTGTTCTGCTCCCACTTTTTTGAGACAGTGTCTCATAGAGCTCAGGCTAGCTTCAAGCTAGCTTTGTAGCCAAGGACCTTGAACTGATTGTCCTGCCTCTGCTACCAGAGTGTTGTGATTACTGGCATATGCCACCACATCCAGCCAGGATTTGCCTCTAGAAAGAAGGAACAACCAGGTATGGTGACAGGTTTGTAATCAAGCTTCAAGATTGGAGGGCTGAGGCAGGAGAATCTTGAATTGAGGCCATTCTGGGCCCTGCGTTCAGATTTTTTTCTCTCTCTCAACAAAAACAAAGGGCAAATGCTGCAATAATTTTTCTCCTAGGTCTCCTTTAAGCTTTTTGTTCTATGAGTGAATTTAGTACTCAGCTCGGGTTGAGATCTGTACAAGATATTATTTAGTAGCCTGCTCTAGCTTTAGTAATTCCTCAAGGAAACTATAGTAATCTAATTGGTGAATATAAACTCTTTTCTGGACATTCAGATTTTCACACAGTTGTAAATAATATCTTGACATAAATCTTAATGTATAGGCGTCTTGATTACTAGTCATTTGTGTTTTCTTGGGGTCGTAATTACATAGCCTATAGAATCTGGGTTTTTTTAAATTGATTCACACATCTTTATTTCCAATCTTTCATATTTAACAGCATCTCTTCTGTTTAATATCAAATAATGAGCTTCCTTATTATTCTGAACCATGTAATAATCTGCCTAACTTAGATACTTAGCACTCTAAATGAGAAAGTAAGTTTTAATTCTGATTGAATTTTTCCACAGACTTCAGATGAGACCATAAATGATACCACAAAAATTCCAGCCAATAAATATGACACCGGCAGAGAGAAGCACACTGAGAAACAGGAGGAGACAGGGACCTTACAGAAGGAGAAACCAGCTTCGACACCTGTCCAGGGAGACAGAGCCTCTTATTATACCCAAGTGGTGGGGAAGCCAGTGCTCACTGCTGTATCTGTATCAGGCATCACAAGGCATCTGGCTAAGCGGCTCCCCACAGAGTCATCCCAAAAGGGGGAGGTAGAAACCTCTGGAATTGGGGACTCAATACTGAATGTGAAATGTGCAGCACAGACTTTGGAAAAAAGAAGTAAAGGTGAGTGATTTGATACCTTTCTCATAGCATAATGACAGTTTCAATAACTGGCAACTATGGAATTGAACCTCATGTGTGCTGAGGATACACTAACAGGTAGTAGTAATACAGTGGTCTGTAAAGATAAAACTTAGGCCAAGTTCTTTCTCACAACTTAAAACTGCTGCAGTTTTTGGTTGGGTGGGTGGTTGGTTTTGCCTTCTTTGGGGCTGGAGATGTAGCTCAGTGGTTAGTAGTTATCTGGCATGCACAAAGCCCTGGGTTCCGTTTTAGCACCACAGAAAAACCATGTCTGGTGGTACACACCTGTAAACTCACCTCAGTCTGTATTAGGGTTCTAGAGGAAGAGGACAGTAGAGCGAATGTAGAAGAGAGGGTTAGAGTTGGTTTATGTGATGCAGTCTGGGTAGTCCAATAGAGACTGTCCTACACTGGAGAGACCAGCTACCATCAAGTGCCTCAGCAGCCCTAATCATGTGTTGTAAAGCAGCCAAGTGTATACCAGTTTGGTTTTGGGCAACTTTGGTCCCATGGCTGCTGGAGGAAGAGTCTTTCTTCCTTTGAATTCCTTTGAATGTTCTAGATTGTTTCTGCACATCTGGGTAAGTTTTTCATGGAGCTCACTCTTCCCTTGTTTTTCCAAAGAGACTGAACTCGGACAGCATTATTATTCTCTTTACTGCCCCACAAACATTCAACATTTTGTGATATGAGTTACCAAATCCTTGCCTTTCTCAAGAGGTGAATGAATCAAGACATGGAGATAGGAGGTTCATCCTCAGCTACATGATTGGAGGATGGCCTGGGGTACCTGAGACATAAGTGCCCCATTCAGAACTTCAGTGGTGTGTTTTTCTTCAGTTTTGAATAGGGTCTTTCTATATAGCCCCAGCTGACCTCAGACCCAACTTTCCCTCAGCCTTTTGAGTGCTGGGATTGTAAGTGGGCAACTACAGTCAGCTTTTCCTCATGTTTTGCAGAAGAAAGCCCCATGATGTATGATAGTAACATTGAAGAGTGTGTCATGGTGACCTGTGTGGGAGATCATTTTCATTCAGGCTATTTGCTCTTTTGGTATTGCTTTTTCTTTTGCTTTTAAGTATATGAGCCCATGGGGACCACTCTTTAAGATTATTTATATATTACATAGACAGTGTTCTGCCTGCATGTACACCTGCACTCCAGAAGAAGGCAGCAGATGTTATAGATGGTTGTGAGGCCGCCATGTGCTTGCTGGGAATTGAACTCAGGACCTCTGGAAGAGCAGCCAGTGATCTTAACCTCTGAGCCATCTCTCCTTTGTTTTGTTTTTAAGATCAAGTCTTTACGTAGCCCTGGCTATCCTGGAATTCAGTGTATCTGCCCTCAGACTCAGTAGAGATCCTCCTGTCTCTGCCTCCCAGTGCTGGGATACACCATGCCTGGCAACTTTTTTTTGGTATTTCTCCTACTAAAGGCGTTATCTGAGTTACTCTGTATGTGAAAGAGATTGTCTAGTTGCTAATCAGATATGTTGTCTCCTGTAGCCAAACCCAAAGTAAATGTGAAGCCATCTGTGGTCAAGGTTGTTTCATCTCCCAAATTGGCTCCAAAACGCAAGGCAGTGGAGGTGCACCCTGCTGTCATTGCAGCTGTGAAACCACTCAGTGCCAGCAGTGTCCTGCAGGAAAGCCCCCCCAAGAAAGCAGCTGTGGTAAGAATTGATCCCCTACAGAGGTGCTTGACTCTGGTAGGAGCCCTTTGGCTCTGTGTCTGTGCATGTCTCACCCATACCGTTTCCTAAGCATTGACTTCCTCAGACTGTTTTCTCTAGTAACTTGAGTCTAGGTGGAGATTTGAGAAGTGACATTAACCTTGGGTTCCCAGGTTTAAAGAATGGTAACCTCTGAGCTGAAGATACAGCTCACCTAGGTTACCAAGGATTTCCAGCCCTGCCAAAACCAAAAACTAGCCATGATTCTAAAAAGGCAACAAAGGAAAATACACTGGGGGGGGGGGGGCTGCAGCTGACTAGGCAGTGGGGAGGCAGAGGCAGGTAGTTCAAGGCCAACCTTGAGAGATCTGGTGCAGCCAAAACTACACAATCACACACACACACACACACACACACACACACACACACACACACACACACACACACAGAGAGAGAGAGAGAGAGAGAGAGAGAGAGAGAGAGAGAGAGAGAGAGAGAGAGAGTGAGAGTGAGTAAGTACTTGGCTCAGTGGGTCAGAGTTCTTGTTATACAAGTATGAGACCCTGAGTTTGAATCTCCCAGCACCTACATGAAAAAAGCCAGTCTGGCCATACACTTGCCTATAACCCTAACATTGAGGGATGGAGACAAGTGGATCCCATACACTTGCCTATAACCCTAACATTGAGGGATGGAGACAAGTGGATCCCAAGAGTTTACTGGCTAGCCAGCATACCTTGAAACCATTGTTTAATAAGAGACTGACTTCCCATGTAAGTGAAGTAGAGAGCTTCTTCACAGCCTCCTCCGAACTCTAGGTCCTAGTACATAGGCCCTTGCAAATACAAATAAATACAGCATACCAACACATCAAATCGGGAACCCTAGCCCTCAGTAATTTTACCTTACTCTTCCTTTGTAGGCTGTGGTCCCACTGCTCTCTGAGGACAAGTCCATTACGATATCTGAGACAGAAAAACCCAAGGACAGGTAAGGTCCTCTTAACCAAACTCCAGGCTATTACTGATTTTGCTCTTTATCAAAAAGATAAGTCACTGAACATTTACAGGCTAGCTACCTCTAAAGCTAACTCCACGCTGAAGGCATGAAGTCTTAGGTTGCTGCTATTGATATCTGCCTTTATTATTGAAAAGATACTTTAAATACCTGGCTAAGTTCAAAAGGTACTTGACTTCCTTAGTGAAACAATTGTTTTGTGTGTCTCTTCAGAAACAACTTTTAAATAACTGTCCCTGAGGCTATCTGGAGGAAGGGTATAGCTGGCTCTAACAGTCTGCTTTTACTTACAGTTTGGGGCTACCTTTGACCCAGTCTTCTTCAGAACCCTTGCTCCCAGAAGCCTCTGGCCCTTCCTCATCCCAGGTGGCACCCAAACCTCGGCGACTGAGCTCTGCCTCCACAGGAAAGCCTCCACTCTCTGTGGAGGATGATTTTGAGAAACTAATATGGGAAATTTCAGGAGGCAAATTAGAAGCTGAGATCGACTTGGATCCTGGGAAAGATGAAGATGACCTTCTGCTTGAGCTCTCAGAGATGATTGACAGCTGAAGATGAATCTGATGGCGAGGGCTCTTTAAAGGAGAAAAACCCTTCCAAAAACTGGACTTAGTTCCATCTATTCTAACTTTTACCTGAGGTGATAGTTTCTTTAGTCTCGAATCTTGCCCAAATCAAAAGTATACCTCTGAAGTACCTGTGTGTGTCCTGGATTCTCTTGGGTTCAGATCTTTTACATCCCTTGATAACTGTTTGTCCATTTGATGCCATTGTTTAGCATCTTTGAAAGGAAAGTTCTGTAAAGCCCTTCTCTCCACATGAGACTGAGCTCCAAATGAAATGGTGCAAGAGAACTCAGTGGCTCCTTGAGGTTTTTGTCAGTGTGGGTTATCTTCCCGTTTGCTGTATTTATTTATGTATTGTCTTAATATTATCAGAGTTTAAAATGAAGACAGCTGCTAACCATTGTGGACCAAATGTCATGCTACCACTAAACAAAAACCCACTCCCGTCTGTGTTAAATTGTACGTCTTTTTAAAGGTATTTGGAGATTTCGTCTAAGCTTTAAAGAGGGCCGAGCGGCTCGAGAACCTGAGATACATACAGACAGAACTCTGGACCTGGTTGCGTTAGCTGCTCCATACGCCTCTGAAGAGCAATAGCTAATTTATTATTACTGTAATTTTTTAAAGGCTTTAAAGTGCCTCAGGGGTCCCCTGAAACTAATTTTCTACTTCTGGGATTCCCTGGATTCTTTATAAGAGATGGTGACGTGACTAGGGAAATTCTTTTTTAGTATGAAAATTGTCCCTTATCTTCATTCAATACCTTTCTCCTACTGGCATTGAATTATCACAGAGACAGAGAATTGGTAAATTTTATAATTTCTAACTCTCCCAGGAAACTCCTCATGCCTAGTATTTATTTGATGTGCTTTAACCATGGGAGAGGAAAAAAAAAAAAATCCTCATTCAAGCTGCCAGTATTGATGTATGGACTGTAGCAGTGCACTGGGCTGTGCTGTCGCAGGGTGGTGAAGTGCTCTGGGGTGTATTGGATACCTCCAGGTTCTTCATTTCTGGGTTGAGTTTTCTTTTCTTGATGTTGGTCTTCATATCACCTCAAGGTTTAGACTTGTGGAGAAACAAGTCTGATGAGGGTAATAGTCTTGAAATGAGACACTGTACAGAATTGGAAGGCGGAAAGAAAGACTTTCATTGTGATACTTTGTGTAGGTGGCCGTTTGTTTCTCATAGGGAAACCCTGGATCACCTGTCGTGTTGGCTCCTAAGGAACTGCTGTTGTAAGCGGCTCATCAAGAGTTGACGTTCATGTAGCCTTGTTGGGAATATGGAAAAGGAAGAAAGCCACAGGACTGCCCGTTTAGTCTGGGAAGATCTGGATGGTTCTGCACATGCAAAAATGACTTGAAATTTATGTATAGACACTTGTACCAATCCATCTTCAGCTGACTGAATGTTGTAAGATAGCCCTTCTCCAAAGCAGGGGTGGAATGTTCTGCTTTCACCACACATTTTATAAACGCATTTCCTTTTTCAAATTGGCCTATAGATTGTAGGTCCCTTTTGTATATAACCTTTATTCTTTTGTTTAAAAAAAAAAAAAGTTTGTACATATTTAATGCCCTGTATTAGTCAATGATTTATGTTCAACATTATTTGAACCATTTGCCATTACTGAAAGAGAAATACGTATTTGTGTTTTAAATAAAACTGATATAGGAAATACTTAGTTCTTATCATTATAACTTAGATGATGCTAATAATTTTTTTTAAGTAGGGCAGGTTTTTATTGGGGGGGGGGCATCTCTGTGTGTCTTTGGAGCCTGTCCTGGAACTCATAGAGACCAGCCTGCCTTTTCTTCCCGAGTGCTGGGATTAAAGATGTGTACCACCAACACCTGGCTTAATAGTGATCTTAATATTAAGTAATTGGGAGTTTTCAAGCATGAAGAAGAAAAAAAAAGTTTTAATTAGACGAATACAGGGTTTTTAATCTGTATTTTGATGACTTCTTACTGTTATAAAAGTACATGTAAATTCTTAGCAACCAAAGACCATGAATGATTCCTCTTGCTAGGCTGAGTCTGTAACTTAGCAGTGGACCCCTGGCCTAGTGTGCATGAGGCTTTGGTCCAATCAAATGCTGTCCCCCATGTATTACCATTCTTAATCGTCATAGACCAAATGTTGGAGCTTGGCTCTGCCCCAAAATTTGGAGATAGTTTTACAGTTTATATCATCTCAAGATTAGACCAACTATGATAGTACGTGCCTTTAAACTTAAACAGAGGCAGGAGGGTCTCTGAGTTCCAAACCAAAAAAAGGAAAGAAAGCGAGATTAAAACTGTGATGTCTGGCTTTAATAGTAGCATCTCTCATGTGGCTCTTCGTGCATTCTCATTTCTGCCTGTCTTGGCTCCCATGGAGAGAAGGCTAACACAGACTAACTAGAGTTCACACAGGAAGCTTGAGTTGTGTACATCAGACTCTGATCCCATTCTGAAACTCTTGCTTCATTTCATCTGGGTAATTCCACAGCATTTTAAGAGCTATGCCTTTGAAATAGCAGAAGGAAATGCAGGCTTAGTATAGACACTAATGTAACAATTCCTGAGGACAGAAAGATCAGTGCTGGCTTTCAGGGTCAATCTGCTCAAGGCCAGCTGTGTTTGTAGACCGGTTTGTGCAGCGCAGGCTGGCCTTGCTCTCCTGAGTCTCCTGCTTCCACCAAAGTGCTTGGAAGGAAGGCATGACCCACACCTAGTTCATGTGGTGCTAGGGATTGACCCCAGAGTATGGTGCCAAGCTACATCCCAAGCCCTACAGCTAATTTTTAATTTGTGAAGTGATGTCCAAGGTGCTGGAGAGATGGCTCAGCCAAGAAAGGCACTTGACTCAATCCTGGTAGCCAGAGTTCAGTAAAGATGGACGGAGATAACTATCTCTGCTCTGGCTTCCTGTGCTTTTGCCATATCATGTGCCTCTTGCCCCAAAACAAGTCTTTAACAAGAAGTTAGAGCCAGTGACTTAGCTAAAATGAGTGGAGATCAACCCTTAATACTGTAGTAAAATGAACAGAAAGTATGAGGTGGCTTCAGAATAGCTATCTAGGATTTTATGTATTTGTTTTTTTATTAAAAGTTCCAGAAGTGAATAGGCCTATTGCTAAGTTGTATTTGGTTAGATTTAGAGGATGGAGTGAGTGGAAATAAGTAGTGATTTAAAACAGTATTGCCTCTGTCCAGGTTTTTTCTTTTTTCGTCTTTGTAACGAGCAATGAAACAATAGTTACTGAACTTAAACTGGTCTGCAGTCAAGGGACTCAGAGAAGAGTTTTTAGAAAGGTGTTCTGTAAAGAATAAGGAACCAAAGACAAAGGAAACGAACCCTTATCTGATCGAGCTGCTGAGGTCTGCTTTGAGAGCCCAAAGGAAGCTACTAGAGGGAGAGCTTACATGTGCTGAGTCCCGCCCCTTGAGGAAGCATAGAGCAATTTACCTTGTAATAAAACATCTGGGATGGGTGAGTACAAGTCAAATTCCTGCTCTTGAAGTACTTAAGCAGCTGAGTGTGTGTGCACAAGTGCATTAATGCCAGCCTCTCTCTCTCTCTCTCTCTCTCTCTCTCTCTCTCTCTCTCTCTCTCTCTCTCTCTCTCTCTCTCCCTCTCCCTCTCCCTCTCCCTCCCTCTCCCTCTCCCTCTCCCTCTCTCTCTCTCTCTCTCTCTCACACACACACACACACACACATTGGAAGAGCAACAGGTAACCACTCAGCAACCTTTCAAGGGTCTTAAGGAAATAGTTGTGAATCCGAAGACAGCTAGAGTAGTTGCTCATGCCTGTAAACCCAACCTTAGAGAGGCAAGGCAAGAGGATAGTTCAAGACTAGCCTCAATTACCGAGGTCAAAGCCAGTCTGTACTATGAAAAACAAAGTACCAGGGAGTAGAGGAGTACTTTGTTTTAGTATTTGAAAAAAAGTTTTTTAAAATTGATTATTAAAAATTATTTATTATTATGTATACAATATTAAGTCTATGTATCTTTACATGCCAGAAGGAGGCACCAGATCTCATTATAGATGGTCATGACCACCATGTGGTGGCTGGGAATTGAACTCAGGACATCTGGAAGAACAGCCAGTACTCTTAATCCCTGAGCCAACTCTTCAGCCCTGTTTCAGTATTTTTTGAAACAAGGGCTCACTATGCAGCCTTCAACTGGCCAAGGCCTGGAACTTGCTATGTAGACCAGGCTCCCTGTATCTTCAATCTGTGGGGATTAAAGGTGTGTACCATCATGCCTACCTTCACATTAGAAATTTTAGATAGATATTACTCCAGACAAAAGGAAGAATGAGCTAGAGGTTCAGTAGCTATAGTTTAGTAGTTTTAGTTTTTATTTTTTTACTTGATTAAGGAGCTCATATGGCCTTATACTTTTGATCCTCTGCCTCTACCTCTCAAATGTTGAGATTACAGATGGACATCACCATGTCTGGTTTATATGGTACTGGAGAATGAACCCAGGGCTTTCATTTGTAGAGCAAGCACTTTCCCAAACACCTCACCTTAAACAGATGATCTAAACCACAGAGTGATGATCTTACTTGGTAATTCCCCAATCCTTACATGGGGATCCTGTCTTGCTCTACTTTGGTTAAATTGTTCTGTTTTTGTTTTGAGACAATCTATATATCCACCTGGCTGTCCTGGAATTCACTGTAGGCCAGACTGGCCTCAAACTCAGAGTTCTGCCTTCCTCTCCCTCCTAAATGGTAGGATTAAAGGTATGCACCACCACCACCACACACACACCCCTTTTTAAAATGTGTATATTTTGCTTGCACATAATGTCTGTTGCAATATGATTTCTGAACCCACAGACCTGCAGCTCAGACCCTTAGCTGCCTGCCGCTGCTCAGGGCCCCAAAACTGATTCCGATGCTTATATTAACTTTATGCTCTTTGGCCTACGGCATAGGCACATTGCTATAGCTCTTACATCTTAACCCATTCTCATTAATCTGTCTGCCACGTGGCCCGTGGCTCACCTGTGTTCCTTACATGTTTCTTCTTTGGCAGCTGGCTTGGTCTGCCTCTGACTCCACCCTGCTTCTCCTACCTATTCTGATTCCCCCACCTACTTCTTCTATGGTGCCTGTCATGGGCCGAAACAGCTCCTTTGTTTAAAGATTGATATTCACAGCATACAGAAAGACATTCCCACATCATATGTCTGTACACCATTTGCACGCTTAGTGCAGAACAGAGTGTCAGATTCCCTAGAGCTGGAGTTGCAGGTGGATGTAAACTACCATGTGGGTGCTGGGACCAAACCTGGGTCCTCTGCAAGTACAATTAGTCTATTAACTGGTAGCCGTTTCTTCAGCCCCTACCTTACTTAATGTTTATGTGGCCTCCTACCTAGGAGACCATGACTATTGGACTGCTTCTTCCAAAACCCACTTTCAAACAAAGTCAATGTTCCCACCAGGCATATAGTCTTCATTCACTTTGTGTTTTAGTTGTTTGCCAGTTGACATGGTGGCACATACCATTAATCTCAGCACTTGGGAGGCAGATGCAGGTGAGTTCTGGGTCATCTTGGTCTGCATAGTAAGTTCAGAAAGCCAGGGCTATGTAGAAGCCCTGTCTCAATGCCCCTCCCAAATTGTTTACCAATACTTCCTCTGCAGAGCAGAAAGTGCTGGGGGTGCAGAGGTGGTGTGCTTATCTAGCAGGCAGGAGACCCTGAATTCAGTACCCAGCACAGGGGAGGGGCTTGTTTAAGACAGATCCTTACTGGTCTTTACAGTCTAGCTAAAAGAGGTGCACCAGCTCTCCAAGGCTGCAAACCAAACAGCTCAGTGAAAAGCTTTACTTTACAGCCTGGCCAGATGGAGATGGTATTTCTTGTGAGACTCTGGCAGTGGAGAACTGCTTGCAGTGTCTCACATGGCCATTTTTCTGTTCCCCTGGAGAAATGGAGGTCTCTGTGCTGTCTCTTTGTTTTGTTTTTGTTTGTTTGACTGGGCATCGAACCTAGGACCTCATGTATGCAAAGCAAGTACTCCACTCTGACCTACATTTCCAGCCCCTCTTTTTCTTCTAAGGACACCAGAAACATGAGGTTTGGTTCCACTCAGGATATTTTATATGATCTTACTTATCTCTTCAACAGCCCTGTCTCAAAATAATAATAATTAAAAAAAATAGTTAAAACCAGAAACAAAGTGCCTTATCTTCAAATACAGCCTCCTCCTTAAGTACTAGGGATTTGGAGCTTCAACAGGAGTAGCAATGTTTAGGGAGTCATTGACTCATTTTGGGGCTTGCTGATCTTCTGGGCTGCCCTGTAACTTCCTAAATATCCTTGTCATGCTTTCAGTTAGTCCCAACTGTTCAACAAGTTGTGAGGCTTCCGGATGAGAAACAGAACTTCACCTGAATGGAGAGAGGTCTTAGATATTTGGCAAGTGGCTGGCAGTGGTAGTGAATGGCTGTAATCTCAGCAGTTAGAAAACAGAGGCAGGAGGATTAGGAGTTCAAAGCCAGCTTTGGCTACAAAGGGATTTGAGTGAGTCTGGAGTATGAGATATATGCGACAGCATGCCAGTCAAATCGGGAGTATTTCCCTTTGAGCTAGCACCTCAAGCATATTTTACAGCCATCAGGAGGGTCATGATCTACAGGAATATGATTAATTGCAAGTTTATAGAAAGCAAGGGTTTACCAAGTTTCTATTGATTGTATCCATCGGATTGTGACTCATTCATATATCAGCAAACATAGTAGGTAAAAAAAATGACATTCTTAGGGCTAGAGAGATGCTCGTTGGTTAAGAGCATTTGTTCTTGCAGAAGACCAAGGTTCAATTCTCAGCATTCACATGTCTGCTCACAGTTGTTCATAACTCCAGTTCCAGGGGATTCCACACCCTCTTCTGACCTCCATGGGCACCTGCCATTCATATGGTATACAGACATACATGCAGAAAAACATACATATACATATTTTTTTTATTTTTATTTATTGTGTTTTTTTGAGACAAGAATTTCCCTGTGCTTTTCTGCTTGTCCTGGAACTCACTCTACACCAGACTGGCCTTGAATTCAGAGATCTGACTGCCTCAGCCTCCTGAATGCTGGGATTAAAGGCACCACTGTGCCTATCTATTAGAGAAATTTTTTAGAATAAAATCCAGATAGGTAACTGCCTTTAACAATTAGAATTTTAAGGCCAGGAGATAGGCCAGGAGGTAGTGGCACACCTTTAATCCTAGTACTTGGGAGGCAGAGGTAGGTGGATCTCTGTGAGTTCAAGACCAGCCTGATCTGCAAATTGAGCCCCAAGACATGTAGGGCTACCCAGCGAAACCTTGTCTCAATAATATTAATAATAATACAAAACAAAATTTATAGCCAATCTTTTTCATATTTGTTTTATTTTTATATTAATGTTTGCCTTCATGTATGTATATGTAACAAGTGTGTGCCTGGTAGGAACAGAGGGTAGTAGAGGGAACTATAAATCTGTGACCCATCATGTGGGTTCTGGGAACTGAACCTAGGTTCTCTGAAAGACTTGTAAGTTCTCTCAAAGACTGTGCTATCCCTCAGGCCCCTCAGATAACCTTGTTTGATTTGTTCCCATACCAACCATTGCATCCTATTTGGGCTCTGAGGGCTGGGGCCAGGATGAGGCAAACAAGTAGCGTGGGTGCAGTTTAAGGAGATGCTTACTCCTGGGTTTGTATTTATACCTGTAAATATGATTCCTTAAATTATGCTACAGCCTTGGTTTACATTTGGAAGTAAACCTCAAGTCAAGCACCTCATTGCCTTTCCGCATTTGTGTACCATTGGCTACTATTTCCTGTCAGTGCAGATTTTCTTAAAGCTCCTTTAATCTTGATTATGCTGTATCTTATTACAATCTGTGAAATAATTTAGCTATTGACTGATAGATTTATTTTCTGTCTTTATTTCCAGCAATGGTACAATAATAACATTATAACATGCTTCAGTTTATCTGGAGGGTAGAAGGAAGAGAAGGGATCAGAGCCAAGGCCACATATAGGCTTGTCAGTCAAATACTCTTTCAGGGAGCCAAACCCAGGCTTCAAAAACAAAAACTTAGAAGAAATAAATATTGTATACTGAAATTTAAATTATACTAGAATTTAATATAAACACAAATTCCAAGTGAAAATTTAAAATTAGATAATCTAGGGGCTCGAGAAATGGCTCATAAATCAAGAGTACTGGCTGCTCTTCTAGAGAAGCTGGGTTCAATTCCCAGCACCCACATGGTGGTTACAACTGTAACTCCAGTTCCAGGAAATCCAATGCCCTTTTCTGACTTCCACAGGCATTAGGCACACATGTATACAGACCTGCATGCAAAAACAGCCATGTATGTGGTGATACATATTTAATAAAATTAATCTGGAATACCAGAGTTAACCATAGAACCAAAACAGGTCAGGGAGAGTGACTCATACCTTTAATCCTAGCTTTAGGAATGTGGAAAGAAGTTAAGAAAACTGGGAAGAGCAAAAGAAAAGGGTTTTTCAGCTTTCCCTGAGACTTCCCTCCCTTTTCGGCTGAGGGCTCTGGCACTGGAAGATTCCTAGAGACAGGCCTGAGGAGTTGATTGGGTGGCTGTGGTTTGTTTCTAATATTCTAGCCTTTCCCCAGTATGTGTAATATCTGGTGCCCAACATAGGCTGTGCATTTGTAAAACAAAACAAAACAAAAAAACAAATGCACCCTTGCTGGCCAGAGCAGCACATGGCTGGAGTAACTGTAGCTGGCTAGGTTTTCTGTTTGGAGTTTGCCTTTAGCCTTCGGCAGAGCCCACCACAGGTGTTCTTTCCCACATTTACCTGGGTAAGTTTTTCAGACAGCAGCCTCCCTCTCTTAATGGATTGTGATTTTTTTCTCTCTTTTTGGACCGCTCCTTGGGCTGCTACCACACTAGGTAGCTGCCCCACTTCACAGTCACCTCTCAATCATTGACAACAAGTTTGGTAAATTGAGATTTCTTGTAAAGGGGAATTAGTTTAAGGTAGAGAGAGAACTTTTTCTCACATTAAAAATAGAATAGAGTAGGATGATGGGAGTTGGTTGGTCTTTCTTTGATAATACTCTAGATGACTTGAAACTAGAATGAGTAAAGGAGAAGATAAATAATGTAGATGGGATTATCACAATGTCTGTTATAAATAGTACTTGTTTGATTATTTGTTTTATCACTTAAAAAATCAGTTCATGTGAGCGCCAAGATGAAAATCTTAGCCTGTGAAAAGAGAGCACAGATATATTCAGACCTAGACAGAGGAATTTAAAGAACCAATCTCAACATTGTCTTCTAAGATTACACACAAACAGCCTAAGGCTTTCAAACAGCCACCATTAGTATATCCAGTCACTCTAAAGGAATCACAAAGTGATAAAAATTGTTCAAAAGCTAGTTGGACTCCAGTAAAAATGTTAGATAAGAGATCCAAAGAAGCAATTGTCACTTATGGCATTCACTCAACATTTGTAAAACAATTGTTAAATTCTTGGTCAACCTATAACCAAATTATTCATAAAGACTGGTCAGATATGGTTACTATTATTTTGGAGGTCAGGCCACTTTTATAGTGGAAGACTGTTAGGAGCTGGTTTATTATCCAAGAGTCAACTAAAGAATTCCTTCCTTCATCATTCCTTAGATTAGGACAGCATTCTTTAGATTAAGACAGTCCTTGGAAAAGCCACAGGGAACCCACTGGCCTTGGCTTATAATTGCTCATAATTGCCTAACAAACTGACCTTGGCTCATAGTTTTGCCCCCTCACTAACCCTCCCTTCTCCTTGCACCTGAAGCCCTGTAAAAGCATATATAAGCAGCCTGGAAATAATAAAGATTGACCACTCGAACAGCTAATCCTGTGGTCCTTCTTTGCATCTCCTGTACCTTTATCATTCCTTCCCTACAGGTGACAGGGACCCCGTTGAAGTCCCACGGGTTAGGACAGAAGACATGGTGGAAGGAGAAGCCTAGAACAATAGAACAAAGAAGCAGAGATAGAGGCATAGAGATCTCCCAAGACCAACTTTTTGGAGAGAGAGATTTTGCTAATGTAGAAAGGCAATTGTTATACAATAATCACACCCTGGATTTATGCCAAAAGGCAACCTTGAATGTATGGGATAAAATTGAATAAATAGAAAAAATTGAATCCTTTACTAAAGTGATTCAAGGGCTAAAAGAAACCTTTACAGATTTTTTTTTGCAAAGATTGACTGCAGTGGTAAACAGTGGTTCTGGGTTCAGAAGCTAGGTGAATAATAATTACATCTCTGGCTTTTCAAAATGCTAACTCACAAAGTAAAGGAATAATTGGGCCATTAAAGGCAAGGTCAGTACCCTGGAAGGATAGGATTGACAATACAATTAATTTATAATCTTATAACTTTGATGATAATTGGATAAGAGAGGTTATTTCTAGAGGTTTACATTAAAATCAAAATATCAAATGTTACAACTGTGGAAGGCAAATTCACATAAAAAGAGAGTGTAAACAAGGCAGTAACAGAATCTTTGTTAGGAATAATCTCAACCTTCTGCAATGTCAGAAGTGTGGCAAAGGCGGCATTGGACCAATGAGTACAGGTCAGTAAGCACAGACAAGGCAAACACCCTGAGGGGGCTTTTGAAGGAACCAATAGTGAATTCAGGTCAGTCTAACCCTGCCATCCTGCAGGTAACAGGAGGGAACAGGAGGGAACGCCTTCCCAGAGCGGTTAACAAACCTGAAGCCTGTTCTGAGGACCAGAGCAGGTACAGAAAGGAGAACAAAAATTCAGGAAAAATTATAAAGTAAATATTTTTGCAACTTCTATAAATGAACAAAGGCCAACTTTTAAAATATAAATAAATGTTGTCATTGAAGGTTTTGTGACAAAGGGACAGATTTAACAATAGTTTCACCAGAATCTTGGCATCCAAATTGCTCCCCTTCAGAAGATAAATGTTCAGTTTTTTGGAATTGAGACATTAACTCATGTAAAACAGTGCAAGATGGCTTGAGTGAATAGGGCCATAAGGACAGAGAGGAAAATTAAAGCCATTAAAGCAACAATGGAACACTTGGATTAACGTTCCTCAAATCTCAGAAATGAACCATAAACTAACATATGTTTCTGGAAAAAAATTAGAATGCATTATGAGAAACAGTCAACCATTCAGATTGTAGAAAAACAAAACACAACAGCTGGACACACAAAAAAGAACTGCCTAACCTTTCCAGAATAAGGTAGAAAGGTCTTTAAGAATATTTTACTTCACAGAGCAGTCTGTCAGATATGCTAGGCCTGTAGGCTGAAGATGGATGTCCCAGCACTGCAGAGGAACCTTGGGTGACTGTCCAGGCAGCCAGCTGTTTGATTTTTCATATTTTTGGAAGTTGCTTGCTTGCATGTCCTGTTTATTTAGTTAAAATTTCCTTCTCTGGTCTCTGAGGGAGTTGAAGATGAGATAGTTATAGTTTTCTAGTGACAGTTTTAGAAAAGAAACTTACTAAGAAGTTAAAGTGTGTAAGTTTGAAAGATATCAACAGATAGTTTTCAGTTAGTGATACAAGTTAGATAGAAAGTGAATTAGGTACAATCCTTTGGACTCACCACAATAGGATAAATAATGGAATACTTGCAAATCCCATACAGTTCAAGGAACACTTGTACGCTATTACCAACTTGAGTCTTCACCCCTTGCAGAAGATTCATTTCAGTCTCCATTTCAGCCAGGTGGTGATGGCACATGCCTGTAATCCCAGCACGCAGGAGGTAAAGGCAAATTCGAGGCCAGCTACAAAAAAAGGTCCAGGATACTAAGGCTACAGTGAGAAACCCTGTCTCGAAACTAATGAATTAATTTCCATTTCAGAGGAGTGTGAATTAGGGGTGTTGAGGCCTCTAAGAGGGAATTGAGACCAGCAAGCCGATTTCAGCACTTTCAAACTAGATTGCCATCTTCAGTTACCACCTCACCAGTAACTCTGTAAAGGTGATGAGAGTTGACTCTGTTATTGGCGCAAACCACAGCGACACCACTGCTTCGGGCATGACAATCCAGAACGAATGAAAAGGGAGGTGTGCAGATGGTTTTGCGTTAAGATGCTGCTTGGAGCGCGGCTATCAGGCTACCTGAACTGCTCTTAGAAGAGCACCTAGGCAGAGGCAAGCCTGACCGAGGCTCCTGTGCGCCTCCAGCCTACCTCCAGGTGGCGCTGTAGGACCGACCTAGATTTCAACGAGCTGTTGGGCGACCCGCCCCCCCCCCCCCCCCCCGGAGGTTTTAAGCATAGAGAAAAAGAGGCTCTGTGGCTAGAGAGACGTTTCTCAGGACCAGCCGGGGTCGGGTCGCCTACAACCATACGCACTTCCGTTTCCGGGTCTTACTTCCGGAAGTCGCTTTCTGTGGCGGCCTTCCTACTCGTGTGGTCTTTGTGACTTCCACCATGGCGTACCGCGGCCAGGGCCAGAAGGTGCAGAAGGTGATGGTGCAGCCCATCGTATCCTACGCTGCGTTTGAACCCTGGGTTTGGGTCCGGAGACGCCGTGAGCGCGGGCGGGGAGCAGGGGAGCCCGGTGCGGGCCGCTTCCCGTGAGGCCCCGGGGCGGCCGGGGCTGCCGGAAAGCGCGCGGGGTTGAAGGGCTGCGGGAGGCGGGCTTGGGCAGATGGTGCTGGGCGTGCGCTGCTGAATGAAAGCGGGGTCGGCGGCGCGGGAGAGGAGGATGTGGGCCCCCAGGAAGTTTCGGGGAACGAGGGTGGTGAGGAGGTTCGGAGTGCGTGACCCAGGACTAGTGCTAGCTGTATGTAGCCGGCCTTGGGGCGCTGGAGAAACTGATGGGAGCGGGGTCTCTACTGTCGGTGTGTATATTTTTCCTTGATCGCTGTGGTGCAGAACCTCATCTTCAGATACTTGCAAAATGTACGTAAGTTACTTGTTAACTGTTTATTACTGCCGATATGAACGTTGGGCTTATGTGGCTATTTTTCTGATCCTGTGTTTTAGACTTAAAAACGAGGGAGGGCTACAATTGAGAATGAGGTTACGGGAAAAGCGCTAATTAAGAAAATGGTGTGCGTCTGTGCCTGCCTCAAGCATACACGCAATTACCGTTACTTTGCAAGATCAAAATCACTAATTTCACAGGTTATGTCGGCAAACCTACCAGTGCCATTTGGTTATTTGTTGTTTGTTTTTTTCCCTCATAGTTGGACGTAAAGTGAAGAAAAGAAGCCAAAAAGAAGGAAACGTTAGATACAGAGAAATTAGTGACAAATGCTCCTTTTTGGAGAGATTTAACGATGTTAATTTTACAATGTTACAACACAAATGAAAATAGTTTTAAGCATTTGTAATATTTAATTGCCGTAATAAGGTTAGATGTGTTGACAAGGAAAATTGAGAAGGAAGGAGGGTGGCATTCAAAGGTTTGAATCTGGATTTTGCTAAGAAGGGCTTAGGCGATACGATACATTGTTTTGTACCACGCCGTGAATGGTTTAACTGTGAATGTATTCATGCTGGAAGCAATAATTAAGTCTTGAGGAGGTAGGAAAATTTGGACAGCCCTGACTGAGCATTTATTAAATAAAAATCTTTCTCAGTAAGTTAACCAGAGTCACCAGCTCTTAGGTGAAGACTAATTAGTTACAATTTTTGGCTTATATTCATTGGGACTTTAGAAGTCGTTTATTGTGGAACCAAAGTAATGGTGTAGACTCTGTTTATGTTTCAAAACATTTTTATTTTTATTTCAGAGGTCTCGGATTCAGGTCTGGCTGTATGAGCAAGTGAATATGCGGATAGAGGGTTGTATTATTGTGAGTACCCAGGCTATGTTTCTCAGTTTATTAGTAAAAGATTTTGGAAGATGGCCAGCTAGAATGATATACAAGAAGTTAAGGACCTAACCCAGGGAAAGCTCTTCAGAGCCCACACTAAGGCCTCTTCTCTTTGCTCTTTAATATATTTAGATAGTTTATTTCTTAAGATTTGTTTATTTTATGTACGTTGGTGTTTTGCCTGTATGTATGTCTGTATGAGGATGTTGGGATTTCTCTGGACCTGGAGCTATAGACAGTTGTGAGCTGCAGAGTGAGTACTGGGAATTGAACCGGGGTCTTCTGGAAGAGGAGACACAGAACCATCTCTCCAGACCTGATAGTTCTTTTTTTAAATGGGAAGGAGAATTAAACTTTTAAGAAGAATTTAGTTTGTGAGGAGAGGGAACAAATTCAATGAGAGGAGAAGGAAAGGGGTCTAACAAGATTTTCATTCTGGACTAGGTAATGCCTGAATGGGACTTAGACAAGAACCTGGTACCATAAACAGTGTTGTTCCGTTGGTTTCACACTTTTATTGTTATTTTGGTGGTGCCAGGGATCAAACCCAAGGTTTCTTGAATACTAAGTGCCTGCTCTACCACTGCTTGCATAGTACCCACACAGGTCAGAAGTCATTGGCTCACCGGAAAATTCATGTGTTTGAGCCACATAAGAATAAGAATTCTGAGAACCAAAGCTGGGTCCTCTGCAAGTGTTCCTAACCACATTCCATCTCTCTGACCTCTGGATTCTGTGTGGGGCAGAGTCTTCCAAAGAGACCCACACTGGGAAATCCTTTTGTCTAAGCTTTCTGAGTGTTGGGATTCACAGCCATGTGATTGTTTTTGTTTTTTAAAGATTTATTATTTATGGTTTTTGGAGACAGGGCCTTTTCTCTGTAGCTTTGGAGCCTACCCAGGGAAACTTGCTCTGTAGACCAGGTTAGCCTCAGCCTCCAACACCACCACTGCTCAGCTATATTTATTTATTTTTATGTACGTTGGTGTTTGCCTTCATGTGTCTGTGAGGATGCCAGATCCCCAGGAACTGGAGTTAGAGACAGTTGTGAGCTGCCATGTGGGTACTGGGAACTGAATCTGGGTCCTCAGGAAGAGCAGCCCATGCTGCTCTTCTCTCCAGCCCTATTTTTGTTTATCTTTGAGGTAAGGGACTGCTGTGTAGCCAGATGAGGCCTTAAACTTGTGGTCCTACCTTAGCCTCCTGAAATTTACAGGTATGTACCTACCCATGTTCGGCCTCAGTAATTAAAACTTTCTGATTGTGCTGGGGTGCATGAGTGTGCATGGAAGAGGTAGACACTGGGTATCTTCTATTATTCTGCATCTTTTTTTATTTTATTTTTTTTGAGGCAAGATTCCTATTGAGCTTGAGCTTGGAGTTCATGGATTTGATAAGACTAGTCTGCCAGCAAACCCCAGAAATCCTTGAGTGTCTACCCAGCACTAGGTGCAGGTGTATGCCACTGTGCCTGCTTTTTTTGTGAGTGCTAGGAACCCAAACTTTTTTTTTTTTTTTTTTTTTTTTTTTGTAATTTCAAGTACTTTACCAATTAAAGTCTCTCTCGAGTACCCCTCCCCCCTGCCCACTGCTTTGAAGGAAAATAAAATATTTCTGGGAGTGTCTTTGGTATATTTAGTTATTTTATGTAGTATCCATCAGTAATCTCTTAGCAGTTGGAAAATAAGTTTATTAGTTTGTGGAAGCAGTGCTTGTGAGGGGCAGGGAAGAACAATGGCGAAAGTAATGCCTATATGTGCAGCACATGCTGGATCAGGCAGGCTTTAAAAAGATGAGTGTCTGCCTAGCATGTCTAGTAAATGGAAATCCAAAAGACTGAAGTTCTTTGGATCCCATTCTAGCTTTCTTAGCTGCTTAAAAAGAGGTAGGCTAGAGATGCATCTCAGTGGTAAACCACTTCCCTAACATGTGTGAAAGTCGCTGAGTTAATCCTCAGCAACACCCCCAATTTTTTTTTCCTTTTTTCAAAATGTCTCAAGAATTGGACAAGTCACATATGATCAGGCATGGTGGCATACTTGTAATCTCAGCTCTTGGAGGAGAGAGAGAGAATTGGATGTTTGAGGAAAACAGACCACATGAGAGTCTGTCTCAAAAATAAGGGCCTATTTTGATGGCTCAGCATTTACCTGTTCTAGGGGAGCAAGTTCAGTTCCCAGTATGCGCATTTGATGACTGTCAACTGCCTGTACTACAGTGGATTGATCCATTGCCTCTGCCCTCCTTGTGCACCTGTACTTCTGTGCATGTATCCATCCACAAATATACATACACATAATAAAAGATAAAGTTAAAACCTTTAAAAGAATACAAATAAATTAACAAATTTCTGTATCTGATTATTCTTTAGGGATGGTTTGGATGCATTTTACTTAAAAAATGACTTGTCAATTGACTTTGCAGGGCTTTGATGAGTACATGAACCTCGTATTAGACGATGCAGAAGAGATTCATTCTAAAACAAAGTCGAGGAAACAACTGGGTAAGAGTACAGTTGCCTTTACAGATTTCTGTCTACTTAGCTAGCAGGCCTGAGTGGCCTGAAGGTGAACTCATGTTTAAATTTGCAAAGTTACTTTTGAGGTTGTCTGCCACTTATCTCTTAATCCACTCCTTTGCTTTTGTTGTTCATTGATAGGGTCTCATTTAACTCAGGCTAGTCTCAGTCTTGCTAAGGATGACACTGAACTCCTGAACTTCCTGCCTCTGCCTCCCAAGTGCAATAGTCATAGGCATTTTCCTATGCCCAGCTGTTGGTGTTACATCTTATGGTCTTTACTGGTGGTCACTTATGTTTAACATTAAACAGGTTTGACACAGTTGACTTTTCCCTTAAAACACTTTGATCCCTTGGTTCTGTGACATAGTACATGAGTATTATTCGTCTCCGGTTATTTTCAGGCTTCTGTATATTCATCCTTTCCCACCCAGCCATTAAATGTTTGAGACTGGGTTCCAGCTCTCCTTTGACTGTTTTTCTGTAGGTCTTAATGACATCAGACCTTCAGTTACTAATCTATACACAGACTACCATATTTATATGTCTACTGTAAACCTCTTCTCTGAACCTGTTCAGTGTTTCCACATGAATGTTTCCAAATCAGTACATCAGAAGCCAGGTTGGCTTCTTCCATGCTGATTATTGAGGGTTTTGTGTTCACCACCTTACTGAGTGGCATTTTACATTAAGTTTACAGCTTCTCTGCAGCTCCTTCATCTCCTTTGGGTTGCTCTCCAGAGTTCAGTCTTCTTTTGGAAACACTGTATCTGACTTTATTAACTTCCACTTGAAATTCTTCATTGCTAGTACACACCTTTAATCCCAGGCAGAGGCAGGCGGATCTCTGAGTTTAAGGCTAACCTGGTCTCTAGAGTTAGTTCCAGAACCAAGGATACACAAACCCTATCTTGAACTCTCCACCCCCCCCCCAAAAGAAGAGGAAGGGGGAATTCTTCATTGTCTTTCTATTTTTCCTATGAAAGGACGAAACTTTGATGTTTCAAGAACCATCTGCTCTTGCCTTGTCTTCTCTTATCTTGTATCAACCTGTTCCATTTTCTCTGAGTAGGCACCACACTTGTCTTCAGCTCTTTAAACCTGCACATTTGCCCCATGCTTTTCCATTCAGCCAGGTGGCCCCATTGCTTCATTTTCTTGAATGTGTTACAGGGCTGTGCTATTATCACACCTGACTCCACCAAGTATATTCGCATATGTTGTTCCCTGTGTTTTCAGAACTCAGATCAAATATAGCTTTCTCTAAGAAACTCAAAATTTAGCCAGGTGATGGTGGATACACCTTTAATTCCAACACTCAGGAGGCAGAGGCAGGAAGATCTCTGAGTTGGAGACCATTCTAGTCTACAGAGTTGAGTTCCTGGACAGCCAAGGCTTCATAGAGAAACCCTGTTTCAAAAAACCAAAATAAAACTCAATTTTTTTCTGGTTTTCCTTGGGATGAGAGAAGATAGGGTGTGGTGTGTTGAATATGAAGTGAAACATTTATTATTCTATCACTTTTCTATGTTAGACTAGGGTCTCCAGAAGTGCATGAGTCATGCCCTCTCTGATTGCAGTAAGCTCAATAGCTGACTCCGTGTTTGACACATGAGAAATTCAATCAAGCCAGGTACAAGAAGGAATCTTAATCAAGAGACACTTTATTGAGGCATTTTTGTCTTTTTAGAAGTAGTCAGTGTTCACTGATTTATTTATCAGTGGTGGACTTGAGACAATATCTTTCCCAAACCAAAGCTAGATAGGAATGTAGAGTCTTAAGAAATAATACTGTGTTTTTGTTTGCTTTTGAGGTGCTCTCAATCTACTCTCTAGCCCAGGCTGCCCTCATACTTGCGGTCCTACCTTAGCCTCTGTTCTGGGGTTGCAGGTGAAGATGGGATTTAAATATACTGCATTTCCCTAGTTTGATAAGACACCTCATTTTAAAACTCTTGAACTTAGTATTGGGAGATACTGCATTAAGACCTTTCAGTTCATGTAGACTTTAAGAACTGCATATTATAATTACTTTAGTTCTGTTCTTTACTGAAAGATACATGTGTGCCAGAAGACCTGATAGCCTTTCAGAGTATGGAGGTTTGAAAATGTTCACATATCTTTTATAGGAGAACTATCTCAAAATACTGTTCAAAACAAAATTTTGGGACTAAAAGGTGACTGCATGTCTCCGATGATAACAGCTTTTGTTGTTGTTACAGGCCGGATCATGCTTAAAGGAGACAACATTACTCTGCTCCAGAGTGTTTCCAATTAGAGACTGTCAAGCACTGAAGAAGCTGAAGAGAAAATACAGTGTTTTTAAAGGTGTCTTCTGTGGGGGACCAAACACAGCTTGAAACATTTCTTCATATTGTTTTAGTGGTCCTTATGCTAATATCAGGTGACAATAAATGCTGTGAGATTGTTTTTATTATTTGATTCCTCCTTTTACATAGTGGTTCTTTTAGCTGTTGGTATTAAGGTTTCTGAAAGTTATCAGTTGCCCTGGGTATTTGTTTTTCTTGAGCAAAGAGAAAGGATTTTGTCTGCACAGGTAAAGCTGCTAATGTTGGATGAAAGAGACTGGGAGATTGCAAATAAACAGACTTTTTCACTAGAGATAACTCATCAATCAGTTCTAGGCACTTGGGGCTGGGAGTGTAGTTAGGCAGTAAGTGCTTGTTTATCTCACAGGAGTTTCTGATTTGATCCCTAGCATTACTAAAACAAAACTCACTGACTTCTGGGTGTTACAACACTTAGCACTTCGAATTGCAGGATGCTGAGAACATGTTCGTGGCTCTATTGCTTAGTAGTTGTTGAGACACTGAAGTCTGAGAATTTGGTCGCCATGCCTGTAACCTTAGCAGGAGAATGTTATAGGAGGTTTGTCTAGGCTGCAAAACAAGACTGTTTAACAAGAGCAGACCATTAGGAGTATTTGAATATAGGTGGAGAATAAAATACCTTTAAAGTACATTTAAAATAAACTGAAAATTGATAAACTTTTTGAGATTGGTGGTTTAGAAAAAAATTACAAAAATCTGGTAAATTATTAGGCACTGTAAAAACACTGAAGAAACATTTGTTCATTCTTCTCTGTAAAGATCTAGGTTCCTTTCCAAATGATAAAGCTAGTTTGTTCTGGGGGAAATGTCTCAGTGGGGAAACATTTAGCATGAGGACTGGAGCTAGGACCCCAGTACCTAATGAATGCTGGGTGCCTGTGGTGGCCTGCCTAGAGTACCAGTGCTTAGGAGGTGGAAATGGAACCTGGGAGCACTATCTGCAAGCTGTGTGTTCAGTGATAAGAGTTCTCCACACAACCATTGGCAGTTTGGGGGACACATACAAATACATGTAATAAATTATATATTTTGCTTACTCAAAGTTTTGTCCCCTTCCCCCCACACATTTATTTTGATTAGGAGTATATATACTGATGCCACAGTTGAAATGTTGAGGTCAGGACAGCTGTTGAGGCAGCTCTCCATGTGGGATCTGGGGATTGGAGACCAGTAATCCGGCTTACTTTGGTGTGAGTGCAAGTGTACCAATGCTGTGGCCATGTGTCGAGGATAGAGGACAACTTGATTGTCCCGCGCCTATCTCTCGCCCGCAAGGAAAGACGCAGTACACATTAAGGATCCTTCTGCAGTACAGCTTTAATGTATCTTGGGGGAGAGCATTTAGCTTACGGAAAGTGGAGGGGAGGGCAGAGAGAGGAGAGAGAGAGAGAGAGCAAGGGGGATGGGGGCCGAGCGGACAGGGCCCGGCGGGGAAAGGGAAAGCCAAAAAGACCACGAGGTAGGAAGCACCCGGTTTTATGTCGACCACGTGGCCCCCGCTTTAGACGTAACATCTTCCTATAGGTTGCAGTCCAGTACCCCACATGACACCATGGAAGAGGCTGAGAAACCAGTCTCTCGACTATTGACTCAGGCGGGTTGGCCAGCACCAGATAATAGCGCCACCTTGAGGAGCTGGAGCCAGCGGCCTCCAACACTTGAGTACATTCTCTCCTTGATCCGTGGGACCTGGATGTCAGCTCAGATTGTCAGACTTGCTCACACCTGAGTGCCTTTGCACAGCAAGCCATCTTGCTGACCTCCCTCTCTTTCTTCTGTGTGTGCATACATCTGTCTCTGTGTCTCTGAAACTACTGATGCCCATGGAACCGGAAGAGGGCATCAGATCCCGTGGAGCTAGAGTTGCCAGCCTTTGTGAACTGCCCTATGTGGATTGTTGGATCCAGCTCTGACCCTCAGATCCTCATGACTGGGCAGTAGTATTTGCTCTTAGCCATTGAGCTAGTTTTCTACCTACTCACTGGTTCTCCCCCTTCCCCCTTCAGGTGTAGTGACTGGGTAGCCAGGCTGACCTCAGATTCATGATCTTCCTGCTTCATTTGACAAGCGCTAGAACTGTAGCCATGCATCAACATGACAGGCTCCTAGTTTGGTTTGTTTTGGAACAGGGTTTTGTAGTCCAGTCTGGCCTCAAGCTCAGAATGCACATTGAACACTGTATCTCTCCTGCCACTGCCTCCCAAGTGTTGAGATTGTCAGGCTGCATTATATCTGAATGTAGTGCTGGGGATTGAACCCAGGTTCCATGTATGTTAGGCAAGCACTACAACTTTGGGGTAGGGGTGGGAGGATGGAGGGTGTTCATGAAGGATTACTCTTGTGTAGTCTTGGCTGTCCTGGAACTCTGAAGTTGATCTTAGAGATATCCACCTGCCTCTGCTTCCCAAGTGCTGGGATTAAAGATGTGTGCCACCCAGCCAGAGGGATTACAGTTATAATGGGATTATGATTGAGGATTGAACCTAGGGCCTCATGCATTATAGGCAAGTGCTCTACCACTTGGCTAAATTCTCAGCCCATGTATCCAGGTCTTTATATGAACAAATAATCTTTAGTAGGATTTTTTTTTAAGTTAGCATTCAAAATAATACATTTCATTGTAGCATTTTCATACATCCATTATACTTTGCTCTGATCAGTTGTCTCCGTGTGAGCTACCTCACGTCCTAAATTCAATCCCTAGGAACCAGAAGAGAACTGACTTCCACACAAACACTATGGTGCATGTGCACACAGATATACTGAAGGGGGGCCAGAGGGTAAAGAAGTAAAGCTTCCTCCTGAGTCAGACCTCCCTGTGCATAAGACAGGCTTGACCTCAGCAGTCTCAGATCAGGACAAGATGGTGCCTGACTGCACCAGGCCACCACTGCTCATCTGCCAGAAAAATTACTGCTGGTCCATCACATTCTGCAACTTGCTTGTGCTCTGGGCACCATGAGCATGTCCTGAAGTGAGGACCCCACATCTCTCCATGCTTTGTGATAGCAACTACTTCCCCTCCCCAATCAGCAGCACAACACAAGCTATTTGCCTTTCCCTCCCCGGTAGATAACATTTTGGCTCATTATTTGCCATTACATTCATGAGGTGTTGCGTGGGGTATGCTCACTCCATCAGAGGACAGCTTGTAGGGAGCTGGTTCTTGTTCATTATGTGAATGGCTCTGTGGAAATGCCCCTGAGCCATCCCCCGGCCCGGGTTTGGCTTGTGTGATGCTCCTCTTCCTGTCTGCACAACTACAGTTTCCTTTGTGGATTCCAAAGCTCTTCCTCTTTGTCTTTAGAATAGACTGTTTCCTTACCCCATCCTTGCACATCTCAAACAGGCAGCTTCCTGCCCCCACTTGGAAGTTTTCAGGCTGGCAGAATTGGGATGGCTGCAGGTTTTCTAGACAAAGTTGAGCAAATACACTGAAAGAGACTGATTATAAAGTAGTGATTCTTTATATTTATTTAGGTTGGTTCCTCTTGTGTGGCCTCCTGCCTCAGCCTCCAGTCTCCTAGATGCTGGGATTAGGAGCATAATCTCACTCAGCATAACAGTTTTATGTTATAAGTGGGTACTGTCAGATGAGCAAGGCCTATCCCGTGTTTCTATTCTGTGCTGGGGATCAAACCCATGGCTCTGTATATGTCATGCATTCATTCTACCACTGGGCTGCACTCCCAACCCCAGTTCCAGAGCCTATTTTAAATCCTGCTAAAAGTGATTTAAAGATGGATGAAAGTCAACCAAAAAGTTTAGTTTCTGGGCTGGCAAGATGGCTCAGTAGGTAAAGGCATCCTCCCTGACACTTGATGGAGAGGAAGAATGATCCTGGCAAGCTGTCCTGACCTCTGCGTCTACCTTTCTCTCTCACAAACATACACAATGCACACCAAATAAATAAAATATAACTATAATAGTTTTTTAAAAGTCCTAATTCTGTCGAGATGAAATTTCATTAAACTGTATAAATGGTCCTGCTTGAGACAGGAAAGCTGTAGTGGCTGTGGCAGTCGCGGCCCCCCCCTCCCCCCCGGAACTACTTTCCAGCACCAGTGCACCTTTCTGAATCTGTGCCCTTTGGTTATGTCTTCAGTAGGGACTGCTTTAGCACTGTGAACATGCTTGAGTTTGAGGTTCATTAAGCCAGCTCTCGTAAAGGAAATACCGGGCGGCAGAGGGAGTTGTAGCTGTGGGGCTGCTGATAAAGGACAGGCTCTTGAGAGCAGAGCTGAAGACCCCCCTGCTGATTCCTTGGCGCCGGAATAGCTGGGAAGGTGGATAAGAGCTGAAGCCATATAATCCCTAAGAAAACCTGCTGGCTGCTTTTTCCATTCCCCTGTGTGGCCTTTCTTACCTGGTTGCCCTGTGTAAGCAAAGCTGTGCCTGCTGTGGCTTATTCTGAATGGATCAAGACGTGGAAGGTTCTATTTTTGACAGAGCAAACGATGATCTAGTGAGAAATAGGGGCTCTTACAATTGAGCTCTGTATTTAGAAATCCTTGCCTGCTCCCCGCTCTGTGGAGCCTGTGGTGTTTGCCTTTTAACTCAGACTTTTCCACAATCTGTAGATCCTTTCTTCTGGCTGGAATCTGTATTTCGGGGGGCGTTGCTCTTGCTTCATTAAGGTTACTGAACTACTGGGAAGCAGCTCATGTTGGCAACCCTTGGTATGTGAGCAATTATTTCTCTGGAATAGATGTTTGTTTCTGAGAGGGTCTTGCTAGCCACCCACTAACTCTTGAAACATTCTTGAAGAGGGGGATGGGAAGAGCTGGAGAGTTGTGCTCTGTAGAAAATTAAGCATCAATAGCATATGGGGAAGCAAAAGCTTAAAAATCTTAAGACTTCAAGAGTACCAACTCTTGTCAGGTTTCACTTGTCAGAAGTTTCAGGTTTAGGGGAAAGGATTGATCTCCTGGTAACTGGATGGCATAGAGGCATTTCCTTAACTGATGTCCCTATAGCATGATAAACACACCTACTCATGTGTGTCCTTCTGAAGAAATGCTTGGGAATACTTTTCCTAAAGCAGCAAGAGAATCTATGTCTGTCTGTGCTTAGAATTTAATTTTAACTTAAACAGCTGACTCTGAGTTCAAGGCTAGCCTGATGTCCACAAAGCAAGTGAGGAATACACGGTGAGACCCTGTCTTTTTTGCAATGCCCTTGTTTGGATTGATATCACTGATGCGAGCCCTGCCGAAAGACTTGGCTGCACTCTGGCTTTATTTTATTTTTTTTAAGAGTGAAAAGAGTTGTTTGGTCACTTCAGCAGTGAGGTCATTAAGTCTTGAACTTGCCTTGATTGTGTGTGTGTGTGTGTGTGTGTGAGTGTGTATGTATGTGTGCGTGTGTGTATGTGTGTTTCTCTGTGTGTGAGGGTGTGTGTGTATGTTGTGTGTGTGCATGTGTGTATCTGTATGGCTCTTTGTATGTGAGTGTGTGTGTATGAGCGAGTGTGTGTGCATGTGTGTCTCTGTGTGTGTGAGTGTGTGTGTGTATGTGTGTATGTGTCTGTGAGTATGTGTGTGAATGTGTGTATCTGTGTGTATGTGTGTGTATATGTGTATCTGTGTGTCTCTTTGTGAGTGTGTGTGTGCATGTGTGTCTCTGTGTGTGTGTAAGTGTGTGTGTGTATGTGTCTGTGAGTGTGTGTGAATGTGTGTATTGTGTGTGTATGTGTGTGTGCATGTGTGTATGTGTGTCTATGTGTATGTGTGCATGTCTGTGTGTGTATGTGTGTGAATGTGTGTATGAGTATGTGTGTGTCTGTGTCTGTGTGTGTGTGCATGTGTTCATGTGTGTGTGTGTGTGTGTTTGACTGTAGATTCCATTCAGTACCTTATACATCCTTAGCACTCTACTTCACTGTCCTGTATTCCAGACCTATAAAGGACTTTATTACTAATTCAGTTCTCTTATTCATTATTGATCTGTAGTGGGATTATGTTGCTACATCATATATAATTGTTCTGCCTACCGGTTTAATACAAATGTTGATTGGCTGAAGACAGACAGGAATATGGGTGGGGCTACAAGACTAAGAAAACTCTGAGAATAGGAAGAACAGAGCAGAGATGCCGCAGACACACCAGAGAAGCAGATGCAGAGGACAACTATGCTGCTCTGAGAAAAGGTACCGAGCCGCATGGCTGAACAGGATAAGAGTCATGGGTTAGATTAAGAGCAAGAGCTAGCAGGTTAGGTGCCTGGGCCCCAGGTCAGTCAATGTACAACTAATATAAGTGTCTGTATGTGTCAGTGGGACTGTGGGTCTAGGTCCAGAGGGTAGGTCGGAAAGTCTGGGCGTTTCAGGTTTCCCTCCTCTTCCCCCTCTCCCTCCCTACTGCCACCTGCTACTGAGCTACACCCTCAGCTCTGGGTTTTTCTCTTTCCTCATGATTCAGTGTTAGTAGGAGTGTACATATTTCTTACGGATTATCTAGCTTGGTGACAGGATATCTAGATGTAACCACAGCTGGCCCTGGACTCATGGTCATTCCACTTCAGCATCAAGAAAGCTGGAGTCACAGGCATGTGTCACCATGTTTAGCTTCCAAAGACTTCCTGAATCCAGAAGACAGTGCACCATACAAGCCTGGAGACCCGACTTCAAGCCCAGAACCCGTGTAAGAACAGACTCCATGAAGCTGTCCTCTGACCTCCACATGTGCCGTGGCTGTCTGTGTCCATATGTATACTTCATACACACGAGCACGGAGAGGGAGAGATCCTTGTGTGTGTTCATGTCCATGTGCATGAAGGCTAGAGGAGGATGTCCAGTGTCCTGCCTCATCCCCTTGAGACGGCCTCTAACTGAACCTTTCTTAATTTGTCTGCTGTAACTATGCTGCTCCTACTCTCTGGGTTTCCATTTGTGTGGAATACCTTTTTCTGTCCTTTCTTCATTAGTTCTCTGTGAGACTTTCTTCTAGGTAACATATTTAGGTTTTGCTTGTTGTTTTAATACAGCCATCCTGTGTTTTTGGAGAATCGAATCCATTTACATGCAACGTAAATTGTTGATAGGTAGGAACTTACCATTAGGTTGGCAAGATGACTCAGCAGGTTAAGCACAGACATGACCACCTGAGTTCTGACCCACAGAACCCACGTGAAGGCAGAATGTGGTGGCATATGTCCATAATCTCAGCATCCTAGAACAAGATGGGGAGTGGGGAGAAGAGAATCCTCTGGAAACTGGAGGGCCACAGCAGCAAACAACGAGAGAGATTCTGCCTCAAGCACATTGGAAGAGAAGGACCAAGATGTGAAGTTGCCCTCTGACCTCCACCACATGGCCTATGCGTACCCTCACACACAAGAAAAATAAATATCGATAAACCTTACTGCTGTCATTTTCGTCTGGTTGTGTTTTGGACTCTTGCTTGGTCCTTCCTTGTTACGTCCTTTATAGTTTGACGGCTTTAGTATGGACGCACTGTGAATCCTTCCTGGCTTTTCTCACCCCCCCATACCCCTGACTGGAGATTGAGCCCAGGACTGTGTCATGCCAAGCAAGTGCTCGGGCACCCAGCAGAAACTGCAACCCTCCTTTCTATTTTTGTTTTGTAGTTTTAAAGATTTCTGCTTTGTAATTACTGAGTACAAATCTTATAACACTCCATTTCAGTCTCAAAACAATTTATCTTTGCTTACAACTCTATACTTTTACATGCCATTTCAGCATATGCTAATTGTACAAAATAATGGGTTTTACTATGACATTTCTCTTTTTAAAACAATTGTTATTGGGGCTGGAGAGATAGCTCACCAGTTAAGAGCACTGACTATTCCAGGTTCAGTTCCCAGCACCAAAACGATAACTCACAACCATCTGTAACTCCAGTTCCAGGGATCTATGTCTTCTGGCCTATGTGAGTACCAGGCATGCACACGTTGCACATACACATATGTAAGCAAAACACATGCATAAATATGAACTTTTAAAATCTGTTTTTTGTTTTTCAAGATGGGGTTTCTCTATGTATCAGCTAGGGCTGTGCTGAAACTTACCAGGCTGGCCTTGAACTCAACAGAGATCCACCTGCCTCTGTCTCTCAAGTGCTCAGATTATATGCATGTACTACCATCACTGAGCTGCTAAATTTTTTAAGTTGTGTGTGTGTGCGTGTGTATGTGTGTGTATGTGTGTGTATGTGTGTGTGTGTGTGTACATGACCATGCCATAGTGTGGAGTTCAGAGAACAACTTTTAGTTCATTCTCTTTTTTACTATGGATTCCATGGATCAGCTCCATTGTCAGGCTTGCAGATCAAGGGCTTTTACCCACTGAGCCAACCATCATATTTTCACACATGTATGTAATTGACTTTGAGAATATTCCTTCCCATTGACCTCTTATTCTTTCACACCCTCTTACACCTTCTTTCTTAATCATCACCCATAGGGCATGGCACTATTAGAAGGTGTGGCTTTGTTGGAGGAGGTGTCTCACTAGGGGGTGGGCTTTGAGGTCTCAGAAGCTCAAGGCTGACCAGTGTGTCACTGTCACTTCCTGCTGCCTGCACATCTAGATGTAGAACTCTCAGCTTCCTCTCCAGCACCACGCCTGCCTGCACACCACCATGCTTCCCACCACAATCATGGACTGAACCTCAGAACTGTAAACCAACCCCAATTAAATGTTTTCATTTATAGGCGTTACTGTGGTCATGGCATCTCTTCATAACAGTAAAACTCTAGCTAAGATATTCTCTCCCCCACCCCTTTTAATTTTGTTTATTTAGAGCCAGGGTCTCTATGTAGCACCAGCTGGCCTCAAAACCAAGATTTTTCTGCCTCAGCCTTCTGTATATTGGCATACAAGTATGTGTCACCATGCCTGACCCTTTGGATATTTTGATGTTAGAGTTTGTCATTTTTGTAGTGTGTGTCCAAACTTATTTTAGCTGTAGTTATCTGTAGTATTCTCTTTTAATCCTTATTTTAGGAATAAAATTTCTTTATATCTATAATTACTGTTTTAGTTCATTCTCAATATGGTTTTGCAGTAACATTTCTGACTTTTCATGTCTGAAAGACAAAATGATATTGGTTGGCTCTGTCTTTTTTAACACTCTTTTCTGCTTGTTTAGTTTTGTTTGTTTGTTTGTTTATGTTAGCTTGTTGTTTGCTTTTGAGACATGGTCTTATGTTGCCTAAAATGGATCTGAATTCCATGAGCCGCTGAGGATGATCTCGAACTGATCCTCCCACCTGTATCCAGTACTGAGATTACAGGTGCGCACATCGATTGGCACATCGATTGCACCCACATGATCTTTCTCAGTGTTCTTAACTTGCTGCCTGTGCATTGAGAAACTGTCTGCTGGCCTGTAGATACGCAGTGTTTGGCTGGGGCAGACCTTTGGTATTTGGTCTAGCATTTGACTCTGGATGGACAAATGACCTGGGTGAGCAGAGTTTGTTGTGTGTTCCTAGTTGATTGGACACATTTTTGCCTTGAAAGTTGGTATTGTAGCCCTACGGGATTCGTTGCTAGGTAAGACCATTGATAGCCTATTCCCCGTCCGTATAGCATGTTCTGGCACTGTGAAAGTTAGCCAGTAGGTAGAAGTTTCTGCATCAGTTCTAGCTTTATTCCTCAGTTTTGAAATCAATATGTGGTGTCTTCTACAATAGGATCTTATCTAGTTCTAGTGGGAAACTGAGACCTCTGGGCCTCCCTACCCAATAACTTATAGCAAGATGATCTATACCTAGCATGGATTTTTTTTTTTTTAAATAATGACTCGACATATGGGAGCAGCATTACCCACACCTACAGGGTACCACTGTTCAAACATTTTAAAAATTCTTAGCTTAGAAGGTAGTGTGTTCCTATACGGTTTTTTTTTTTCTTTACATATATTCTTAGTTAGGGTTACTCTGTCTGTCACCCCCTTTTTTTTTAATCTTTCCACCCCCACCCTTCCCTCCTTGTACTTACATGCCACATGTGTTCTGATATCCTGTGCTCCCTCTCACAAACCCTTCCTGACCTCTAGACACTCCAAATTAAACTGAAAGTTGTCCCTGACCCCCTGCCACACACACACACACACACACACACACACACACACACACACACACACACACACATCATGGCAGACATATGCCACTCCTTTCAGGACACTAAAATGAAAAAGTTAAAGCTCTACAAATCTGATTTTCAGCTAGGATCCACATAGAGGATAAATGTGTAGCACTCCTCTTTCTGGGCCTGGGTTATCTCACTTAATATAATATTTTTTAGCTCATTCTATCTTCCTATAAAATATCCCACTTTATTTTTCTTTACAGCTGAATAAGACTCACGGACTTTTCCCCTTTCAGTTATTGTAGGCAGCTTTCCTGGATGTAGTAGTCTAGACCAACAGTTGTTTTTCATAATTTGAAATCACATTTCTCGAATTGAGAAGTCTGAAGCTATTCCAGTGGCCCTGCTTTTTCATGTGTCTTGATCTTTCTCTCTTGTCACTTTCAAAACCTGTCCTCTGTTCTGTGGATTTAGTGTTTTAAATATAATATTGAAGGTTCTTTTCTGGTCTTCTCTGTTTAGTGTCCAAAATCCCTCCTATATTTGCCCTGCCATTTCTTTCCTTAACTTTAGAGAATTTTCTGTTAAGATTCTTTAAATACACACACACACACACACACACACACACACACACACACACACACACAAACACACATTTTTCTGTGCCTTTAGAATGTGATTCTTCTCCTTTCATGCTTATTACCTGTAGATGTGGTCTTTTCTGAGTTTCATGGTGTGCTTTTTTGAATAGGAATGGTCCCCATAAGCTCATATATTTAAATGCTTTATCATCAGGAAGTTGAACTACTTTAGAAGGTTAGGAGTGTGGCCTTGTTGGAGTATTATAAGATATTTTCATTATGTTCTGATAAATAAAGTTTGCTTGGAATCAGTGGGTAGGGCCAGCCACTAGCTGACCAAAATTAACCATAGAAATTCGGAGGATTGTAGCCAAAGGGAAGACAAAGTAGTAAGGTGAGGTGGAGAGAGGATCATGGCCCTTTTGGACTGAGGAACAAGAGAGGTAGGGAAGCCTTTGTGATTGCTCCCCTGCTTCTCTAATATTTTGGGGTTTTACCCTGATATCTGATATCTGAGTTTTTATCGGTAAGCTTAATTAGATTAACACTTTACCTGCATCCAACTCAGGGCACAAATTCATGAAGTAGCCACTTACCTAAGTCTTTGCAGCCAGCTGGCACCTACTAGAGCTGCACAGGGGTGGGGGCTGGGGGTTGGGAGCTGGGGGATGGGGGCTGGGGGTTGAGGGGTGGGGGATGGGGGTTGAGGGGTGGGGACTGCACCTGACAGTCACAGTCACGGTGCCACCAACTGCCCTTTCTTTTCTTCCCCAAGCCCTCTGAGCAAGTCTGGGATTTTGCTGTTGCAGCCTCTCTACAGCAATCTCCACAAGCTCAAAACTCCACAGGTACCTGGGCTCTAAATGCTGCCAGAGTTAGCCCCTCACCACTGTTCAGCTACGCCTGTAGGCGGCTCTATGCTCACTTCCTGCCTGCTCATCACATGTGCTGCTTTTGCACGTTCCCTGTGTTCCGCCTTTCAAACGGCTGGCTTTTTGCCTCCTTTTTTTCCCTCCTTAGGCTGCTGACATGTGATCAGTAGCAGCTGTCGTCAGCCAGGCTGTGCACTGCCTGTGTTCTCTGCCCAGATGTGCTATGCAGCGACAGTTAGCCTCATACTTAACCATCACTGTCAGCAGATTTGGTGAGACAACTGGGACTTTTTAAAAGGGGAAGAGAAGAGGCTGAAGTTTTTTTTTCCTCACGTTAAAAATAGGAAATATTAAGACACATGGAGCTAGATCTCTGTATAGTTCTACAATGGATGGTTTAAATGAAACAATTAAGTAAAGGAATAATCAGTTTAGTTGGGATTGACAAGATATCAATTATCAATTTGGATATTCTTATTTTATCCCCCCAAAAAAGTTGTTTGATATCAGTGACAAATATGAAAAATTGACTGATAAGATACAGTCTTCAGAAAGATGGACTAATGGAACTAAGAAAAATATTCACACAGAGACAGGAGTTTAGAACAAAAGTTACCATATGAGGGCATTATGAAACTGAAAGGGGAATGATGGAAGGCTATTAGAAAACCAACCTTAATATATCCAATGTCCATTCAAGAATAAAAACCAGATAACAGGCATCCCCAAGGCTAATCAAAAGTTAATTGGGAACTTATAGAAATGTTAGATTTGAAAAGATTAAAGGAAACAATATTTTTACATGGCATGCATTCACCTTTTGTGAAGCAGATGTGAATTCATAGTCCACTTGGAACAGAATTATTCCACAACACTGGGAAAATTTAGTTATAGCAGTATTGGAATATTGTCTTCAGCTACAGTGAGTGGAACACTTGATGGAGAAATGAAGCCAGGGCTATCAAACAGCAAGTTAGGGTTAGAGGTTAACCTACCTATCTCTAACCAAGATCAAATCCTTGGTAAGGGCTTTTATGCTGATATGGAAAGATAGGTTACATTTGAAGATTATATCTTGTCCCTATGTCATGCAGCAGATTTGAATACTTGGGACGAGATTCAATAATCAGGGAAGAGGACTGAGCTATTTATTAAAGTTATTCAAGGCCCAAAGAAATCTTCACTAAATTTTTGCAAAGATTGACTTTGGTTATAAATAGAACAATATCAGATCCAGAAGTTAGATGAATAGTAATTGAATTTTGGTCCTTTGAAAATGCTAATTCATAATTCAAAAGATAATTGGGCCTTTAAAGGGAAGATCAGCACCCTAGAGGAATATATATATATATATATATATATATATATATATATATATATATATAATTCCTGAGATATAATCAATATTGAATCTCGAGATCATGATGATGCTTGGATAGGAGTGGTGATTTCCAAAGTCTTAAAATCAAAATGTCAAATGTTTTAATTGTGGTAAACAAAGTCATCTAAAAAGGAATTATAGGCAGAGCATTTCTAAAAAGATTGTTTTTTCTAGAGATAATCCCAACAGAAGGCTCTAGCCTTCTAAAATATGCAGAAAGTCCAGCAAAGGCCGACATTGGACCAACGAATTCAGATCAACAAGAGACAGACAACATAACCCGCTGCCATTGAGAAATGCCTTGAGGTGCCTCTCACGGGCTCCCATGTCAAATTTGGTCTAATCATTCCTTGTTACAATGAGTGAAACTCCTCCCCAGAGAAATTAGAAGAACTAATGCCTATTGTAAAAAAAATTATACTGCTCTAGATGATAGAACAGCTTTAGAAGATAAAACCATAAAGCAAATATTTGGCAAACTTCTATAAATGATTGAATACTAAAGCTAAAAATATGAATAAATGACATTGTAATTGAGGGTCTTATAGACCCAGGGACAGATGTAACCATAATTGTACCAGAATCTTGGCATCCAAATTGGCCTCTTCAGGAGATAAATGTTCAGCTTTTAGGGGTTGGAACTTTATCTCAGGTAAAACAAAGTGCAAGAAAGGTCAAATATATAGGGACCAGAAGGATGAAGATGAAAATTAAAGCCATATGTGGCTAACATAGCAATAGAGAATGTGATTTGTTATAGCAATGGAATACCCAGATTAACATTTTTTCAATTTCAGAAACAAGCCAAAAACTAACATATATTTCTGGGGAAAAATATTAAAATGTATCGTAAAGAACAGTCACCAACAGCTCAGCTTGTACATAAACAGATCTTAATAGCTGCTGATCTTTCAAAGGTATCAACATTCCTTCCTTTAGAATGGTTAATTGATAAACCTGTCTTGGTGGAACAATGGCCTTTGACAGCGGAAAAATTACAGGCCTTAGAACAGTTGGTACAGGAGCAGGTAAATGCTCAACATATGGAAAAACTGACCAATACTTGGAATTCTCCTGTATTTTTTACTTAAAAGAAATCTGGAAGATAGTAACAGATCTAAGAGTTATAAATAAAGTAATCCAGCAATGTGCTCTTTACAGCTCATTACAGAATTTCCCTGCCTTTTCTATTACACAGAGGATGGTCTATTATAGTGATTGATTTAAAAGACTGTTTCTTCATTATTCCTTTACAAGAACAAGATATAGAAAGATTTGCTTTCATAGTGCCTACTTATAACAATTCTCAGCCTGTTAAAAGATACCAGTGGAGAATTCTCCCACAAGGGATGTTAAACAGCCATAGACTGTGTCAGTATTTTATACAACAGCTGTTGGAAATGATTTGAAAAACAATTTCCTCAATTTATAATTTACCATTATATGGTTGCTATTTTTTAATTGCTGATTCAAATGTAGATACCTTAGAGAAAATGTTTGAAGAAGTAATTAAATTTTTACTTTGTTGGTATTACAAATTGCTCCTGAAAAAAAATACAAAGTGGAAATTCCATTAATTACCTATGATATAAAATAGGTCTACAAAAATTTCAACCCCAAGAAGTATAAATCAAGAGAGATCAATTGTGGACTCTCAATAACTTTCAAAAATTGAATGATGGTTGAGCCATAATTTTTCCTCATCAAGAGGTTTCTTCTGTTCAAACCAAATCTTTATTAATTTTGATGGTATTCATAGTTTTTCTTCAACTGTGGAAACAAAAGTGAAACCTTTCCCCAACCCTAACTTTGAGGAGGTTCCTTTTCCAATCTTTATAAAAAGAGAAATAACCGCATTCCTCAGATTATACAGGGTACACCAATTTCTGGAGTCCCTACATTCTATACTGATGCAAACAAATCAGGAAAGATACATTATAAGTCAAAAAATTTAAGTAAAGTGGCTCAAAACCCTTATGATTCTATTCAAAAGTCAGAATCATATGCTATTTTCATGGTATTGTTAGATTTTTTCTCCAGAACTTTTTAGTATAATTATTGACTCTCAATATGCAGAAAAAGTTGTTTTACATATTGAAACTGCTAATTTTATTCCAAATGATTCAGAATTGACTTTGTTATTTGTTCAATTACAAAAAATAATTAGGAATAGAAATTATCCCTTATATATAACACATATCAGATCCCCTATGGGTCTACAATGCCCTCTAGCAGAAGGTAATGATGAAATTGATCAACTATTGGTAGGAATTGTAATAGAAACCTCAGAATTTCATAATAAATATTATCTGATGTGGGAATGTTTTTCTATATGCTGTGAATATCAATCTTTAAATAAAAGAGCTGTTTTGGTCCATGACAGGCACCGTAGAAAACATAGGCAGGGAATCAGAATAGGTAGGAAAAGAGGGGCAAAGTCAAAAGAGATTGAGCCAGACAAGACACTCAAAGAAGAAACATGTAAGGAACACAGGTAAGCCATGGTCCACTGGCAGGCAGATTAATGGAAAAAGGTTAAGATGAAGGAGCTATCTAGCAATGTGCCTAAGCCATAGGCCAAACAACATTAAGATAATATAAGCATCTGAGTTATTTTGGGGGGCCTAAGCAGCAGTGGGCAGTTAAGAGGTCTGGGGCAGCATGTCTGTGGGTCTGAACCTCTGGTCGCCCAGGACTAAGAGACCTTATTGTAACAATTATGTCAATATCAAGGGCCTGAAAAAAATTTTTTCCACCACTTGGCAACAAGCCAAGGAAATTATAAGGAAATGTCCCACTTGTTCTTTGTGTAACCACGCTCCACTACCTGCAGGAGGTAACTCAAAGCATACTCTAAAAGAAATGAAATTTGGCAAATGGATGCATTTCATTTTGAAGAGTTTGGAAAATTAAAATATGTACATGATATCAAAGATATATGTCCAGGATTTCAATGGACAACTGCTTTGAGTTCTGAAAAGGCTGGCTCTATAATTACACATCTACTAGAAGTTATGGCCATCATGGGGATACATGAACAAATAAAACTAACAATGCTCCAGCATATGTCTCTAGTAAAATGAAACAGTTTTACATATTATAGGTAGATAATAATACCATATAATCCTACTGGGCAAGCACTTATAGAAAGATCTCATTAAACTCTAAAAGATATGTTTAAGAAACAGAAAGGGGTAATAATGACCCCTCCAGAGACAGGTTGCACAATGATTTAAGTTTAAATTTTCTAAATGCTAATGAGAAAGGAATGACAGCTGTGGAGAGATATTGGGGAATAGAAAAAAAGTATGGAAAAATCAGTCTGTAAAGATAATGTTGACCTCAGAATGGAAACCAGGATAAGTATTATTCTAGGGAAGAGGTTTCACTTTGTTTCCACAGGAGAAGAAAAGGTATGGATGTCATCAGAACTGATAAAGATTAGACTTAAACAAGAGAGACTTTATCATCAAACAGCATGACCATTTAATTTAAACTAATTTAGAAGACTAGCAAATGTTTTTCATTTGATCAGATATAACTTGCCCAAAGGGAACTTTCCCAAAGTGAGGATTGGAGCAGAGTTTTGTTTCTGTCTTTCTGGGAGAATGAAGGCATGCAGCTCAGGAATCTGAACACCACTGATCAAATGAGACATCTGGAAAAAAGGGATGCATTATCAAGAGAAAATGTCCCAAGAAAAAAAGTAAATTGACCTATTGGTATATTACATTTCCAACAGGATAAAAGTTCATAAATATTTCCAAATGTTTGTTTCTGTTGTTCCCTACAGACATATATAATGGAAATAATCTTTTGTAATCCCAGTCCAATTAAAAATTAAAGCTGGCTTTGGAGTTTGCGCATGGTTCTCTTCTTTTCTAAACCCAAGCATGCGTATTAATTTAAAAATTCAAAATCTCTATCTCATGTCCAAAGAGCCACCTGGTATGGGACAGAAGAAAAATCAAAATAAAGGGACTATTCTATTGTCCCTAATCTCCTAAATTTTTAGTTTTATCTTTAAAACTTTTCTTAAGGCATAAATATTATCTCAACATTTATAAGATTAATATAGATATTAAACTTTTTGTCATAATATTAATGGTAATATAGAGTATTATTTAATTTTAGAAAAAGGCTTCATGTACACGATTTCAGGTTTGAGTCTTTATCAGGTAACTAGGAATTAAGTTTTTGTACTCTGGATGTACAGAACAAATTATGGTCCTTTAACCTCTTTGAGATCTGCTGCATATGACATTTAAAATGTTGAAGTTTTCTGCAGTAGTCACCAAGAAATGACCATGCTTAACAGTGACATTTGAAGTCTCCAAAAGGAGGATAGAAACTCCCAGTCCCACCCAGATTGTGGTAACATCACTAAGCTGACAAACACCACCCTAAGATCAGCTCTGAACTATGAACTGCTCAAGGCAATTTCAAGGTGGCTGGCTGAGATGATCTGGTCTCACAAACTACTCTAGCCAGGATTTGAGATAAACCCTGTGTTTTCCCATTACACAGAGACTGGACAACAAATGGTACCGCTATCTTCCCCAGAATTTGACAATTATCCACAATGTTTTTCAGGGTCCCCCAAAAGTGCTATTATCCTCAGACAGCAGGAAGTAATTTTAGGAACATGATGTCCACATTCTCAAGAGGTGGAGTGGGAGGAATTTGGTTGTTCAGTGGGTTATGAACATTTGCTATTGTTTAGGGGAACTGGTTATAAACTATAATTGGTAATGGTCAGGAAGAAAAGCTGAACAGAGGAGATTAGATTCAGGGACCTTATTTTGAAGAGAAATGGGGGATCAGCAGTGATAAGATAAAAAAGCAGATTATTAAATCTATATTTAAATCAAAGAAGCAACAGGTATTTTATGATTTTTATATATTGATGCAAACTTAAGGTTTTGTTAAAACATACTTACATATATATCTACTGTTGTTTAAGGTGTTGTACCTATACAGCTCATTTAAAAATGTAATATAAGTTTCTAGTGTTTAAAAGTTATTATTACAAACTATTTAGGATAATAAAAATGCAAATTAGAAGTCACCTATTACAATCAAACTTGTAGTCATGTTAGGTATGTTTCAGGGTCAAACAGATTTATTTTAGATAGATAGTCTTTATTTATTTAGATAGGTAGTCTTCAAATATTTCAGAGATATGTAGAATATGGCATTTAAGATGTTTTAATAAGTTTTTTTTTCCTTTTTTTTTTTTTTAAATGAGACATGTCTGCTCCTGGCAGCACCAATCTACCTCAGAGAATATAATAGACACTATATTTACTCTATATGTACTTTACTTTCTTTGTTGCAAAATTTAGCCTTTGGGCAAGAAACTACTCTTGTCCTTAAGAAAGTTTTTTTCTCTGCACTCCCTGTTTACTCAGGTAATACTATATTCTTCTCAGGTCTCTGATGGAGTTGAACACTAGATAGTTATAGTTAATAGTTTCCCTTGTTCCCAGACTTAGAAAAGAAACTCACAAAGGAGGTGTAAAGTGTATAAAATTGAGAAACATAGAAAGATAGTTTGGATTGGTAATACAAGTTAGGATAGAAAGTGAATTAGGTATTACACTTTGGACTTACCAAGATAGGATAGATAATGGAGCATTTCTCTAAATTGTCAAATGCAAATGGACTGGACACTGTTAGTGTAATTGCTGACTGTATACACTTGTATACAGTTATTGTACTTATTGTCTATTGTTTTACATTGTTAATTATAATTTTCACTTTACTCTCAACTCCTTCTCCAGCACCATGTTTGCCTTTGTGATGCCGTGCTTCTTGCCATACTGAAAATGGACCTCTGAAACCATAATTAAATGCTTTCTTTTATAAGAGTTACTGTGGTGTCTCTTCACAGCAATAGAACACTAAGACACATAGAGATCTTAAAATTCCCACAGATGCCTTATTGCTTTGTCTTCATTGTTGTTAGATTGCTCCTCTAAATTTCTTCAGCCCGGCTTTGTGCATTCTTGATCTGTTCTGTTACTGAGACTTTCCACACAACTTTTGGGTTGATTTGTTGACTTGTGTTTTTCATTTCCAACATTTAAGATTGTTTTTTTCTTCCATATTTTTTTTTTGTTAAATTCTTTTTTATACCTTGTGTTGTTTTCTTTATTTCATTCAGCTGTTTGTGTTCTTGATTGGGAGTTCATTTGATTTTTATTTTTTATTTCTTTGAACAGAGTTATAATTATTCTTTTGAGTTCTTTGCCTGGGACCTTTATTCTCACTAGTTGCTGTTACTATAGGGTTAGTAAATTTTGGAGTAGTTATGCTGCCTGGGCTTTTTGTGTTTCTTCCTGTTACTGATTTGGGACTTGTCAGCAACATAGGTTCATTTGAAGTGTTTACAATATTCAAGTGGGACTGAATGTGGTAGAGTTGGATATTACCATTATACAAATGTTGCATGGCCAATTACCAACAGTGGTTCTCTGACTTCAGTAATTGTTGGAGAATAAACAATTGGGAATAGTATGGTTTGAATTTAAAATAATTAGTTAATAATGTTAGGAGTGGGAGGGAGTGTGGGTAAGGATAGCATAAGTATCTGATCTTTTTATTTTTCAAGACAGGCTTTCTCTGTGTATCCATGACTGTTCTGGAACTCATAGAAATCTACCTGCCTCTGTCTTCTGAGTGCTGGAGTTACAGGAATTTGCAAGCACCACCCAGCCAGATGAACTTTGAGAAGAAAAACTGAAGTGGGTAGAGCAGCCATCTCAGTGGCTCCAGAAATATATTATATATTTTCCCCCCGCTGTATAGCCCTGGCTGTCCTGGAACTCACTCTGTAGACCAGGCTAGCCTCAAACTCACACAGATCTGCTTGCCTGCCTCCTGAGTGCTGGGATTAAAGGCATGTATTAACATCACCACCATCTCCAGTTTAATATATATTATTTTAATCACTTTGAATCTGATAGATTTGTCATATAGCCTATAGTATGGTTTATATTGCTGACAATAGTACTACATGTACTTAAGAAGATTGTGTGTTTTTTGAGGGGACAGTTATACAAATATTGGTAGATTAAATTGGCTGGTAGTGTTTAGCTCCCATATATATATTTTTTGATAAGTTTTTGTCTCCTCTCTTTTTTTTTGTGACACTGTCTCATGTAACCCAGGCTGGCTTCAAGCTTGGTACAAGTCAACGATGACTGAAAACTATTGATCCTTCTGTCTCTACCTGGGTTTAGAGATGTATACTGCTGCTACACTAGTTAATGTAAGGCTGAGGCTTCATGTATACTAACCAAGCATACTACCAACTAAGCTACATCCCCAGCCCTTATTCTCTGTCTTAATAAGCAAGATGTTTTCACCATACATTTTTTGTGTTCAGACTGACAATTACTGCATTTAATTGAGGCATTTTATTTACCCTGAGCATAGTTATCAATACGGTTAGCTTAAATCTATCATCATTAGGTAGAGACCATTCTTCATAAGTCCTTTTCATTTCAGTATGTATTGCATGCAAAGAACTGATTGCCCTTTGTTCCAGACAATCTTTTCAAGGATTTTTATTTGCAAAACAACCTTGGTGGATAAAGATTGTGTCTCCTACCGGAGCAATAGGCAGATATGCTCACTACCCACACAACAGCAAACAAAAAAATTTGTCTTCTAAACTTGGGACTTTTCTCCCATAATACAACTCTGTGTGAGTTTATTATATGGCTCTGTGGAAGTTGGGTTTTGTCAAACTGTTGCAAAGAGAATGGCACTTCAGATACCACCCTTGATGTCAGCCACAGTTTGTCCTGCTCTGATCTGCATTTATATATTCACCAGTCTCCCCCCCCCTTTATTACTGTTCCTGACTCCATTTGGGAAGAGCATTTGAGGGGAAGAAGTATTGCCCCTTTATGGGTTCTCTCTCTCTCTCTCTCTCTCTCTCTCTCTCTCTCTCTCTCTCTCTCTCTCTGTGTGTGTGTGTGTGTGTTGGCCAGTTGGCCTTGTTTCTGAGACAGGATCTCATCACAGTCCAGGCTCACTTTGAACTTCCTGTGTAGTCTTAACTGGCCTTTACTGGGGTCCTTTTGCCTCAGCTTCCCTTCTTCCCCGGGCAGGATGAACAGGTGTCTGCCCCCTGACCTATTGTTTTTGATCATCTTATAGCTTCCTTTGTTTCTTGCATTCTTTAAAAATGATGCCAGTGGGGACCTCTTCACAAAAGTCCAAATTGATACCTTGACTAGAGCACTCCAAATAGCTAAGAGTCAATGGACTAACACCTACACCGGTTTAATATGCCATTTTAATAGTTCATACCCACTCTGTCCTTCGGAAGGAAAGGGGCTTCCTTACCACCAACGGCACTTCCATTGTCAATAGACCCCTTAGAGCCAAGCTCTTGGAGGCCTTCAGCTCCCTGCATTAATAGTCATAATCCACTGCTGGGACATTAGTCCTCCAGTGATCCAGTGGGCTTAGGCAATGCCGGGACTTACTCAGTAGCCCAGAGACCTGCTTCCAGATCCACTGCATCTACAGGACATATTTTGTTTTTGACACCCTCCAATCATTCCTGTTACCAACCAGAGGAGAGGGATGAACTCCTAAATAAAGGGTCCACACAGACAAAAGACAGATGGTTCTACTTAAATAACCATCTCATTATCCCTCAGGACCAGACACGCTCATCATTTCAGACATCCACCCACCTTACATATAGGTCCCAAGGCTTTGTTCAACTTCTTAAAGTCCCTCTTTGATCCCATCCATTTTGAACTATATTTTATGGGTCGATTCCTCCTACCAGATGTGTGCTAAGGCCAACCTGCAGGGGCCCCTCTAGATATGCCAGCCATTGCACCAGCTCTGAGGACATCAGCCAGGCAAGGACTGGCAGGTTTGACTTCATCCTCATGCCCATTCGTAAAAACTCCACTATCCCCTAATTCTTGTTGACACCTTTACAGGATGGATAAAGGCATTCCCCACCTCCAGGGAAACAGTAGATACAGTGGCTCGGGTACTACTTGAACAGATCATCCCCTGGTTTGGCATGCTGCAGACCATTCAAAAGGACAATGGCCCAGCTTTTACTTCCAGGGTTATCAAGTGAGTGTCTGACATCCTCAACATCTTCTGAAAACTCCACATCCCCTACTACCCACAATCCTCAGGAAAGGTTGAGGGGCCAATAAACTCATCAATCAACAGCTCAGCAAGCTCTCCATTGAACTTAGGTTCTCTTGGCTCTCTCTTCTCCCCATGGCCCTTATCCACTTCCAGGCCACCCCAAACTCTCTTAAAGTCCTAAGCCCTTTTGAGCTCCTTTATGGAAGGCTGTTCCTCCTCATCCCAGCCCAGACCCCTCCACTGGAGGGATACCTACCCTGCCTTTCCTTACAGTTTCTCCTCCATTCACATGCTGACAGCTATCTCCTTGTCCCCGCCCAATAGACCCAGCTGCTCCTGAGCCAGCCCCCACTCTATCTGGGGACCAGGTATTCTTCAAGCAGTTATCTCCTAAGTCCCTAAAGCCCCAGTGGACATGATCCTACACTATGATCCTCATCACCTCCTCAGCTGCCAAGCTCCTGGGACATCAGTGCGGGTACCACTTCTCCAGGCTCAAGCAGGCACTTACCCAGGATAAATAGTCGGTCCAGAAACTGGGACCCACCAGTTTTCCCAGAATGTCCAAATGAGGAGCCATGATGGTCAAGCCTATCTGTTTATATTTCTTGCTCATTCACCTTTGTTTCCTTTGTCTTCTGTGCTATTTAATTTTTCCCTCAAAATGTGCATGCCTATTAACTCAAAACCATAGCCTTTGTTATGCCACCAAGGTGTAAATCTGTTCCAGCTGTCTTAGCAACTTGCCTTCTCCACTTCTTCCTGGAACTGATTCATAAGCTCTCCAGGGTGGTGGCTAACCAAATGCTTCTTCACCCATCACTCCCACTGATCATGAACCCACTGACTCCAGACTCCCCCTCCCCACACTCTCATGTTAGCAGGAAGCAGCCAGATTTGAAATGGTGCCCATAAACCCAAAAAGGTTGGGATGTTTGCTGGAAACTCCAGCTCATTTTCACTTGATCCAGAAAGCTCCATTCCTCTCTCTTCAAACCCTAACTTCTCAAAGAATTTCCAAGAAAGAAAAGGTGCCAAAAAGCCCATTTCTTGGTGACTACTGCAACCCCTCTCCCTGAAGTTACCAGCAGCCCAAGTCCCCACCTAAAGTGCTCAGCTTTTATCATACTTGGGTACAAACCCAGCTTGTGGCAGATACATCACCACCCTTCTCCTACAGGCTATATATGTTCCCTGCCCTAGTTTGGGTGCATGACCTTCTTTGCCTTGATCTATGGGACTGTAGAACTCATCCAAGAGTTACTTTGCTCAAATAAGCCGTTCTTTTAATTATTCAATTCAGCTTGATCTGGCTTACTGCAAAGAAATCTGTGACTTGATTAATAAGCCTGATAATTTTCATGAGGAGATATATTATTAGGGTCAATATTTATTTAGGCAACTTACAATATAAATGTGGATAATGTAGGAAATTGAGAAAGGATCTGGAATGGAGCTTCTTTCCAGGTGCTGGAGAAGCAGAGAGAGCCCTGTCTTCATGGAACAGAATTTTAAGATGTTTTTGGTCATGCCTTAAGGCTACAGGTTAGAAGTTCATAGGTGAACCCCAAATCTGCACTAGTCCGAAGCCATACCCTCAAGTCAGGGAGGTGCTGAATCCCACTACATCTCCCCCTTTGTCTTAATAAGAAAGTTTTAAGCCTGTGTGTGTGTGTGTGTGTGTGTGTGTGTGTGTGTGTGTGTGTGTATTATTCATATATATATATATATGAAATAATTATCAAGCATTGTCCAGTAGAGGGACAGTAGGGACAATGATATAAACAAAATAAAACTATAAGAAGAACAAACACAAAGCATATTAAATGTCCAGATACTGATGCTTGGCAAGATATAGAGATTACTCCAAAGCTGTCTATCTTGAATAGCATGGATCTAGTACCTAAGTGCTCTTAAGCTGAGATAGGACACAATCATACTGAATCTGTCTAATCTTCAACCCCATCAAGACCTGAGAAAGAAAACATATTCCTGAGTGAGCTGGAGGTATGAGTGAGTAACTTCTGAAATTTATTAAGAGAAGACAGTGACAGTCAGCTGCCTGGAGAGTCACCCACAACTTTTCTGCAAAGTTGGAACATCTAATTTTTGGCTACAGGCCTAGGATATCTGACAGATCTCTTCAGAAGCAGGGTATTTTGAGAAAACCTCTTATCCCATCTTGGCAGGTTTTAGCAGTCTCTTGTCTTTCATCCTACTCACCCAGATTGGATGGCATGCTTACTGTTAGCAGTCAAGGCAAGGGCAGTGTTCTTTGCCCAATGGGCCATTATCCGCCAAGGCAGACAAACTCCATGTGGAATGTCTTTGATACTCAACATCATCTCGGGAAAGGAACGGTGCTACCAGAAGCAATCTTGCTCATAGCTGGATCTTGAAGAACAAAAAATTTAAATGTCACATTCTGTAGGTCTATGAAGTGCTTGAAGACTCCTGTCTGTCTGACATATTTTACTATATTTCTGAAAGACCTAAGCAACAGGGCTAGTACATGGCAAACATAGGTAACTGTGACCTGTAATTTTTGTCATCTTAAAGACTGAAGCTTACATTATAAAGTAGATAATTCATAAATGGGTATACAGTTTTGGATAATAACTTCAAGTATGACAATCATACAAACATTAAACAAAGGTAAATGTATAGTGAAAAATGACAACAGTATCCTAAATATGTACCATTTTACAAAATATCTTAAACAGAGGTAGGATATACATAAAATATCTTAAACAGAGGTAATATATATATATATATATATATATATATATATATATATATATACACACACACACACATATATATGTAATGGCTAGTATAACTAAGCAGAAGTAGAAGCACGTGTAAAATATGACAAATATAGATTCTATTTTGTATCAATATACAAATTACCTTAACCAGACATATAAAATAATTCCAGATTTGTATCAATATATAAGGATCTATATCAGTGCAAATTGTCTATGCTCATATTTGGCTAATAATTGTTTACAGGCAGATGCAATAATTTACCTTTATCTGTCCTATCTACTCTCTTTTTTAAAAAAGGGATTTTAAAATCTATTTTATTGTTATATCTTTAACCCATATATAATTTATAACTACCCTAGAAGAATGATAATTATCTAGAAGACTTATCAGGAAAAGGGCATATTTTTTATAAAGTTACTTTTTGCTGACTTGTGGGTGATGGTATCTCTGTAGGGTTCTGTAAAAGCTAAGACAGCAGTTAGATCCCAAAGGACTGACTATAAACATCTATAACCAGTCTCAGAGTACTGGGTAAGGCCATCTGGAATTCTTGTCAGAGATATGATATGATGAATAATCATAGTAAGCCATCTTCTAACTGTCTTGAAAGTCTGTAATTCAGAACCAGTCACTGAGTGCTGTACACCAGTTTTTAAAAATATCATTATGTAGAATCATTGTAGGTTTTTTTTTTTTTTTTTTTTTTTTTTTTTGGATGCTTTGGAGATTACTGTTAGGGAAAAAAAACAAGTTGTTTACAGTGGGAAAACTTTAAACATTAATATCAAATGGAGAATTTACATTTTAGGAGATAATTGTATGCTAAGAAGGTTTTAAAAGGTCAAGAGAGAATAAGTACAGAGAGAAATAGGATTAGAAATAAAATTATAATAACAATAGTCTCTATAGATCTTGGCTGTCTTTTCTCTCACACTAGTGGCTTTTTGATATGGGACAGAATCTCTTAATTTTTTTTTTTTTTTTTTTTTTTTTAACCAGCATGCTTGGGTTTAAAGAAAGAGAAGCCACTTACTTTAACTTTAAAGCCAGCTTGATTTGTAATTGAATCAGGACAATAATTTTTTCTTTTGTAAAGAGATAAAGAAATTAAGCAGTGAGAATTTACTCTGTATTGCATATTGACACTAACAGGCCATATTTCCTTTTTCTTTCTTCCTTTCTTCTGTTTTTTTTTGTTTTGCTTGTAAACCTTCTAGAATTGATCTCTTTTTAGTCTTAGATGTCTAGATGTCTAGTGTCTTTTTAAAACTTTTTTGAGGATGGTTATATTTATCTTTTTGTAAAGACAGAAATGAAACCCTGCCCCAATCTTTGTTAAGTGAGATGTTTTGTTCTGTTTCATTTTATTTAACCTTTATCAAATTTTCATGTAGATGGAGGAGCCATTACTTTTTAAAAAAAGAAGTATCTCTTTTTCAAATTGGATCTTTGTTAATTTTGTTGGTATTTATAGTTATTCATCTCTTGCAGAAACAAATCAAAACCCCTTTCCCAATGAGGTCAGCACATCTTTGAATTAGACAGGCTGGTTTATTTTAGAAGTTTATTGTAATTATTATTATTATTATTATTATTATTATTATCCAATGTCTCTCTGCAGCCATTGTTTCTTTCTCATCAGCATTAAGACAATTTAGGGTTAGTAAGGCATGATGCAATTTATCTGGGGATTTCTGTTTGTGAAGCATTTTTTTAAGGTGCAATTAGATCTTTTTACAACTGTATGTCTTGCCGGATTGTGTGATATACTTATAATGTGCTTGATATTATAATATATAAAAATCTGCTTTATCTTTTGGGAAACATATACTGGAGCATTGTCAGTTTTAATTTGTACAGGTATTTCCAAAGTGACCATGTCTTTTAAAAGGTGTGTAAATTACAGAAGCAGCCCTTTTAGAGCTTAGAGCAGTTGCCCATTGAAATCTTGAATAATTGTCAATAGTATTGTGTATATATTTTATCTTTCTAAAATTTGTAAAATGAAACACACATATCTGCCATCTATCTACTTTTTTTTTTCCTTTCTTTTCCTTTTTTTTGTGTACCCTAAGGATTGCCTCTTGCAGGTAATGGTGGTTGGTTATAGAAAGAACAAGTAGGACTTTCTTTTATAATTTTCTTGGCCTGGTGCAACATAATGGGAAAACTCTCTTCTTTATCTTTTGCTATTAACATGGTGTTTTAAAAAAATCAAAATTTGAGGGCACTAGCATGTTTCTTATTAATAACCAATAAGTCTCATCATTATTTTGTAGTAGAGGACCTGGCAGACCTGTGTAGAATCTGATATATGTTGTGTATATATAGGACAGATTTTATTTTTAATAATATCTTGTAGTTGTATAAATACTGAGGTTAACTTTGTTTCGTCAGGAATGAAATCAGCAGTTTCAAAATGTAAAACAACTCTTTCTGTATACTGTGTCAGTTGCTATGTTAAGAGGTTCTGTAAAGTCTGTTAATACTCTAATAATAGCGTGTAATTTTGACTTCTGGACAGAATTATAAGGGCTTTGAACCACTTTACTTAAATTTTTTTATTTACAACCTGCTTTTCTTGATTTGTTTGCATCAACATAAAATGTAGGGGCTCTTGTACAACACAGGGAAGAATCTGGTTAATTTCTTTTATAAATTGAATATTTTTGCTTTGGGGATATCTGTTATTAATCTCTCTCGAAAAATTACTGCAGGCTCTTTGCTAAGGTTTACAGTCTGCCCATAACTGATTGATTTTATTATTATTAAAGGTAAGACTATTTCTGCTGGGTCTTTTCTTGTCAATTGAGGAAGTCTTAATTTTCTTTTAAAAATCAAATTGGAAGTGTTTCCCACATATTTCTAGTTTTTTACTCAGCCTATGTGGCAGAAATATCTGTTCTAATATTTTTCTTTGCATTATAACTCTTTAAGGAAAATGACTAGAGGATAAAATACTGAGAATGCAATTGAAATCTGGATCTACATAATTCACATGTGCATCTCATAATTTTTTTCACCGAAGTCAATTCTCTCTCAGCTTCACCACAAAATTTTCTTTAGCTATTTAAGTTTTTATCATCATCTAATGTTTTGAACAAATTAACTAGTTCATGATTTTTTATCTCAATAATGGACCACATATGAGAAATATCTCTTAGCAATCATTAAGATTTCACGATCTATCTCTCCTGAGTTGCACCTTATGGTATCTAATTTTTTGTAGACCCATTTTATATTCTAAATAATTAATAGAATCTCCTCTTGTATTTTTCATGAGCAATTTACAATTCACAAGTAGGCAAATTTTCTTTACTTTTTAAGCATTCTTTCTAATGAATCTATATTTGAGTCAGTTAATAAAATACTGCATGCATCAGTGATAGATTGAGAAATTGCTTATGTATCACTTATAATGGCTATTGGACAAAAATATTGGCAGCAAATGGGGCTGTTTAACATTCCTTGTGGGAGAACCCTCCACTGTTATCTCTTTACAGGCCAAGAATTACTGTAAGTTGGCACTGTAAAGGCAAATTTTTCTTTGTCCTGTTATGGTAGAGCTATGGTAAAGAAAGTCTTTTAAGTCAATAACTATAATAGGATATCTCTTAGGTAACAGGGAAGACAAAGTAATTCCAGATTATAAAGAGCCGACTGGCTGAATCACCTTATTTACTGCTCTTAGATCTGATGCAGAGGCCATGGAGGAGTGCTGCTTACTGGCTTGCTCATGATGGCTTTCTTTATCTTTCTTAATTTTTTTTTTTTGAAGACAGGTTTCTCTGTGTACCCCTGGCTGCCCTGGAACTCAATTTGTAGACCAGTCTGGCCTGAACTCACAGAGATCCTCCTGCCTCTGCCTCTGAGTCCTGGGACCAAAGGATGTGCCACCACACTCACTTTCTTGTATAACCCAGGACCACCAGCCCAGAGACAGCACCAGACACAATGGGCTAGACCCTCCCCCATCAGTCATTAATTAAGAAAATGCCCTGCAGTGTTCTATATAGCCCCAATATATGGAGGCATTTTCTCAATTGAGGTTCTTTTCTCTCAGATGACTTTAGTTTGTCTCAAGTTGACATAAAACTACTCAGACAAGGTGTGTCTTAGACATTTAGGTTGATCTTTTTCCAGAGGTCAAGTTTACTATTGCTAAATGGTATGGCATGAATCCTAATTGGTATTAAGAGTAAGAACCCAGAGCCAGATATTGGGGAAAAGCTGAAAAATCAGAGACAGAGGAACAAACTACAGCCACTTCTCACTCAACCGCTTCTCAAAAAACCTCAGAGACCTCAGCTAAAAGGGAAGGGGACGCAGGATAAATGCTGATTTCCTGCCTGCCTCCTCCAACCTTATTTATCTCTCTGCCCAGCCATCTCACTTCCTGGTTCAACATTAGTGCTGGGATTAAAGGTGTGTGCCACCACTACCTAGCTCTGTTTGGCCTTGAAGTTATAGAAATCAGAGAAATTTCTGCTTTTGCCTTCCAAGTGCCTCGGATTAAAGGTATGGGTCACTACTCCTTTACCTTCATGGCTAAATCTTTGGTTGACTCTGTCTGCTGATCTTCAGGAAAACTTTGAGACACACAATATATCACCATATATTTCTTTTTTGTCAAAATGAAAACAGGTTATAGCTAATATAAGAAAAGATATATTTATAATAAGCATAATAACTATATATATTATATAAAGGAAATAGTTATATCAGTGTCTAGTTCATTAACAATTGACAAATTCAGAGAAAATACTTCATTATATATCCTATCTTGGTCAGTGCAAAGTGTTGAACCTAATTTGCTTTCTATATAACTTGTATTACCAACCTAAAACTTTGAGATATCTCTTAAACTTATACAGTTTACACATCTTATTGAATTTCTTTTCTAGAAAAACTATAGCTATCATTATATATTATTTAACCAAGACCCAAGAAGGAAATAAAATTAGCAGGAAGTTCTAACAAGCAACTTCCAAAAAATGTGAGAAATGACAGAAACAGCTGGATGCCTGGACACTAGCCCAGAATTCCTCTGCAACATTGGAGCATGTATCTTAGGCCTACAGGCCTAGTATATCTGACAGACCTATCTGTGAAGCAGGATTTTCTTAAAGGCCTTCCTACCTTGTTTGGCATGGTTCAGCAGTTTCTTCTTTTGTGTCTTGCTTGCTCATTTTGGATATCATAATGTCAGCAGTAAGGCAAGGGCACTTTCTTCCCCAGTGGCTAACTTTTGGCACAAAGAAAGCAAACTTCATATGGAGTATCTTCAATGCCCATCACCTTCTTTGAAGTAGACTGGTGTGCCAGAAACAGACATGTCTCATTGTCATTAAAAATAAGAACCTACTATTAAATATTTTATTAAGATATTTTAAATGACATATTTTGTAGATATCTAATTGTCTGAAGATGACCTGTCTATTTAAAATAAATCTATTTGACCTTGAAAATACATTTATTATGACTACAAGTTTTATTGTGATGACTAACTTGTATTTCTTCATATTATAATTAGTGACAATAGTTTTAAAGATTAGCAATTTGCATTGTGTTGCTAGATGAACTGTATGGGTACAATACCTTGAACAAGAGTAGAAATGTATGTATGCTAACAAAATTAATCTCAACTTTGTATCAATATACACAATTTGTATACAATATAAAAAAATCCAATCCAATATAAATTATCTAAAACTAATAGTTGTTTTTAAAAGCAGATTCAGTAAAATACCCTTTTTATCCTGTCATATCCACATTCCCTTTTTCTCAAAGTAGATTCAATAATCTACTCTTTTATCATATCAGATTTATATCCCCTTTATTCTTTTTCTTTCAACAATAACCTCAAGTCTAATCTCCTTTTTTCGGCTTCTTTCTTAACCATTGACAATAATCGCTTGTAACTGATCATCCTATACAATGACACTTATTCATAGGCCATGGAAAGACCAAAAACCACCAACCCCAACTCTTGGGAATGTGGACATCATGTTATTAAATTTTCTTCCTGCTGTTTTGGGGTAGGGTGACAGCATTTTCAGGGGATCCTGAAAAGAAAAATTTGGATCAATTATCAAATCCCTGGAGAGATAACTGTATCATTTGTTGCCCAGTCTCTGCATAATGAGAAAACACAGGGCTTGTCTCAAGTCCTGGCTAAAATAATTGGTGAGGTTGTATCATCTCAGCTAACCACCTCAAAATTATCTTGAGTAGTGTGTAATCCAAAGCTTATCTTTAGGTGATGCTTGTCATCTTAATGGCATTTCCATAGTCCATATGTGATGTGGGAATGCCTTTCTGTATGCTGCGAATATCAATCTTTAAATAAAGGAGCTGTTTTGGCCCATGACAGATACCATAGAAAAAGTAGGAAGAGAAATCAGAGCACAGGTAGGTGAAGCAGGGCGGAGTCAGAGAGATAGAACCCAAAGCCCAAGAGAGCAACATCTAAGGAACACAGGTGAGCCATGGGCCACTTGGCAGACAGATTAATGAGAATGAGTTGAGATGAGATGTAAGAGCTAGCTAGCAATGTGCCTGAGCCATAGGCCAAACAGCATGAAGTAAATATAAGCATCTGAGTCATTTTGGGGGCCTGAGCAGCAGCGGGCAGCTAAGGGGTTTGGGGCTGCAAGTCTGTGGGTCCAAATCTCAGGCCACCCGAGACCAAGAAACCTCATTGTAACAGATGGCACCCAACATGGAGCGAATATTCACTTAAAGCCTGAGAAAGTTTAAAAAGGGTTTTAGATCAGAAACTGAGCCAAAGCAGCTTCTAAATTGTGTATCTGAAGCAGATTATTGTACAAAGAAAACGTGGCATTCAGGCCACATTCAAAATGGCGCTGGTGGACTGGTGACAGGCAGTGTAAATTGCAGCCAGGCCAGTTCCTGAGGTCTCACAGAAGATTCAGTAGCATGTGATTAATTTTAGATTTTTTTATTTTGAACAAATAGGAAACAAAGATGGTTTCTTAGTAGCAGCATTTTCTTGGGTGTGCTCTGTTTGCTGGCCATGAACAGAGACGTGGTCCCTTTAAGAAAACTTACTGATTCAGCTTTATCTGCAAAAACTATGTGGCAAGAGAGTGCGAGTATTTTAAAAGCTCTTCTAGTTAGAAAATGATTAAGGATTCACAATAAAACAGATTCAGATGAAAAAAAAAACCCTGTAAACGGGTTACAATGTGTATAAAAGGTACATAAGCTTCAGAGAGAAAAGAAAGAAGGTAGAGAAAGTCTTTAAAAAGAGAAATAGAGTAATAAAAATATAATAAGCCACATAAAGATGAAAAATAGACACAAAATCTGGATTTTGGTTGTTATTGTATTTTCTTTTAATTTTTTAACTGTTAATGAGCTAACTACAGAAAGACAATGGATTGCAAATGCAAAGGCTACTAAGTTAAACAAGAATATATATTTTAAAGGTATTTTGATTTTGAAATTTGTGTCTAAGGATTTATTGCTTTGGAAGAGTTCTGTTTTTGTTTACACAGAAGATGAGAACCTGTGGATTGCTTCCAGGCAAATATGGTTTCATCAACCAAGACCCCCTGAAAAAAATCTCTGATGGGAAGAGATGGCCATATCAGCTTCAGAGCTGCAGATTATGATCCAGTCTCAAGAATCCATGAGATTTTCAATGCCCCGTAATCAGCAGGAAGTAGTAATGGAAAACTATGCCCAAATTCCCCAAATGTTGTTTATAAATGTTTGTTTTCATTATAAATGGCTAATGGTCATAGTTAATCTCTTTCTAAGAAGAAAAGGGGGATATGGTATATGTGGGAGATTGTGTTGTTTCATTGTAAATAATTGTCCCACCCACTGGTTTAATAAAAAGCACTAATTGGCCAAAGGCAGACAGGAAGAGTAGGCGGGGCTACCAGACTAAGAAAACTCTGAGAACAGGAAGCACAGGACAGAACGTCAGAGAGAAGCCAGAAGAAGCAGAGGACAACTATGCTGCTCTAAAGAAAAGTACCGAGTCGCATGACTGAACAGGAAGAATCATGGGTTAGATGAAGGGTACAGAGTTAGCAAGTTATATGCCTGGGCCTTAGGCCGATCAGCCAAAAACTATAGTAAACCTCTGTGTGTCTCTGTGGGACTGTGGGACTGTGGGTCTGTGGGTCCTAAACCTTGAGGTTAGGCTGGAAAGTCTGGACCAGAAACCTCCTACTACAGGTATATGAATGATTTTTTTTTTTTTTTAGAATAGATTATTGAATTTACTTAGATCAGGAAATCAGCTGTTAATCTCAAAATGTTTTACGTTGGTATGGATTTTCATTTATTGATACAAATTTAAGGTCAATTCTCTTATGCTGTATGTATTTTTCTACTCTTGTTTTAGATATGATGTTTATGTAACTGATTTAGAATTGTAATGTATAATTAAGAAATGCATGTTAGTTAGATTTTTAGGTATACAAAGATATATTTCAATTAGGTAAGTAATCTTCAAATACTTTTAAGACCTACAGAATATGGCATTTAAAATGTTTTAAGAATTTAGTCTTTTCTGGACAGTGAGACAGGTCTGCTCCTGGCAACACCAATTTACTTCAAGAGAAAAATGGGCACTGAAGAAATTCCATATGGAGATTAGTTTCTTTGTGGCATCGGTTAGCCATTGGACATGAACCTGTTCTTATGTTGAGTGCTTGACAGTATGCTATTTAAACTGGACATTCAGGTTCCCTATGAACGTGACCTCTGAACTTTGACAGAACAAGCCAAGATGGTCCTTCAGGTTCCTGCTTTGCAGAAAAAACTGTCAGACATTCTTCAAGACTCGAGGAGAAGTGACTGGTGAATGGGAAGAGTAGATTTCCTGTTTCACTGAAATGAAAAGAGACTCTGGGCCTGTAGGCTGAAGATGGATGCCCCAACTTTATAAAGGAACTTTGGGTGATTGTCCAGGCAGACTGGTGTCATCTCTGTCATTTCTAGATTTTGGAAGTTTCTTGCACGTCCGGTTTACTTGGGTAAATATATCCTTCTGTGGTCTTTGATGTGGTTGAAGATTAGATAGTTATAGGTATAGTTTTTCTTAGTCATTTGAAAGGTATATTGGATATGAAATTTTATATTCATAAGGATAAGGTAGATAATAGAGTATTTTCTTTAATTTTGCTAAATACAAGTAAACTAGATATTGTAACTGTAATTCTTGCATAATAGCTATTTTGTTATATGTAATTTTGCTATCTTAAAATTGAAACCTTCCTTTTTGATCAGACAGAAGGGGGGGTGATGTGGGAATTTCTTTCTGTATGCTGTGAATATCAATCTTTAAATAACGGAGCTGTTTTGGCCCATGACAGGCACCATAGAAAAAGTAGGAAGAGAAATCAGAGCATAGGTAGGAGAAGTAGGGTGGAGTCAGAGAGACAGAACCAGAAGCCCAAAGGAGCAACATGTAAGGAACACAGGTGAGCCACAGGCCACATAGCAGACAGATTAATGAGAACTGCTTGAGTTAAGATGTAAGAGCAAGCTAGCAATGTACCTAAGCCATAGTCCAAACAGCATGAACTTAATATAAGCGTCTGAGTCATTTTTGGGGCCTGAGCAGAGACAGGCAGCTAAGGGGTCTGGGGCTGACTGCAGGTCTGTGGGTCTGGACCTCTGGCTGCCCAGGACCAAGAGACCTTATTGTAACACATATGACATCACTATATAGCCCCATCTTTGTTTTGGAAATATCAAAGTTCACAGATAGGCATCATTATGGTTTATTGCAGAAAACTGGAAGAGACTCAAACCCAAAACATTGTATAGGAAGCTAGATAAAGCCTTGTTTCAAGAATTAGTACTCTATATGACCATTAATATCATGACAAAATTATAAATATATATATCACAAACTCTAGTTAGAATATAATGAAAACCTGGAGCCAGATATTGGGGTAAAGCTGGAATATCAGAGAGAGGAAACAAGACCCCAGTCAATTTTCAGTCAGAACACTTCTCAGGTTGAACAGGGTAAATGCTGTCTTCAAGGGTCCTCAGTCTGACTGGCCGATTCTACTGAATAAATGATTTCCATCTTCTACCTTATACATGTTCCCTGCTCAGATATTTCATTTCCACATTTAACTCTTTATCATAATCCTAGAGTTAGGATGAAAGGTGTGAGCTATTACTATTTGGCTGTTAGGCGTGAACTAGCAGAAATCCAGCAAGATCTCTTTCTCCTGAGTGATGGGATTAAAGGTGTGAGTTACCACTTGGTCAGCCCGAGTGATGGAATTAAAGATGTGGGTCACCACTCTCTGACATTCATGGCTTGACTATGGATAATTCTATTCTCTGATATTCCAGACTGATTTTTACTAAATATACAATATATCACCACATATCCCCTTTTATGTCAAAAATAATGCAGGTTATAACTAATATAAGAAAAACTATATACAATAGGTACCATAATTGTATATAATATATACAAGCAATAGTTATACAAGTAATGTCCAGTCCAATAACAATTGAGATATTCAAAGAAAATATTCCACTATTTATCCTATTTTGGTGAGTCCAAAGAAAATAAATAATGTATGTTCTATCTAACTTGTATTACTAACTGAAAACTATCTTTTGATGTTTCTCAAACTTAGACACTTTAACTTCTGAGTTTCTTTTCTAAGAGTGTCACTAGAAAACTATAACTATCTCATCTTCAACTCCCTCAGAGACCTAAGAAGGAAATAATATTAACTAAGTAAACAGGACATGCAAGCAAGTGACTTCCAAAAAATGAGAAAAATGAAACATCTGGCTGCTTGGACAGTTGCCCAAAATTCCTCTGTAGCACTGGGACATCCATCTGCAGCCTACAGGCCTAGCATGTCTGACAGACTGCTCTGTGAAGCAGGATATTCTTAAAGAACTTCCTATCTTATTCTGGAAAGGTTTAGCAGTTATTTTTTGTGTGTTCTGCTTATCCATTTTGGACACCATACTATCAGTAATTGAGGCCACTGCATTTTCTTGCCCAGTAACTAATATTTGCCACAAAGAAGGTCAATTCCATATGGAGTTTCTTCAATGCCTATCATCTTCTCTGAAGTAGATTAATGTTGCCAGGAGCAGATATCTCATTGTCATAAAAATAATAAGAATATGTTATCAAAATATCTTAAATTTTGTATTCTATAGATCTCTGAAGTGTTTGAAGACCTGCCCATCTAAAGTATATCTTTTTTTAACTTTTAAAATGTATCTAATATGGCTATAAATTTGATTGTAATATCTAACATCTAACTTGCTTTTCTTTATATCCTAATTAGTTGGTAATAATAACTTTTAAGGACTAGTAATTTGTATTACATTGTTAGATGAACTGTATAGGTACAATACCTTAAAAAGCATAGAAATATACATACAGTAACAAAATTAATCTCAATTTTGTATCAATATACACAATTTATATACAGTATACAAAATACAATCCAATGTAAAATATTTAACACAAGTATTGCTTTTTAAAAGTAGATCCAACAATCTCCTCTTATCCTATCAGATCTGTATTTCCTTTTCTCTTCTTTTTTTTCAAACAATCTCTCTTGTTCAGCTTGCTTTCTAACCATATCCAATAACAATTTGTAACCAATTACTTTAAACAATGATAATCATCCACAACCCATTGAAAGACCAAAAGCCACCCACCCTGCCTCATGGGAATGTCAGTGTTCTGTTCTTAAATTTACTTTCTGCTGTCTGGGGGTGACAGCATCTTTAGGGATCATGAAAGGAAAATTTTTGTTAATTGTCAAGTCCTTTGATAAGTAGTTGTATCATTTGTTGTCCGGTCTCTGCATAACAGGAAAGTGCATGGCTTGTCTCAAGTCCTGGCCAGAGTAGTCTTTGAGGCTGGTTCATCTCAGCGAGCCAACTTGAAATTTTCTTGAGCAGTTTGTAGTCCAGATCCCATCTTTGGTTGGTGTTTGTCAGCCTACTGGCTTTGTCATGGTCCATGTGAAGTCATCATTGTTGGGTCCCATCTTCGTCTTGGATACTTCCAAGGTTGCAATTAGGCATTGCCATAGTTATGCCAGAATATACAGAAAACTGATGAGAGACTAAAACCCAGCTCAATGTACAGGAAGCTAGATAAAGCCTTTTTTCTACAATTAATTAGTACTCTATATGATCATTAATATCATGAAAAATGTTTAAAAATATATATTATTCTAATATGTTTTGATTTAAATTAAAAAATATTTATTTTATTTTTGCCTGCATGTATGTCTATGTGAAGATGTTGGATCTCCTGTAACTGGAGTTACAGACAGTTGTGAGCTGCCCATGTGGGTGCTGGGGTGCTCTGGAAAAGCAGGCAGTGCTCCTAACCAATGAGCCATCTCTCCAACCCTTGATTTAAAATTTATATCTAATAAGATTCGTAGCAATAGAATAGTTCCTTAATTTTGTTTATTCTTCTGTCCCATATCAGGTGGCTCTTCTGATATGATGCAGGGATTATGCATTTTCTTTTAATAAGCAGCTTGGGTTTAGAGAAGGAGAGAGCCACACTCCAACTATAAAGCCAGCTTTAATTTATAATTGAGATGGGAACTTCAACTTTTCGTATAAATAGAGAGATATAGATGTTAAGCAGTGAGATTTTACCCTGTAAAGTATATTGATACCAATAGGTCCGATATTCCTTTGCTTGTAAACTTTTTTCTGGATAACCATCCCTTTTGCTTTAGATGTCTAAATATCCATGGTCTTTTGACTTCTTGAAGATGGGTATTTCTAGTTTTCTGTAAAAACAAAAACAAAACCTTGTCCCCCACCCTTGAGGGTTTTTTCTTTTTGTTTTTTGTTTTTTGTTTTTTGTTGTTATTGTTGTTGGTTTTTTTTTTTTTTTTTTTTTTTTTTTTTTTTTTTTTTTTTTTTTTTTAGTAACTTAAAGAATTGTCACACATGTGGATGGGTCATCATTTCTCTTTATCATAAAGTTTCTCTGGTTCAAATTGAGTCTTTATTAATTTTGATGGTATCTATCTATACCTTTTCTTCACTTGTGTAAACAAAAGCAAAACCCCTTCCCCAATGTAGCACATATCCTGGTTTCCATTCTGAGGTCAACACATCTTTGAAGTAGATGGCTGATTTAGCTCAGTTGTTTTTTTCTCTATCACAGTGCCTCTCAGCAACTGTTGTTCCTTTCTCATTAGCAATGAGAAAATTCAAAGTTAATAAAACATTCTGTAGTCTATTTCTGGGAGTCTTTGTTACTCTTTTCTGTTTATTTAACATATCATTTAGAGTTTGATTTGATCTATGACTGCTTGTCCTGTAGGATTGTGTGGTATAGCTGTAATATGCTTTAAATTATAATGAGCAAATAATTGCTTCATTTTACTAGAGATATATGCTGGAACATTGTCAGTCTTAATTTGTACAAGTATTCCCATGATGGTCATAACTTCTAGCAAATGTGTGATTACAGAATCAGCCTTCTCTGAACTCAAAGCAGTTGCCCATTGAAATCTTGAAAATGTATCTATTATATGATGTATTATTTTAATTTTCAGAATTCTGTAAAATGAAACACATCCATCTGACAAATGTCATTTCTATGTAAAACTTTAGGATTACTTCCTGCTGGCAATGGAGTTTGGTTATGGAAGGAACAGGTAAGACATCTTTGTACAATTTTTCTGGCTTGTTGACAAGTGATGAAGCAATTTTTAAAAAGCTTTTGCTATTGATGTGATTTTTAAAAAATGAAACTCTGAGGCTTCTAGCATGTTTTCTTTCCTTTTCAAAAGATTTATTTCTTATGTACAGTATTCTGTTTGCATGTATGCCCAAAGGCCAGAAGAAGGTGCCAGACCTCATTACAGATGGTTATGAGCCACCATGTGGTTGCTGGGAATTGAACTTAGGACCTCTAGAAGAGCAGCAAGTGCTCTTAACCACTGAGCCATCTATCCAGCCCTCTAATTAGGTTTCTATTGATAGTTTATCAATTTCATCATTACCTTGTGCTAGAGGACCTAGCAGATCCGAATGGGATTGGATGTGTGCTATATAGAAGGAATGACTCCTATTATTGATTATTCTTATAAGAGAATAAATAATGCAGTTAGTTCTGACTCATCAGAAATAAAGTCAGAAGTTTCAATGTGTAAAACAACTCTTTCTGCATACTGAGAGTCAGTCACTATGTTAAAAAGGTTCTGTAAAATCCATTAATACCATCATGATAGCATATAATTCTGACTTTTGAACAGAATTATAAGGGCTTTGAGCCACTTTACTTTTTTATGATTTGTAACTTCCATTTCCTAAAATGTTTGCATTAATATAAAATGTAAGGGCTCCAGAAATTGGTGTATACCATACAGCACAAGGAAGAATCCAGTTACTTCCCTTTATAAATAGAATTCTTTTGCTTTGGAGATATCTGTTGTTATTCTCTTCCAAAAAATTACTGCAAGCTCTTTGACAAGGTTCAATTTTTGCCTATAATTAGTCAATTTCTTCATTAGTCAAAGGTACAACAATTTTTGCTCAGCCCATTTCTGTCAATTAACAAAGTCTTAATTTTCCTTTAAAAATCAAACCAGAAATCTTTTCCACATATGTCTTTAATTTCTTACTCAGTTTATGTGGTAGAAATATCCATTCCAATATAATAGTTTCCCTTTGCATTAAAATTCCTATAGGAGAATGCTTAGAGGGTAAAATAACCAGAATGCAATTAAGGTCTGGATCTACACGATCCACATGTGCCTCCTGTAATTTCTTTTTCTCCAAAGTCAATTCTCTCTCAGCTTCAACTGACAATCATCTTGAGCTATTTAAGTCCTTGTTACTATCTAAACTTTTAGACAAATTATCCAGTTCATGATTTTTTATTCCAATAGTGGTCCATAAATTGAAAATGTTTTTTAGCAATTTTTGGAAATCATTAAGAGTTTACAATCCATCTCTCCTATTTTGTGATCTTTTGGGGTCTATTTTTTTGTTGACCTATTTTATAACTAATGGAATCTCCTGTTTGTATTTTTTCAGGAACAATTTAAAATCCACAAGTAGGCAAATTTATTTCACTTCTTCAAACATTCTTTCTAAAGTATGTATATTTGAGTCAGCCAACAAAATATTATCCATGTGATAGATTGTGGGAATTGCTTAGATATCACTTCTAATGGCTGTTGTATAAAATATTGGCACAGAGTAGGACTATTTAACATTCCCCGTGGAAGAACCCTCCATTGATATCTCTTTATGGGCCAAGAATTGTAAATGGGCACTGTAAAAGCAATTTTTTCTTTGTCCTGTTCTTGTAGAGGTATCATAAAGTTTTTTAAGTCAATAACTATAACAGACCATTTTTAGGTAACAGAGAAGGCAAAGAAATTCCAGATTGTAGAGAACCCATTGGCTTATTCACCTTGTTTACTGCTCTTAGATCTGTTACCATTCTCCATTTTCTAGTTTTATTTTTGATAACAAATGCAGGAAAACTCCAAGGGCTGGTTGATTCTTCAATATGTTGAACATTTAACTGCTTCTGTACCAACTGTTCTAAGTCCTGAAATTTCTCTTTTGTTAAAAGTCATTGCTGAACCCACATAGGCTTATCTGTTAACCATTTTAAAGATAGCACTGTGGGTATCCTTGAAGGATCAGTAGCTGTTGTACCTTGTTTTTGTACAATTTTAATGGTTGGTGACTGATTCACATAATATCTTCTAATATTTTCCCCAGAAATATATGTTAGTTTATGGTTCATTTCTATTATTGTAGAGATGTTAATCTGAGTATTCCATTGTTGCAATAAGTCTCATCCCTATAAATTCATAGCAATGTTAGCCACATATGGCTTTAATTTTCCTCTCTGTCCTTCTGGCCCTATTTATTCACACCATTGTGCACTCTGTTTTACCTGGGATAATGTCCCAGTTCCCAAAAGCCAAATATTTACCTCTGACAGGGACAATTTGGATGCCAAGATTCTAGTGAAATTATTGTTACATCTGCCCCTGTATCTTCCAAACCTTCAATGCAGATCATTTATTTGTATTTTTAATTTAGACTTTGTTCATATATTGAAGTTTGCCAAAATATTCACTTTATGTTTTTTTTTCTAATTTTTTTTGTTTTCTTTCCTATAGCTCTTCTATTATCCAGAGCAGTATTTTTAAATAGGATTTAGGTTCTTTAATTGCTCTGGGAAGGCGTTTCCTGCACAATGGCAGGATAAAACTGAACTTGATTTGTTATATGGGCTGGCAAAAGTCCCCTCAGGGTGTTTCTCAAAGGCAGAAAGTTGCCTTGTCGGTCCTTTGTTGACCTGCTTTCATTGGTCCAATTCCTGCCTTTGCTACACTTTCTGCAAACTCCAGAAGGGAGGGACATTCTCTTGAGATTATTCCTAACAAAGACATTGTTTCTGGGAATGCCTTGTTTATAGTATTTTTTTTTTTTAATGTGACTTTGCCTCCCACACTTGTAACATTTGATATTTTGGTTTTTCCATAAACCTCTAGAAATAACCTCTCCTATCCAATTATCACCACAGTTATAAGATTCTAAAATAATTGTGCTGCAAATCCAATCCTCCAAGGGTACTACTGACCTTGCCTTTAATGGTCTAATTATTCCTTTACATTGTGAGTTAGCATTTTGAAAAGCCAGAGATGTAATTATTATTTACCTAGCTTCTGAATCTGGTACCATTTTGTTTATTGCTGCAGTCAATCTTTGCAAAAAAAATCCGTAAAAGTTTCTTTTGGCCCTTTAATCAGTTTTGTGAAGGATTTGATTTTCTTTTCTATTTCTTCAGTTCTATCCCATGCATTCAAGGCTGCCATTTGGCGTAAATCCAGGGTGTGCTCATCATATAGAGATTGCCTTTCTACATTAGCATAATATCCCCCACCAAGGAACTGGTCTTGGGAGACTTCTATGCCTCTACTATCTCTACTTTTTTGTTCTGTTGTTCTAGCCTCCTCCTTCCACAATGTCTTCCATTGTAAAAGTGGCCTGACCTCCAAAACAGTAGTAACCATATCTGACCAGTCTTAATGGATAATTTGGTTACAGATTGACCAAGAATTTAACATTTTCTTTACAAATGGTAAGTGCATACCATAAGTGACAATTGCTTTCTTGAATCTCCTTAAATCTAACATTTGTACTAGAGTCCAACTAGCTTCTGAACAACTTTTTTTAAAAATCATTTTGTGATTCCTTTAAAGTTACTTGATATAGTAATGTTGGCTGTTTGAAATCCTTGGGCTATTTTTCTGTAATCTTATAAGGTAATGTTGAAATTGGTTCTTTAAATTCCTCTTTCTATGTCTGAGGCTTTTTTGTTTTGTTTTGTTTTGTTGTTTTGGTTTGGTTTGTTTTTTTTTTTTTTTTTTTTTTTTTGCAGGCTTTTCTAAGACTTTCACCTTGGCACTCACATTAACTGACTTTTTAAAATATAAAACAGAAATAAACAAATAATATTTATAATAAGCATTATGGGATGATAACCCTACCTACATTATTTATCTTCTCCTTTACTGGTTCCAGTTTGAAATCATCTTGAGTAATATCAAAGAAAGACCAATCACCTTCCATTATGCTACTCTTTCCCATTTTCATTGTGGGAAAATGTTCTCTCTCCACCTTAAGCAGATTCCACTTTTAAAGAAATTTTAATTTACTCACCAAACTTTTTGTCAATGCTAATTTGACTGTGAAGTGGGACAGCTACCTAGTGTGGTAGCAGCCCAAAGAAGGGATATAGAAAGAGAAAAAAACCACAGCCTACTAGGAGAGGGAGGCCACTGTTTAAAAAACTTACACAGATGAACGTGGAGGAAAAACACATGTGGCAGGCTCTGCCTAAGGCTGACCGCTAACGCCTAACAAAAAACCTAGCCATTTGGTGGTTATCATAGCCATGTGTAGTTCTAGCCAGCAAGCAGCTGTTTGCAAATTTGTGTCCCTAAAGTTGAGCACCAAATATTGCATGAACTCTAGTTAGATTATAATGAAAGCCTAGACCCAGATATTAGGGAAAAGCTGGGATATCAGAAAGAGGAAACAGCCCACAATCAATTATCACCCAGCCAACTTCTCAGACCAAACAGGGTAAATGCTATTTTTAAGGGTCCTCAGCCTCACTGGTTGATTTTACGGAATGTCTGAATCTCTGCCTCCTCCTGCCTTAAATATCTTCCCTGCCTAGCTGTTCCACTTCTGGGTTCAACTCTGTATCATAATTGCAAAGTAGGATTAAGGGTGTGAGCTATTATTATTTGACTGTTAGGCCTTAAACTCACAGAAAGAAATCCAGAAAGATCTCTGTCTCCTGAGTGATGGGATTTAAAGCATGAGTCACCACTCTCTGACCTTCATGACTATGGGTAATTCTGTTCTCTGATAGTCTAGGCTGATTTTATTAAAAATACAATATGTCACCACACACACATGTATGTATGTATGTATGTATGTATGTATGTATGTATGTATGTATGTGTGTGTGTGTATATATATATGTATATATGTTGGGGTTGGGGTTATCATCAGCAAAAACTTTGTTTCTAGGAATGCCCTGTTTACATTCCCTTTTAGGTTACCTTGTTTTCCATGGTTGTAACATTTGATAGTTTGATTTTTCTTTAAACTTCTAGAAATAACTTCTCCTTCCCAAGCATTACAGTAGTTATGAAACTCCGTATTAATTGTATGTCTGATCTATTCCTCCAAGGGCGATACTCTTGCCTTTAATGGTCTAATCATCTTTTTGCATTGTGAATTAACATTTTCAAAAGCCACAGATGCAATTATTATTTATTTACTTCTGAATTTGGTATCATTCTATTTAGTGCTAAAGTCAGTCTTTGTAATAAATCAGTTAAGGTTCCTTTGGGCTTTAGATCACTTTGTAAATGACTCAATTTTCTGTCCTATGTCTTCAATTCTATCTCAACTATTCAAGGCTGCCTTGTGGCATAAAGGCAGGAGGTGATCATCATATAAAGATTGCCTATTTATAGTAGCATAATCTCCCTCCCCAAGAGGCTTGTCTTGGAAGATTTCAATACCTCCAGTCCTACTTCATTGTTTAATGATCTTAGCTTCATCCTTTACCAGGACTTGGCCAGCTCAGATTTTAGAGCATGGTATTCTTAATCCCAGCACATGGGTTTGTGGCTTATGTTGGGTGCCAGATATTTCATGAATCCTTATTGATATTAATAATAAAACCCCAGAACTATGTTGGGGAAAAGCTGAAGGATCAGAGAGACAGAGGATCAAGCCACAGCCACTTCTCATCGAGCCTCAGGAATCCTCAGACTGATGCCTCTGAGACCTCAACTGAGAGGGGAGGGGGCGCAGGCCAAGGCCCGAGCTCCTGCCTGCTCCTGCCTTATTTCATTCTCTTTATAGCTATGTCACTTCCTGATCCACCTTTCCTAGTGCTGGAATTAAAGGTGTGTGTGTGAGTGTATATGAGTGTGTATGTGAGTATATGTGTGTGTGAGAGTGTGTGAGTGTGTGTATGTGAGTGTGTGTATGTGTGTCAGTATGTGAGTGTGTATGTGAGTGTGTGTATGTGAGTGTGTGTGAGTATGTGTGAGTATGTGTGAGTGTGTGTATGTGTGTCAGTATGTGAGTGTGTATGTGAGTGTATGTGTGTGTGAGTGTGTGTATGTGTGTGAGTATGTATATGTGTGTATGTGAGTGTATGTGAGTGTGTGTTTATGTGTGTATGAGTGTGTGTGTTTCCCAAGGGCTGGGATTAAAAGTGTGTGCCAACACCACATGGCTCTGTTTGGTCTTGAATTCTTAGAGATCCAGACAGATCTGCCTCTGCCTCTGGAGTGCTAGGATTAAAGGTGTGGGTCACCACTCCCTGACCTTCACTGCTAAATCTGTGGCTGACTCTGTCCTCTAATCTTTAGAAAAAACTTTATTAGATGCACAATATATCACCACAAAATGGATCTTTTCTTGACTTTTACTTGAGATCCTCCCATGCATGGTCTTCTCATCCTGTTCCTCCCATACACGGTCCTCGGAAAGAAAAAATCTTAACTACTGAACCACCTCTCTACTACCTATATTTGGATTTGCACATCTGCAATCAGATCATTATTTGAATTTAAAAAAATTATTTGGATCATTTCTTTCAGTTGGAAATGTTGGTAATGTTTGGGAGAGACTAGGTTATAGTAGAATTGAGATATTATTTTCCTCTGTAACACTGATGTTTAGGATCAGATTCTATTTCAGCCATTTTCTGAAAACAACAACAACAAAAGTCAGTTGCTGTCCAATGGTCCACCCACTCTAAAAACACACAAACTGAGTATGCAACAATCACCCTGGTGCTTATCAGTGATAGCACTGTGTGTACTGGTGATTACGTAATTGGCATACATGGAAAGACGAAGGAAGGAAGGAAGGAAGGAAGGAAGGAAGGAAGACCCAGTAGGATTAGTGATTAGTATTGGCATGATAGAGAGTAGAGGAGCCAGCACTTGGGAGGCAGAGGCTGTTGGATCTCTATGAGTTCAAACCAGCCTGGACTGCTGATCCAGTTTCAGAGCAGCTTCCAAAGCTACACAGAAAAACCCTGTCTTAAGGAGAAGGAGAAAGAGGAGGAGGAGGAGGAGGAGGAGGAGGAGGAGGAGGAGGAGGAGGAGGAGGAGGAGGAGGAGGAAGTAGTAGAGGAAGGCAAACTAAGGGCAAAAAAATTAAGTCAGTTGATAAAGCAATTTAGACCACTAGTTAATGTAGAGCTGCACTGTCTCTAAGGAGGCTGAGGCCCCAGGGGGAGCAAACCAATTCAGACTGTGCTCTTTGGAAAGTAAAATAACAAAGGGGAAAAATTTAAAAAGGATTAAAAGAAAGAAGAAAAGGTGGGTGGGAAGCAGTGTAGAGCAAGAATAGAGCATTCTTATCCTGCTGAGATGAGCTTAAGTACTGTGGTGGTCTGAATTAAAATGTCCCACAGAGACCCCTAGGGAGTGGCACTACTTTGAGGTTTCAAACACAAATCAGGCCCAGTGTTACTCTTTCTTTCTCCTGCCTGAGGATCCAGAAGTAGATCTCTCAGCTACTTTTCCATGTCTACTTACGTGCCACCATGCTCCCCATGATGAGGATAATGGACTAAACCTTAGAACTATAAGCCAGCCCCAATTAAATTTTTCTTTGTAAGAGTTTCTGTGGTCATTGTGTGGCTCCATAGCAGTAAAACCCTAACTAAAATAGTGTTAAACACTGATGAGTTTTGCAAAGAAAACTGGGTAGAGATATAGGATATAGAAACTGACTGGCCTGATGGTTGCCTTGATCTAGCTAGACTCTTAAACTCCTCTGTTGCTGGAAGACCCTCTCCAATGGGGCTCCCACTCTACTTTCTGAACCTGTGTGAGGAATCAGATCACCTGTGCAGTACATCACAGGTGAAGCCTTTAACCTGGTCATACCTCTTTGTATCCCTGCTGGGTTCTGGCTGCGAAGGCTAGTCTGACCCCTGGGCCTCACTTGAAAGTGTCTAGAACATTGTTTGGGATCAATATAAAAGTTTAGTCTCCACCACGTTGTGAACTTACAGAGTGATTGTGCTGGTCTGAGTAACAAATGTCCTGCATAGACTCTGGTGTTCAAACACTTGCTCCCTAGTTGAGCTATTTGAAAAAGGGATGGGGGATATAGTCTTGCTAGAAGAAATACATCACTCAGGGAGGATTTGGGAGTTAAAGCCTTGCCCCATTTCCAAGTTGCTTTGTTCTTGAAGTTGAGATGGGATGTTAACTTCTCCTGCTACTTGCTGTCATGATTCCATTGTGATAGACTCTTATTCTTCTGAAAAAAAGCTCAGACACTCTTTCTTCCATAAGTTCATGGTGTTTTATCACAGCAACAGAAAAGTTATAAGTACAGTAATGTTCCTATTTAACTCAAGATTTCTCACAGTGTTCTTTTGCAAGGCTTCAACATATAGTTTAGTAATACTCAGTCTCAGTTTCTGTAAAGGGTGTTTTGACAAGGGTCATGGCCTATTGAACTACATCAGTAGCAGAAGTCTTTTTGAAGTGACTTTGGCTTCTGCTCTGTTGGTTGCCAGGGTTGAGAACCTACAGCCAAGAAAATAATGTTTTTCCAGTTTCTTCTGTTATTGTTCTGCTGACCTGAGAATGGTCAGGAAACGGAGCAGACAGACAAAAGCTGAGGGAGCAGAACTGAATAGTGTAACAGTGATGGAGGAAACTCATCAGCAAAAATTCCTGTGTATCCCAGACAAGCCCCCAAATGTCAACAGGAAGAGGGCAGAGGCAACAGGCATATATCCATGCTGTCATCTATAACAACCTGAAGAGTTACTACTCCAATCTTTTAGGAACCTTGATTCAGCTCAAATTGAGATTCATGGCTTCAGTGCAAAATAGAGTTTCTAGGCTAACCAGTATAAGCAGGGTTTGTGGGTTATTTATTAAAGACATTTTTACTGGCTAGTTTTATGTCAAGTTGATGCATGTTGGAGTCATTGGAGTCATCTGAAGGAAGAAACACAATTGAAAAAAATGTATCTCTAAAATTGAGCTGTTAGCAAGCAACCCTTCAGTATATTTTCTTAGTGATTGATGGAAAAGCTCTCATCTAATTGTGGCTGGGAATACCCCTGGGCTGGTGGTCCTGATCTTATAAGAAAGCTTTCAGTATGTTGCAGTCTTCCATAATTTTTTTTTTTTTTGCAAATGATCAGAACTAGATTCACACTGGAGAACTGATTCTAACTGATTTGCTGACTTCATACCTGTGTTAGTTTTTTGTTACTATGACAAAATACTTGACAGAAAAAAAAAAAACTTAAAGGAGTAAAGTTTTCTGTGAGCTCTTGGTTTCAGAAATGTGATGGCAGGATCACTTTGCTAAAATTCTCAGATGAAGCTGAACTTCACTGCTGAGGATAGATGGCAGAATGAAGATGCTCACATCATGCATCTCAGAAGCAGGAAGAGGGAAGGAGGAAGGATCTGTGATCAATGACCCAACTTCTTCCACCTAGGCCCCACCTCCTAATAACTCGTTCACATATGAACTCAATAATAGGTTAATCCATTGATGAGGTTAGCATCCTCACAGCAAAATCACAGTTCGATAGTGTCACCAACACACGAACTATTTTGGGGGGGTTAATTATGTTTATACCATAAAAATATATCATCAGTTAAGTGATATTCTTCCTTCTTTTTATTGTTTCTGTTTTGTTTTGAGACAGGATTTCTCTGTGTAGCCCTGACTGTCCTGGAAGTCACTCTGTAGACCAGACTGGCCTTGAACTCAGAGATCCACCTGCCTCTGCCTCCATAGTGCCCAGCTCTTTTTCTTTTTAAAAAATCTATTTATGTATTTGTATCGTTGTCTTGCCTACACACATGCCAAGAATACGCCCGTGCCGACAGAGGCCAGAAGTGGGTGCTGGATTCCTAGAACTGCAATTGTAGATGGCTGTGATCCACAATGTGGATGCTGGGAATCAAAGCCAGGTTCTCCTCAAAGGCAACAGTGCTCTAAACTGTTGCTCCATCTCTCTGGCCATCATGCCCCTTCTGCCCGGGACCCAATACAGGGAGCCCCATATTTTATCCTCATGCCTCCTTTCTCTTCTCTGTGATGGCTTCTCAGTTTTTTCTGACTTTGTTAGCTTTGAAGAATACTAGTAGCCAATTACTTTGTAGAATGTTCCTCAACTTTGTTTTCTCATAGTCAGATTGAGGATCTAGATACTTTGGGATGGTATCCCCCAAGTGAAAACACCCTTCTCGTTGCATCACATCAAAGGTACATGGACCTTGACCATTAATATGGGAAATAATAAGTTCCATCTGTTCATTACCATGAACTAGTAAGTTAAAAGAATGATGTGTGTCAAGTCCCCCAACCACAGTTATTTTTCCTTTTCATATTCTGTTCTGCAAATGAGTCACTCAAGGTCAGGGGACTTGACTGTGTATATAATTTAAAATTCTATAAGGACAACTCATTCATCTCTTTCCTCTTTATTATTAAATGATTTATTCATAATCAAATGTAGTCATTAATCCAGTACTGGCTTACTTATTTCATGATTCCAGTTTTCCTTGCTTGGTTAGTTGGTTTTATGCCCCAATAACGTGGTTCTAACATTTTATCTTTTTAACGTTCTCTACTTTTTTTGGGCATTGTATTAGTAAATATAATTTACTGTTGCTGGGATAAAATATTGTGACCAAAAGCAATGAAGAAATAAAGGGTTTATTTTAGCTTAGGTTTCCAGAGAAATAGAGTTGGTCCATCATGATGGGGAAGGCATGATAGCAAGAGGCAGAGAGATCATATTTTATCAACATACAGGAAGCAGAGAGAGAGAGTGGGAAGCGGTGCAAAGCCCCCCCCCCCAACAACAACAACAGCAACAAAAATCTCAAGGCCTGCCTGCAGTGGTGTACCTTCTTCTGCTAGGCATCACCTCCTAAAGGCTCTGTTACCTCCTCAAACAGCACCACCACCTGGGGACCAAACACATGTTGGAGACATTTTCATGAAAACTCCCACATCCCACCCCTGGTCCCCATAGTCTAATGGCCATGTCACAACGCAAAATATCAAGTTTCCAAGTCTCCACAGCTTTTAGCAGTCTCAACACTGGAGGCAGGTAGATCTCTGAGTTCGAGGCCAGCCTGGTCTACAGTATGAGTTCCAGGACAACCAGAGATGTTACACAGTGAAACCCTGTTTCAAAACAAAACAAGACTCAAAAGAATCTTGGGTCTCAAAGGGCTCTCTCTTTTTAAAGATTTATTTATTATGTATGCACATGTCCCTGCACACACCACACAGAAGAGGGCACCAGATCCAGATGGTTGTGAGCCACCATGTGGTTTCTGGGAACTGAACTCAGGACCTCAGGAAGAGCAGCCAGTGTTAACTGAGCCATCTCTCTAGCTCCTCAAAAGAATCTCTTAACTATAGCACTCTGTATAAATAAAAAATTTTAAAACTTACATATAAAGACACAGAATATATATTCCCATTCCAAAAGGGAGGAATCAGGGCATGGTCAGACCAAATCATGACACAAGCCCATCAGGGCAAAGACCAAATCTTGTAACTCCATGTCCAGTGTCTGGGACTTAAATTTCAAAGGGATAAGAGGGTCTTCCTGCAGCTTGGTTGTACTGGATCTACAACCTGTATGAAGCTTTCCTTGGCAGATATCTCAAGGCTCTTGCGTACCTTGGGGTCTCCAGTGCATCCCAGGCTTCACCTTCACAGCTTCATGAAATGGTCTCCTTTCTGGGACTCTGACCCTGCTGTATATTGTCTGATTTTATTGTCTCTCTAAAACTGTAGAGGAAGAATCCACGATACCTTCAACCTTGCAACTTTCTTATCTTTAGAACAGATATTACATAGATACTCTGCCAAGCTTGCTGCCTGCGTGGGATGGACCACAGCTGCAGCAGCCTCTGCATACTACAACAAACATCTTCTGTGCACAATTACTCCCGGAAAGGATGATATGTGAGGCAGTGACCATCCAGCCAAAGCTGCAGTGGTGACACCGGGAAGGTGGGATGTCTGCAGAGAAAGCCACTAGCAAAAGGCTGAGTTAGTCATGTGGCTGTGACTAGCAGCAAATCAATAGCGAAAGGGTGACCCATGCCCTCCAAAACTTTACCATGCCAAAGTGTGCCTGTGTGCTGGACAGGGAGCTGTGCTCGTCATTGCTGGTTATACCTAGTTTTGGCCTTGCTCCCAGCTGATTGTTAACTTGCTATTTCTCCCTTCTTCCCTTTTGAACAGAGATGCTTATTCTGTATCATGGTATCTTGGAAACATATAGCTTCTCTCTCTAATTCTCTCTCTGTCTCTCTGTCTCTCTCTCCTTTTGAGACTTCTCTGTGTAGTCCTGCTTGTCTTGGAACTCCAAAGACCAGGCTGGCCTCAAACTCACAGAGATCTGCCTATCACTGCCTCCCAAGTGCTTGCATTAAAGACATGTGCCACCATGCCTGGCTAGCTTGTTTCACCTTTACAGAGGCTTACAGGCAAGCTTACCTTCAATCCCAAAAGAGACTGAGAATAATGGAACTGTTAGGAAGATGGGGCGGGTTTCCTCATCAGGACCAGTTAATGAGAGTAAAGCCCTTGGCCGAGCATCTGACACAGCAAGCTTACACATGGTCACGCAGTGGTCACTGAAGAGCATGCACAAGTTCACCAGGTACCATTGAAATTCAGAAAAGAGAAACACGTACTGATGGAAAAGCATGAAACAAGAGAAAGAGAACCCAGGAGGCAGGCACAAACAGGAAAGGAAACTCAAGAGAGAAAGAATAGGTAGAGGTCCCATTCACAGGAAATAGACGGAGCTTTGTTGTGTGGAGGGGCGATGACTGCTTGTTTCCATTGTATATTTGCATTTCTTCTATGGAATGCTTGTTGGTGTCCTTTAATATTCTAGGAATTTAATTGGCTGCTGTGTGACTGAGAAACTTTCAGGTGTGTCCAGTCATTGGCACTGTGACACCAGGCTGTCAGCACAGTTTGTGACTGAGAACCCTTGAGTATGGGGTTACAGACCTGAGCCCCTACACCCGGCTAGCTTTTCTCTTACACAGTCAGGTCTCATGGTCTTTTCTTAGTGTGGTGGTTATGCTGAAGGATTAAAACACATTTCTGTGTTTCCTTGGAACCCTCCTGTGATATTATGGTCTGTGATTAGGATGTTCACTCTCTTTGAAATATATTTGAATGTGGATGGAGCCTAAACTGCATTTATTGGCATATTTAATTTATATTTACCAGGGAGATTAATTCCTAATGTTCCTTTCCTGTACGTCTGCATTTGTTTTTATAAAAGGGATTTGAAAGCATCTTTTTCTATATTATGAAGTAGTTTGTATAAAGTCAAGACTATTGAGTCCTCAGAAAATGACAGAGCTTGCTAGAAAAAAAGTCATATTCTACAGTTTTCTTTGTTTAAAACAAATTAAATTGTTTATGCTATTTCCTTAATTACTCAAAGACGGAAGATTTTTAGAGCTGGCAATGTACGCCTTCCCTAACATGCCCAAAGCCTGTAATTCCATCTCCAGGAGTAAAAAGAAAAATAAGAGATTGTGTTTTGTGTGTGTGTGTGTGTGTGTGTGTGTGTGTGTGTGTGTGTGTGCGCGCGCTGTTGTTGCTGTTACCTAGGTAAAGTAGTTTGTGTGACATATCCCCCATAGTCTCATTTGAGTATTTGGTCCCCAGTTGGCGACACTAGGAGGTTTAGAAGTGTGGAAGAAGTGTGTCACTGGGGGCAGAATTTGACAATTTAAAGGTTCAAGCTGCTCCCAATTCATTCTTCCTGCTTTTTACAGTTCTAGGTGTAAGCTGTTGCCTGCTGCCATCATGGCCTCTAACCCTCTGGATCCAAAAGCTCAGATGAACTCTTTCTTCTGCAAGTTACCTTGCCATGGTTTCATCCAGCAATAGAAAAGTAACCAATGCGTTGGGGAAGTGTTGCATGTGCTTGGGGAACTGGGGCAGGGGGAGGCCAAGTTTAGGTGCTTGTCTCAAAAGCATGAGTATCCTAGTTCAGCCCGGAACCTGCATTTTATATAGCTGGGCATGATGGCATGTTTTTTATATTCGACTGTTGAGGAGACAGAGATGAGCAGATTCCTGAGGCTTTCTGGACAGCTGGCCTTGATGGTGAGAGAATACATACATGTGCATGCATACTCACATGCATAAACACACACACTCCAAAAAAGTAACCCTAAAAATAAACAAGTACTCTATTTCTTCAGTTCTGATAATTAAACTAAATCTATTAGGATTTTTCCACGTTTGTCTATTTTAGGATACTGGCATGAAGTTGGTTATGTTGTTTTTATCTCTGTCATTGTTTATCATGAACAATTTCACCAGTAACTTATCAATTGTGTCAGTCATTTTCATTTTCGTTTTGCTAACCCTTGAAGCTGGAGTTCCAGGCAGTTCTGGGTGCTAGGAATTGAATTTGTCCTCTGCAGGAACAAGATGCACTCTTAACCGTGAGCCGTTTCTCCCGGCAGTGCTGAAATTCAAGATGTGCACCACCATATCTAGTCACCTGCCCGCCCACAAAGCACTGACATGGGATTTACTCTACAGTCTAGACTGGCCTTGAACTCAATTGCTGGGATTATAACCAGGAACCACCATACTTGATTTTCTTCTTCCTATTCCCTTTGGGTTTATTTTATTCTTTTCTTTTCAACTTCCTAAGTGTCTTGGTTACTTTTCTATAGCCAGGAAGAGATACTGTGACCAAGGAAACTTGAAAAAAAGGAACTTATTGAAGTTCATGGTTCCAGAAGATGAGTCTGTGACTATGAACAAGGGGTGTGTGTGTGGGGGGGTGCTGGAGCAATAGCTGAAAGTTCCCGTCTTCTCCACAGGCTGAGAGAGAGAGAGAGAGAGAGAGAGAGAGAGAGAGAGAGAGAGAGAGAGAGAGAGAGGGGAGGGAGGGAGGGAGAGAGGGAGGGAGAGAGGGAGGTGGAGAGGGAGAGGGAGGGAGAGGGAGAGAGTAAATGAGGCCACTCCCAGTGACTTACCTCCTCTAACAAGGCCATAGCTCCTAATCCTTCCAAAACTGTTTCACCAGCTGGGGACCAAACACTCAAGTAGATGAGGCTTCATTCAAACTACCACAAGAAGATAAATATCTAACAGACTAAATTTTAGACTGTTTTCTTCCAATGAGCATTTAAGGCAGTGATATCACAAGTTGTTACTTATACCCTTATGCTGCTGTTCTCTCAAATATAGTTATGATTTTTTCATGAGTTCTATTTATTTCCTTACTGATCTTTTGAGACAGGGTTTTTATACAGCTCAGGCTGGCTTTGAACTCTCTGTGTAGCCAAAGCAGATCTTGAACTCTGGGTCCTTGTACCTCTACCTTTCACGTGCTAAAATCACAGGTGAGTGCCACCATGTCTGGCTCTAAATGCATACTCTAAATTTTAATTGTTTAATCATCGTTTGGAGGGTGTATCATTAGGAAATAACATGAAGTCTTATTTTTGTTGTTTTTTATGGTATTTTGTTTTTGAGAGAAGTTCATATAGCCCAGCTTGGCCTTGAACTTGCTGGGTAGCTGAAGATGACCTTCAGCTTCACCCCTCACAACCACAGCTTCTACCAGCATCCACTTATACACTTAAGCTCCAGGCACACGCCCAAATTTGCATGACAAATTTTTCTTGTGCTTTCTCTCTCTTTTTTTTTTAATGTCACGAGGCGTGTTTATTATTACTCATTATTATTATGCCATGTGGCCAGTGTTTGGATTTGCCCAGGGAACCACCACTTTGGCTTTTGTTTTTTTCCTCCTTCCTCCCCTCCTCCTCCTCCTTCTTTTCTTCTAAAGCTTTTGAGACACAGGAGTTTACCGTTTAGCCCAGGCTGGCCCAGAAATCACAGTCCTTCTGTTTTAGTCTTGAAAGTGTTTTTATAGGCATGAGCACTCACACTCATCATTGTATTGTATTGTATTGTATTGTATTGTATTGTATTGTATTGTATTGTATTGTATTGTATTGTATTGTATTGTATTGTATTTTATTTTATTTTATTTTATTTTATTTTATTTTATTTTATTTTATTTTATTTTATTTTATACAGGGTTTCCCTGTGTAACAGTCCTAGATGTGGTGAACTCACTCTATGGATCATGCTGGCCTCAAATGTACAGAGATCACCTGCCTCTGCTTCCTGAGTGTTGAGATTAAAAGTGTGTGCCTCGTATAATTCTCTTATATTTTAAAGCACGTCTGTGATTCTACGATGATTTGATGATTTCTCTCTACCAAATATGTACACTCGAGGTCTGTGGAGGCAAACCATTGCTTTCATGGATTTAGAAAATATCTCTGTTTACCTTTTTTAAAAAAATTTTACTTTATTTTCAATTGCGTATATGTGCACATGCATGCATGTACCCTTAGTGGCCCTCCTCTAGGGCTGGAGTTAAGGCAGTTTTAAGCCACCTGACATGGGTGCTGGGAACCAAACTTGGGGTCCTGTCAGAGCAGTACACAGTTTTAACTGCTAAGCCATCTCTCCAGCCTCTACTTACTCTTCATTTTTAAAATCTATTTTTACTGACCAAAGAACTTGATCAGGATTTTTTTTTTTTACTGACCAAAGAGTTGGCAGTTGCTTCTTATAGTACTTAAATTATCTTCAAGTATTATTATCTTACTACCTTCTAATTAGTAATAAGTTGTCTGTCATTCTTATTGTGACACATACCAGGTCTTTTTAAATTATTTTATTATTTTCATATATATACACATATTTATGTGTGTGTATGCATATATGTATATATATATATATGTATGTGTGTGTGTGTGTGTGTGTGTGTGTGTGTGTGTGTGTGTGTGTGTGTGTGTGTATGTATGCCTGTGAGTATCCATGGAAACCAGAAGAAGGCCTTAGATCACCTGGCTCTGGAGTTACATATGGTTGTCAGATGCTCCACATGGGAACTGGGAACCAAATTCAATTTGTCAAAAGAGCAAGTACTCTTGTCCACTGAGCCATCTCTCCTAGCTCTGAGGTTTTAAAACTTGTTGCCCAACTATCTATTACTCTGTTTTGTACCCAGTTTTGATTCTGCCCTGTAGTTTTTCTGTAGCAGGCCTAGATCTGTTTTCAATTTATTGTGCTTGAAACTAACTGGATTTCTTCACCAATGAATTGAATTCTTTCTTCTTACTCACTCCCCCCTTCTCCCTCACTCCCCCCCCCTCTCTCCTTCTTGACACAGGGTCTCATTGTACACTCCTGGCTGGCCTGGAATTGAATATTTTCGCGTCTACATTTTTAATTATTATTAATTCAATTATTGCTCCTTCAGGACTATTTTAATAAAATGTCACTGTGGCTAAGGAGGGTCAGAGGATAAAGTGTTTGTGATGCAAATGTGAGGACCAGAGTTGGGATCCCTAGATCTCAAGAAAAAACTGGGGAGGCATGATAGCCCATCTGCAATCCCAGTTCTCAAGAAGCAGAGACAAAAGATCCCTGGAGTAAGCTGGATAGTCACACTATCCAGAACTGGTGAACTTCAGTTCAGGAAGAGACTGTGACTTCATAAAGAGAGTGGAGAGCAATTGAGGATGGCACCCAGCCTTGGCTTTGGGCCTCTACATTTTTGTGTTCATCTGTGCATGCTTACATACTTATACTCCTACACATATAAACACATACATGTACATCACGTATGCAAAAAAATTTTTTCTTCAAGACAGAATCTCACTATGTAACTCTGACTGTTGTGGAACAATGTAGACCAGACAGGCCTTGAACTCACAGAGATCCTTCTGCCTCTGCCCCCTTAGTGCTGGGATTAGAGGTGTGTGCCACTATGCCCTGCCGCAATAAATAAATAAATAAATAATAAAGAAAAGAGTACATTATTAATGCTCCTAGTAGCTCCGAGCAATGAGGAGGGGCTGGATAGACAGAAGAGAGTTCACAGCAGTCCTCCAGCACTCCCCCAGTCTCCACTAATTTTTATTTTTTATGTGTGTCCAGCTGTGAATGACAAAACAGAAGCCCAGCCTAAAGATCTTCAATAATCATAAAGGATAAGTTATGGACTGGAAATGCAGATGAACCCTAGTGCTCACATAGCTTGTTCAAGACTCTGGGTTGTCAGCCAGAGAAGGCTCAGGAAAGCAATCAGGTTTTCAGTGTTTTCTTTCTTCCTAAGACCACACGTAGTCATGCACACCTACAATCCCACTACTAGGGGGGCAGAGGCAGAGTTTGAGGTCAATCTGGGCTACACAGTAAGACCTAAGACCTGATGTGGGATGTCTTTCTGAATGCTGTGAGTTACCATTGGATAATAAAGGAACTGTTTTGACCTGTGGCAAATCAGATTATAGGCAGGCGGGAAATCCAAACATAGATAAAGGAGAAGGAGGGTGGAGTCAGATGGAGATGTTTCAAGCTGCTACCCAAAAGAGTAAGATGTAATGGAACACAGGTAAAGCCATGAGCCACGTGCCAAGACATAGATTAATAGAAATGGGTTGGTTAAGTTGTAAGAACTAGCTGATAATGAGCCTAAACCATAGACCAACCAGCTTGTAATAAATATAGACCTTTTGTGATTATTTGGGATTAAGTGGCTGCTGGACTGCAGGGATAGATCTTGGGCCGGACAGGCCAGAAACATCAGGCTATAAATGATACCCAACGTGGGGCACATCTATCCACATAAAGCCTGAGAAAGCTTATAAAGAATTCTAGAGCACAAAAATGGAGCCAAAAATAGCTTCGAAGTTGAATCTCTCAAGTGAGCCATGGTACAGAGATGCCATGGCATGGTGTGTGAGCTTGAGCTACAAAACTTTCAGAGTGCAGCTTAAGTTGCACCAAGGTCGGTTCCTAAAGTCTCACAGGAGCCTCAATGTAAGCACTAGCTGCATATGATGGATTTAAGGTTTCTGTTTATATTAATAAGGCTTCGTAGTAGCTGCATTTTCTTGGGTCAGTTCTATTTGCTAGAGGGCAAGCAAAGGCACCACTTTTAAAGAGAGGCTTCCCGACTCAGCATTAGTGGCAAAAACCCATACAAGGCTCATTTAAGAGGCCCTGTTGGCAAACATTTAAATGATGTTTATGAGCAGCAGACAGAGGTGCTTTACTTGGAGGCAGTGTGAACCCTAAAATTTTCCGAAGTTAATCCATAATGGATTGCTTGTATCTATGGGCACCATGACCATGTCATACCCAGAAAGGCCAGAAGAGGGCATCAGATCCCCTGGGACTGAAATTGTGCAAAGTTTTTAACTGCCATATGGATGCTGGAAGTGGAACTTGGGTTTTTTGCCAGAGCACCAGTGGTCTTAACACTGGGCATCTGTCCAGCCCACCCCCCATGAGCCACCCACAGATAAATACAGTTTCCACCCCTCCTTAGGCAACCTGATGGTTGTCCTCCCTCTCTCCCACTCCCGGAGGTCACTATATTGATGCCGAACTTAGTGCAGACCCCCGATCAGCATAGCACACTATAGCCCAGAACTCCTGGACTCAAGCGGTCCTCCTGTCTCAGCCTCCCGAGTAGCTGGGGCTACAGGCATACTTTTTTTTCTGGCCACAGAGACCACTCACCAAAAAAAAAAAAAAAAAAAAAAAGAATGAATTAAAAGTCATAAGCTGAGACACATCACTTGGCCAATAATCCCTCACAGCAGATGTCACACAGCTCCTCTGTCAGCTTCTGAACACACTGAAGACTTTAAAATCCAGTGATTTTAGTTCACACTTGGCCATATGGTTCTAGTACTGAGTCTGCAGCAGAAAAACACAAACATTGTATTGCGTGGATCTGCTTTTGTTTTGCTTTGGTTTTGTCTTGTATTTATGATCTGGAAATATATTTGATTTCCAGAAATTATTTTGACTAAAAGGGACCTTTCAAAAGAAAAGTAGTAGAAGGAAAAAAGAAATGCCCTGGAGAGGAATTTTTTTTAATGTGTTTGTATATTATTTACCTCCTTGTTTCAGATATTTTGCATGTATTTTCTCTTTTCAATTGGATTTTCTGGAGGCTTGTCTTTTTCCTAATGTTTACATAATCAAATCATTTTTATTTTTAAATTAGTTTTATCTTGGTCTAAAGAATTCTTGTTCTTTTTTTTAGGGACTTTTTTTCCCCCATTGTTTATTTTGAAACATGCTTTTGTAGTCTAGACTGGCCTAGAATTCACTACCTAGCTGGGGGTGACCTTGAACTCATGATCATCTTTTTTCTAGATTATAGGCATAGACTTCTGTGTGAGGCTGTTGACGCTTTTAATAGAACTTCTTCTCCCCCTCCTCTTCCTCCTCTTCCTCCTCCTCCTCCTCTTCGTCTTTGTAATACTAGATCAACAAGATGGCTCAGTGAACTAAACCTGGCATCCTGAGTTTGATCCCTAGTGCATTTGATGACAGGAAAAGATAAATTCATTCACATTCTTCCATGACCTCTTTACATATGCCACAGCATGCACATCCATCCAAACAAACAATAATTTAAAAATGTTTGTACCATTTAAGATTATACATTTTCTTCAAAATTATGCTTTAATTTATCACAAAGATTTAGTTTGACACTTTGTTTTTATTTTAATTTTTTTTTTTAAGACAGGGTTTGTCTGCATAACTCTGGCTATCCTGGAACTCACTGCATAAACAAGGCTGGTCTCAAACTTGAAGATTTGCCAGTCTCTGCCTCTCAAATGCTGGGATTAAAGGGATGGTCATCACTGCCCAGCTAGTTTTATACTTTCATTATTTTTTTTAAAACATTTTTTACATTATTTGTTTTGTGCATATGGGACACGAGTCCTTGGTGGCAGGTGCTTTACCCAATAGGCCATCTTGTCAGCCCTTCATTATTATCTTTAAATAGCCAATGGACAGCAATTACTTACTGCTGTGGGATTATGCTCTTGTACATTGTAAATGTCTGTCTGTTCTACCAGTTTAATAAAATGCTGATTGGCCAGAAGGCAGACAGGAAGTGTGGGTGGGACTACCAGGCTGAGAAAATTCTGGGAACAGGAACAGCAGAGCAGAGCTGCCAGGCAGACACAGAAGAAAGAAGACAAAGTGCTGCTCTGAGAAAAGGTGCTGAGCCACTTGGCTAATTATGGGTTAGTTTAAGAGTAAGAATTAGCAAGTTATATGCCTGAGCCACAGGCCAAACAGCATGTAATTAACATAAGACTTTGAGTGATTATTTGGGACTGCTGGTCCTGATCACAGGGCTAGGCCACGTCAGAAACTTCTTACTACAACTAACAGTCACCCATAGGCTCACTGTGGAGACATGTTTCAAATTTAATAAAAATCATTCTGAGATATCAGAGGGATCTACCCTACCATAGTCAGTCTAGGAAGATCAGACAGTGGTAACTCACACCTTTAATCCCAGCACAGGGAATATCTGGGAGTGGTGATTTACACCCTTAATCCCAGCAAATCTGAGTTTGAGATCATCTTAGTTTACAGAGGGAGTTCCAGGCAGGCAGTGGTGGTGCCACACCTTTAATCTTAACCTGGATGTGAAACAACTGAGCAAAGAAGGTATTTAAGGCGGGCATAGAAAGACAGAGGAGGCAGAAGAAGCCAGGAGGAGTGAGCCGAGGAAGCTGGAAGACAGCTGGGTGAGATCTGACTGTGGTGTTTACTTTCTGATATCTCAGCCTTTCCCTGAGATCTGACTCTGAGTTTCCTTCATTCGTGCAACAGCTCACAGCATAACAAGCACTCTCTTTTTTAAAGGTTTCACATATTTATGTGAATGTTTGTCTGTGCACCATGTATGTGTCTGGTGCCCTTGGAGGCCAGAAGAGGGCACTGGATTCCCTGGAACTGAATTACAGATAGTCTTACACACAGGGGATGGAGCCTGAGTCCTCTGCAGAAGTAACAAATGCTCTTAGCAGCCAAGCTACATCTCTCTAGCCTCAGCATTATCTTCTTACCTTTCTCCTGCCTCCCTACCCCTTTTAACCCATCCCACCCTTTTTCTTTCTTTTTTCTTTTTGGGCAAGCCTTTATTTGCAAGAAACTTATTTATTGTATAGGACTGTGAAGATTGTTTCCAGGAATCCATTTATGCCCTAATTGTAGACTGAAACAGGAACCATAAAATATTTTCCTTATTGCCTTTAATGAGATTCTGTAGCCTGTTTTTTTTTTCCTCCTCCAATTTATATACATGAACATATGTGTAGCCACTATTTGCAGATTATAAAATTTGGAATAATGGCCTACGTTACAAATTATCCTAGGTCAGTGTTCCCTGCATTGTCCATTGTCTACTTGATCGTCAGTGGTATGAGCTGATATCTTTCACCTAGTACTTTTATCATGTTGTCATTATAGGCCAATCAATGATAGTATGCATTTAGCTAATTTGTTATATTTTTATCATTGCTGACACTTTTCCTGGGTAACTCTCCCTTCCCTTGTCTACATTAATTTTACTATCTCTGCTTGCTTTCCTGTACGTTTAGTTGTCTTCACATTCTTTCTTTCAAGACTGGGTCTCACTCTGTAGCCCAGGCTGGCCCCTGCCTCGCAAACACTGGGAGTAAAGGCGTGTGCCATTGCACGTGGCTTTGCTCATTTTCCTAGGTTTACACTTTGTTGACCTTTGGTTTCTAAATGTCTGTCTTAGTAACATTGTACGACTCATTGTCCTGTGATTTATGTTCCTCTGCCCTTTAATAGCAATCATTTTCATTTTAATCTTAGTTTCTATTTCACGCTTCCCTTTTTATTGTTGTTCCTCTAGTCTGTGATTTTTTTATTCTGCTCCTGTTATCTTTTAAATCAATCTGGAAAGGAAATGATTATCTCACCCAGTTTCTGGAGTCAAGAGACTTGCCGGTGTAATCCCGGTCCTCTTTTGTGAGGTTGCTCAGGATGCCGCCTGGTGCTTTGGTCTTCTGAAAATGTCATGGGAAGCCTCACCCATAGGGCTTCTGTCTAAAGGTCCAGTTGGCCGCTTGTCAGTAACTCCACTTCCTAAGAGTCCCTAGACGGAGTCAGCTGGCTTACCGCAGAGGGAATGATCCAGGAGACAAGGAGAAAACTGGAAATCTCAATATCTTTTCTTGGTGTTTTGATTTTGGAGGCAAGATCTCACATAGTCCTGGCTGGCCTGGGACTCACAGAGATCTGTCTTCCTCTGCCTCCCAAGTGCTGGGACTAAAGGCACACGATCCCGTGTCTAGCAATATCCTTAAATCTGTATTTACACAATTATAGATGGTTAGTAAAAATGTTTAGTCTTTACATTGTAAGGTTGGCAGTATTGCACATTCTCTTTCTTTTTTGCGATGGGGAATTACTGTGCTGCCCAGGTGGTTGAACTTGAAGACACCATGATCATCCTGCCCTGCCTCAGCCTCCCTGAGCACTGAGATGGCAGGCACACACTGCCACACACAGTCCCTTTCAGCTTCTTATGTATTTCATATTTTTCTCATTATTTATTTACAAGTTTTATAGTGTCTAAAATCAATTAATTAGGTTTACCAAGAACTGCAGTTAAATAATATCCTACTGATGAGGATTCCACCAGAATTAAAGAAGCAGTATAAATCCTTTTCCCAGGGTAGGGGGAGTGAATTAACCCTTGAAAGTTGTCCTCTGACCTCTATGGCACATATGTACCCAACTCCTTCCTGGGTCAACTGGCTAACCACTGCACTCATATTCACCTGCCTCTGCCTCCTGAGTGCTGGGATTAAAAGGTATGCACCACCACACCTGGCTGTAAGTATATTTTTAATAAGTAATTTTTAAAAATAGGTATTTTTTTTTCAACAAACAATAGTTTGTATGCTAATAAGGGCAAGCTAAAAAACCCAAATCCCATGGAGCAGTGGGCTCTTTGGCAGGCTCAGCTCTTTAGGACATGGAGGACCCAGTCCGTAGGTAGAATTTCTTCTAAATTCTGTTCTGAACTTTGCCAGGACAAGGTAGGAAGGACTTTAAGCATATCTTGCTTCACAGAGAAGTCTGTCAGACATGCTAGGCCTGTAGGCTGTAGATGGATGCTCCAATGCTACAGAGGAACATTGTGTGACTATCCAGGCAACCCCCTGTTTCATTTTTCACATTTTTTGGAAGTCGCTTGCTTGCATGTCCTGTTTACTTAGTTAATATCATTTCCTTCTTAGGTCTCTGAGGGAGTTGAAGATGAGATAGTTATAGTTTTCTAGTGACAGTCTTAGAAAAGAAACTCACTTAGAAATTAAAATGTATAAGTTTGAGAGACATCAAAATATAGTTTTTAGTTAGTAATACAAGTTAGATAGAAAGTAAATTTAGGTACAATCCATTGAACTCACCAAAATAGGATAAATAATATAATGTTTTCTTTGAATGTGTTAATTGTTCCTTGACTGGACATTACTGACGTAATCATTGCTTGTATATATTATAGTTATCATACTCATTATATATGGTTTTTCTTATATTAGCTATAACCTTTTTTATTCTTGACATGAAAGGGTATATGTGATAATAAATATTCAACTTTCTATTTCAAAACTTTAGTTAAATGGGGTCAGATAGTAAATAGTGTTCTGTAAATTGATTTTCCATTCAATATTACTCATATACTCATTTGTTGCTTAGCTATTAGATATTCTGTGTGAACATGTCTCAGTTTGAATATACCTATTTATCTACTGACTGTTGCATCCTGCCTGGCTTGGTCCTGGCATCTTGACTGGGGTAATGAGGGAATGAAGACAGGACAGACAGACAGAAAGGCCATGCTCACCATGATGGAGATAACATACTATACAACCATAGCACAGGGGAGGTACTAGTCTGTAGGAGCGTTCTCAGGTTGCAGCCATGCTGGAGGAGGAAGCTATGTGTGTTAGTTAGTTATTTAGTTAGTTAGTTAGTTAGTTAGTTAGCTGGTTGGCTGGCTAGTTAGTTAGTTAGTTAGTTAGTTAGTTAGTTAGTTAGTTAGTTTTTAATACGCACTGATGTGAAGGTGTCAGATCCCCTGGAACTTGAATTACAGACAGTTGTGAGCTGCCATGTGGGTGCTGGGAATTGAACCTGGGTCCTCTGGAAGAGCAGCTGGTGCTCTTAATCACTGAGCCCTCTCTCCAGTTCCAGGTGTTAGTTTTTGCACACACTAGTCAACTATGTCTAAATACTAACTTGCACACCCTGTCAACAGTTGCACTCTGCACAGAAGAAGGCTTTTCTAGCCCTCTGAGCTTCACTCCTGGGGAAAGGAAGGTTTTACCAGTTCACATAGGTCTGAGGCGTTGGTGCCCTTGACATGACCATTCCCATGGCAAACAATGTACAGACACTCAGGGCTTCCTTGGAGTCCACAATTGATGGACACGGAGAATTGTTTCTAGGATCCCCTGCTATGTCATGCTGCAGTGAATATCCTCGTACACACCTCCTGTGTGCCAATGGCAGTGTTCTCTAGAAGGTTTGTGTTGTCTACATCTTCTACTTCAGCTATTGCCAGGCCATGACCACGCAATTCTCCTTCCTCACAGTCTCATTAACACTTGATTTTGTAGATTTTAAAATGATTTTCCATCTGATGAATATAAATGTGATTTAATCATTGTTTCATTTATACTTCTCTTTTTGAGAGGAGAGGGGACATCTTTTCTTGCACATATTGGCCTCCCGGCTTCCATTATGTGAGTCTTTTGTCCTTTACTACTTTTCTGTTACCTTCTTTTTCACTGTCTTATCAGTCTATAAAGGCTCTTTGTGTATTCTAAGTGCTGACTTCTGGGGAGGTACATGTCTGGGAGTCACATTCTCTTAGTCTGTGTCTGTGTTACACTTACAGAACTCTTGCCTTGGAGAAGGTAAATTAAACAATGTCAGAATTGCTGGTCTCTCTTCCTAATGTCTAAAGTTATAAAAAATACTCACCAGTCAGGAACAGAGTAGTGCAGACCGGAGGCGATGCATGCCTTTAAACCCAGCACTGGAGAGGCAGAGGCAGGCGGATCTCTGTGAGTTCAAGGCCGTCCTGATCTACAATAGTGAGTTCCAGGACAGCTGGAGCTACACAGAGAAACCCTGTCTCCAAAATACAAACAAGAAAGAAACTGAGTATGGTGGCACACTTCTGTAATGCCAACACTTGGGACATGGAGGCAGGAAAGGTTCAAGGTTTCCCAACCTGCAGGAGGCAGAGTCAGGTGGATCTCTGTGAGTTCAAGGCCAGCCTGGTCTACAGAGTGAGTTTCAGGACAACTAAATTTGTCTCAAAAACAAAAATCAATCAATCAAACAAAAGAAACCCAAGAAGGTCAAGGTCATTCTTGGCCATATATCAAGTTCAAGACCACCATGGGTTAATGAGGACCTATCTCAAATTACAAAATTCTCCAATAAAAATGTTTAACTTTTGGTTAGCCATGGTGTTACATACTTTCAGATTCAGCCACCTGGGAAGCTGGTACAGAATCACTTAAGATCAGAAGTTGACACCAGCCTAGATAACTCAAGACCACAGTTTAAAAATAAGTTATGTTCCTGAGTTTTATATTTTTTAACATATATTTGTATTTTAAAAATATTTTTATTTTATCTCTATGAATGCATGTCATGTGTGTGAGAGAGACCAAAGGCTTTAGGTTTCTTGGAGTTGGAGCTATAGGTAGTTGTAGATGCTGGAAACTAAACTCTGCAAAAAGCAGGAAGTGCTTTTTAAAGGGATTGATTGTAACTGGTTTATTCAGTTATGGATTGTTGGTTAGTATAATATGATTATGATTGTATGAGGGGGCATTGGCTAGTATAATATGATTATGATTGTATGAGGGGGCATTGGTTAGTATAATATGATTATGATTGTATGAGGGGGCATTGGCTAGTGTAATATGATTATGATTGTATGAGGGGGCATTGGCTAGTGTAATACGATTTTGACTGTGTGAGGGGTTACTGGCTAGTGTAATATGATTATGATTGTATGAGGGGTTACTGGCTAGTGTAATATGGTTTTGACTTGGGGGGTGGTGTCCTGTTTCCTTGAATGTGTATTTACCTGGCTCTCCAGTCTAGTCCACTTGCAGGCTCAGTGATCCCTAGGCCCTTACCATGGTATTTAATTCTATGTCTGTTTATTTTTGTAAGAGGTCTTGATATCTGTTCTTTATCTCAGCTCTTTAAGCTTTCCCAAGAGCTAAAGGCTCTATAGGATAGTCTATTGGTATATGGTTTGGAATTTTATTTTAACATTGGGTTTGCCAATCAATGACTATGTTTTCTCTTTTTTGACGTAGCCCAACGTGGTCTCAGACCTGTGCTCCTGCTTTAGCCTCCCAAGGACTGGTCTTACAGGAATGTGTTCTGTAGATTCTTACAATCCCTTTGGGCTACATCAGTGCAAACATAATTTCCTTTTCCATATGTTTTATGGTTATAATTATCCAGTAATTTACAGACTATTTTGAGAATAGAAGCACAGTCAAAGTGAACATGTACTGGCTCTCTCTTCTTCTTTTCAACTTTTCATAGAGTATTCTGAGAAGAGGAACCTCGGGTGGGAAACTCCCGCCCCCAGACTGGCCTGGGGTGATCCCATAGGGCATTTTTTGATTGATGATTGATGTGGGAGGGCCCAGCTCTCTGGGGGCTCTACCGCTGCTTGTCCAGTGTTCTGGGATGCTATAAGAAAGCAGGCTGAGTATGTCTATGGGGGACTGCAGTTACCCTGTTCTGGGTAATATGCACAGGCGTGTGCACTAGCCGCTTCCTGCTGAGCCAGCCTGGAGTCTGCCACTGTACCTGGTGATTGATGACACATGGTCATCAAAATGCTGGAGGCCAATGAGAGAGAGAGAGACAAAAGAGCTAAAAGAGTCTCTGGCTACCAGTGAGAAGTGAGGAGTGGTATATAGGTTCGCCCATATCCACAAAAATCATAAAAATCTACAGAACAGATTCTTGTAACACCATTCATACTCGCCAGACAGGAAGATACACTGTTGTATATTCACTCAGAGCTTGATTGTCAATAACAAACTTCCTTCTGATATGCCCACTCTCCTCACCATCCTTACAAGGCTGGGATTCTTACTAAAAATAAGGCTTGCTTTTGTGGCACCAGGGCCGCATCTCGGCTTATTCCTCTTGCCTAATCATTGCAGCTTTGAGAAAAATGGACCCCAAACTGAGAATTGAGTCCTCTGAAGAACTGAAATTAAAAGGCTGTATACCCCAGTCAGACCTTACCAAGCGGCACTTTTATCTTTTGTTGTTGGTGGTGGTTGGTTTGTTTGTTTGTTTTGAGGGTACTCTGAACAACTTCATAACATCCCTTAGTGCCTCTAGACACAAATTATTAAAGACTCAGAAAAAGTTTACCACTGGTTGTGGTGTCTGTGGCCAGTAATCCCAGAGCTTAGGGAGGCTGAGGTAGGATACAGATTTGTTTCAACCCATGTGGCTAAGCCTCGTGCTGCTTTCTATGTGACCTTCTTGGTCCCAGCCTCTTCCCCAGAGCCAGTACTCCAGTCTGTGCTGAAAGCAGAGTGACCAGAAAATTCCCCTTCTCATGGTCTCTTAGGAGATCACTAATCACTCACTGTAATGGTGAGTGATTTACAGAAAAGCCGTCTCTGGGTGGGTTGAGATGCCTGAACATTAAGCCCCCCAAATGCTTGCAAGCTTGTTCTAATTTCTGAAGGGTGGGTTGGGGAGTGACATGACCCCAAGCTCCCATAGTAGCAACTGATGAGTAAGCAGAGGCTGGCCATCGCCTGCTCACCAGGAGGAACCAGGTACCCATAACACCATTATAGGTGTTAATGGAGAGGAGGGGACTGTGTATAAAGTGTGTGTGTGAGGGGTGGAGTGAACAGAGCTACAGGAGGCAGAGGCAGTGTCTTGTGTGGTACTGAATATGAGAAACACTTAAATTCCGTGTGTGTGTGTGTGTGTGTGTGTGTGTGTGTGTGTGTGTGTGTGTGTGTGTGTGTGTGTTTGTGGTCAGAGGATAACATGCAGAAGTTCATCCTCTTTATTCATCCTGTGGCTTCGGGGAGCAGTCTTGGATTATTGGGATTGGCAGCAGCAGCAAGCACCTTTACCAATAGAACCGTCCGTCTGTCAGGCCAGAAATGTTTTTAAGGCACATTATAAGAATGCAAGAAATCACTATCCTCATTTCGTGGTATGGACGAATAACCCCAGTGCTTTGTAGTTCTAGGTAAATGCTTTACCTCTGTGATTTCCTAAACCCCCCCGCCCCCTTTTTTTTCTTTTGAGACAAGATCTCACTAAGTTGCTCAGGCAAGCTAGGAACTTTGTAGCCTTGGCTGGCCTTGAATTGTGAATTCCTCTTCTGCCTCCTGGGCTGCTGGGATTGCAGACATCAAAGTTAAGAAGAGTATTTCCTGCTGTTCAGAGGACCTGAGTTGGATTCCCACCACGCAAGTCTAGCAGCTCACAAACTGCCTGTAACTCTTGCTCTAGTGGATTTGTTACTCCTTCTGGCCTCCTGGGGCATTGCTCACATGTTCAAACCCCAACACAGACACACACATATATATATACATAACTAAAAATAATAAAAATATTTTGACTCTGTAGTTCTGAAGATAAGAAATAGGAAAAATAAAGACTTTCCTGTTATCTTTTGCTTTATTATATTTTATTTTCAGATTTACTTATTTTTTGTTTTTTCAAGACAGGATTTCTCTGTGTAGCCCTGGCTTCCTGAAACTCACTCTGTAGATCAGGCTGGCCTCGACCTCGCAGAGCTCTGCCTGTGTCTCCCTCCCGAGTGCTGGCACTAAAGGTGTGTGCCACCATGCTTGGTTTCTTATTTTATTTTCATGTGCATAAATCTGTTCCACCTCCATGACTTGTGCCCAAGGAGGCCAAGGAGGTCAGAAGAGGGTATCAGAGTCTCTAGAATTGGAAATACAGGCAATTGTGAGCTACCATGAGGGTGCTGAGAACTGAGCCCAGCTCCTCTGCAAGAGCAACCAGTGCTCCCAGTGGTCTCCAGCCTTGCCATATAGTCTTTTTTAAGTAGTTACAGTTTGATGTCCCCACCAAAATTGAAGTTTAGTTGCTACTGTAAGAGTTTCAAGAGGGAATGGGTTAGTTTCTGTGAGAGTGTGCTAGTTACAGAAGCAGAAGCTGAGTCTCACCCCCCCCCCTTTGGATATGTTCACTGGCCCCTCCCTGGTGGTGTGATGCTAAAGGCTCTCACTAGATGTTCCCACTTCCTGTCCTGTCAGCTTGACACAAGCTAGAGCCATCAAAGTGGAAGGAATCCCAACTGATAAAATGCTTCTATGAGATCCTACTGTAGGGCATTTTCTTAATTAGATATTGACGAGGGAGGGCCAGCCCATTGTGGATGGTATTATCCTTGGAATCGTGGTTCTAGGTTCTATAAGCAGGCCGAGGAAGCCAGTAAGCAGTACACTTTCATGACCTCTGCATCAGCTCCTGCCTCCTGGTTCCTGCCCTGCTTCACTGAGCTCATTGCTGCCCTCACTGCCTTTGATAATGGACTGGTTATGTGAGCCATGAGTGAAATAAACTCTCTTCCTCTCCAGTTTGCATTGGTTACTGTGTTTCATTACTTCACTACAGCAACGTAACCCTAACTATGACAGAAATTGGTACCAGGAGTAGAGTATTGCTGGGGCAGACCTGACCATGTAGTTTTGGGGAGGATTGTGGAAGGACTTTGAAACGTGGAGCTGGAAAAGCCACAGAGTGTTGAGAGCTCAGTGGACTGTTCTGTAGGAGCTTGGAAGATGAGGATGCTGGGAGCAGTGCAGATGGAGTCCTGGTTTATGAAGTTTCAGAGGGAAGCAGACTCTTCATTGGTGTGAAGAATTTGGGTTGTGTGGTCAACCGGAGCTGAAGAATCAGCTGTGATGAACAGGAAACCAGACCCACTAAAGTAAAACTCTTATCTTACTGGGACAATCAATGCTTTTAGCTGGAGCTGAGGAATCAGTGGTGATTAAGAAGAGGCCAGCATCATTGATTGAGATGAAATAGTCTGGAAAGTGTTTCCTGACAGTCAGCAAACAGAAGTTGTGGTCCAGAAGTGGCTAAGGTTGTATCTTATGATGGCAGCTGGTTGTATAAGAGTCACCGAGATAGTCCTGCCTTTGAAGGCATGAAGGAGTCATGGAGAGCAGCTTGGTACTCTGAGAGCCCAGGAGAGGCTATTGGTGAACATGCCGCCCAGCTACAGCAGAAGAGCCCAGCATTTTGGAGATGCCAGTTCCCTAGGGTGAGCATAAAGACCCATGTAAGGTCCTAGAAGACAAGTTGTGCAATACAGCAGCGGAAGAGGAGTAGGGCCAGGCAGAGCCTAGAGGAGAAGCTGTGTGCGCTGCAGAGAATGGAGCTGGAGACACGACCCAGGCCCCTTGCATCACAATAATTGGACATTGTTTTGGTCTGATTGTAGCTGTGCCCTGGTTCTTCCCTCTTGGAGTAAGAAATGACTTATTTTTGATTTTGCGGGAGCCCTTAGTTGAGAGACTGAATTTTTAAAGAGATTTGAGGTTTTAAAAGAGACTGAATGTTTAAAGAGACTGACTTCTAAAGTGTTTGCATCTGTATACTATGGGATCTTTAAAGTTTGTAAAATGTTTATATTGTGATGTTGATATTAATGTGTGATCCCAGGGATGAGCAAGAAAGGAAAGGTTATAGCTTAACAGTGATATGTTCAGGTGTCATGATGACAAGGAGTCAAGTGTCCGGGCTAGTTTTATGTCAACTTGGCACAATCTAGAGTTATCTGAAGAAGCAAAGGTCAACTGAGAAGATGCATCCATGAGATCCTATTGCAGGGCATTTTCTTAATTAGTTATGGATGAGAGAGCACTCCGCCCACTGTGGGTGGGGCCATCCCTGGGCTGGTGGTCCTGGGTTCTGTATGAAAGCAGGCTGAGCAAGTCATGAGAAGCAAGCCAGTAAGCAGCATGCTCGATGGCCTCTGCACCAGCTCCTGTCCCCAGGTTCCTGCCCTGCTTCAGTTCCTGTCCTCACTGCTCTAAAGCCTTTCCCCCATAAGTTGCTTTGGTTGTGATGTTTCATTGCTGTGGTAATAATCCTAACTAGGATGCTCGTCCTTCCCTGAAGCTTGACACAGAAGGCACTAAGTAGATGTGTCCCTACAATGTTGGACTTCCTTAGAACCTAATCTAAAGAACCCCTCCTCTCTTTTACTATATGATTTTCCAGGTCTGTGGTATTCTGGACAGTAGGATGGGCACAGGGAACTTTCACTGGTAAGTAGTGGGAATCCCCCTTCTTTATATGCAGAAGGAACTTCTGGGAAGGAGCCTGTGAGCTGGGAATATTTTTTTTAACCATACCTTTATTTTTTATTTATGTAATTTGTTTATGATTTTGAAAATTATGTATTTCTAGGCTCATCATACATCAGAGCTGATATCTGCCTTGTTTGGTGTTACAGTTTAAGATAGGTGGGTACATGTATGAAGATATAGCTAACAACAGAAAGCCAAACTTAGAACCATGACAGTGGGCCAGAAGTATAGCCAATGTGCCAGGCCCTGGGTTCCTGCCCCAGCACCAAACAGTAGCAAAATAGGACCAGATGGTTTTGTCAAAAGCAAATAAATTTTAGGACTAAAGATGTGGTTCAGTGGGTGGACTGCTCGCCTGACATACGCAGGCCCCGGTTCAATGCCAGCTCTGTGAACTGGATGTGGTGGCTCACACTTGTAACCCCAGCAGTCAGGATGTGAGGGCAGGAAGACCTGATATTTCAAGGTCACACTCAACAGAGTCTGAGGCCAGACTGGACTACCTATGACCCTGTCTCTAAAAAAATAAATAAAATGTAAGGTTGATAATGAGGAAAAACTTGGGAAAAAAAGAGTTTAGAGGGTAGTGTTGAGGGGAGATGTTCAGCTAGCAGATTCCCACACAGGGCATATGGAGGGAAAGTTAATGCATTACAGCTTAGACAATCTATAGTTTGTTGGGAAATAAAAAACTTTTTGATGAGTAAAAGTTAAGGGCTTCTAGGGCCTCAGAGAGGGGCACTAATACCAATTAAATATGGTTCTTCTACCCTAGCAAATCATTATATCGCAGATCTGTAGGATGCAGGTGTGTCAGCAGGATGCTGACTACCGGAGGTGGTTGCTGTTTTGTGCTCCATATGCTGGGCTCAGGCCCCCTTAAAGATTGATTGTCACTGTACCCATCTGCAGTTGGGAGGCCCTTGTAGATCTGAGAAACCAGATACCATCAGCGATGGTTTCTGCTGAACATCTAGGTAGGCAGTCAGGATGGCAGGAAGCAGGCATAGAAGGCTGCTACAGGAAGAGTGCCCAGCTGGGCAGGATGGGGCTGCTTTGCCTAGCCACAGCAGACTCTATCTTTTTGAAGAACAGGGAACATATGATTGATATGTTATTCAGACCACAAAACACACCAGGGTTGAAAGCATGCCCTCAGTTGTGCCGGATCAAGACATTAAAAGGCAGCCAGTTCCAGCCCTACCTCTTCATTCAGAAGGTCTAGCAAGCTTGGACATAAGCAGGAGCTCATTGAAGGATACTGGGGCAGTTCGCTGGGTCAAGGAACTGATAAACCAAGCATAGAAATGCAGGGTGGTCTGAGGAACAAGAAGGGCTTTGCAGAGCTTCTCCTCACATTCCGCTCATGCTTGCTTACTCCCTCTGCATGGATGTAAAGAGAAACAATTAAAAAGAATTGCTCCCATGACCTAGATGTTGACATTTAACCCCCCCCCCCATGTCCCATGTCTCCCAAAAACTCTTGTAGCAAAGGCTTGCTCAGTGCAATGCTATTTGGAGATGCTATGGACATTTAGGAGGGGGAGACTTGTGGGAGACCTTTTTCTTATTGAGAGTATGCCTTTGATGGGGATTGTAGAAGTCTGTCTCTCTATGTCCTGGTTCTTGATATAAGCAGTTTGTCCTAAATGCACTCCTATCATGATGTCCCTCCATTGCCCAAAGCAATGGAATTGTTCAGTCTTGAACTGAAATCTCCAGAACCATCAACTAAACTAGATCTCTTTATTTCATAGCTGGGATTTCATTGTAGCGATGGAAGGCTGACTGATGCTGTTGCCAGCTTATTTTGTGTTAACGGACATATAAACGAAGAGAGACTCTCCTCATAATCCCAGTTTGAAATGGTCGACAAGGAATTGTTGACTCTGTCTGGGCCAGGCATCTCCTTTGACAAATCTACTCAGGTGGCAGCCATGTATGCACACAACAAAAGAAAAGTTAAATATCCTGTATCATAGGCCTGATCCTGTTGCTGTGACAGGGACCCCAGACACAGAAGCTTCAACAAGTCAGGAGAAAAGTCTGTTGTGTAAATTCCCAGACAGAAATACTGTGCTGAAAACCAGCACTCGAACAGGCATGGGTCTGCTGTGAGGCTAACTATAATTTTTGGAACCTTCTTTAAAGGTAGTAATATAATGTTTCTGGTTTAAAATTAGATACAAAGTAAATATTTGCTAAGTATGAGAAAATAAATAACAAATTCTTAGGACTTTGGTGCTTCAGACAAAATGGAATACATTTAGAGTTCTGTGGCTGTAGACACAACTTTGGGATTTCAGGTCCCTCTCCAGTCAATTTAACATGCATACTCCTTTTTAGCAATTTTTGAAAACTATAATTGTGTATGAGAGGCATCTATTGCCATGACACACATGTGGAGGTCAGAGGACAACTCTTGTGAGGTTCATTCTCTTTCACCCTATGTGTATTACGTAGGTTCCAAGGGTGGAAGGCGGGCCTGAGTGGCAAGCACTGTCTTCCAGCCTCAGACTTGTGTCCCAATGGCAATCTATTCTTTGTGTGTAGAAACCGACATGGCTTCAGCCACTGCAACATTCCCAGGCACCCAGACATGTGAGGGGCTCTGCAGATCTTGTTCCATCAGCTTGACAGGATATCTGCCTTGGTGTAAAACTCTATTACTGTAGAAGAACACAGACATCCAGCTAATAGTTTCCCATTATCTCATTATGCATAGCCTCAAAGGATATTAATATTTGTGGGTTAAGAGCTTTGGAATATGTCTACTTACTACTTAGAGAAATTCCTTAAAGCAGTCAATAGATAAAATGAGAATTGTAGAGTGCTTGCTTAGTGTACACAGATTCTTGGGGCTGATCCCCAGCATCATGACATACACCTGTAGTTCCAGCAGGAAAAGCAGAAATCTAAGGTCATCCTTAGCTACTTAAAGAAGTCAAGGCTGTTCTGAGCTTCATGGACACTGACTCAAAATTTTTAAATAGGGCTTAGATGGCTCACTAATATAAAGACTAGAATTTGGATCCCAGCACCCCCCTAATAAGCCAGGTGTCCCCATAAATGCATATAACCCCAGCTCTGAGGGAAAACTGTAGTAGGAGGTTTCTGGCCCGGACTTTCGGGCCTAGCCTCAAGGTTTAGGCCCACAGACCCACAGACCGGCTGAGACACACAAATGCTTACAATAGTTTTAGGCTGTTTGGCCTAAGGCCCAGGCATATAATTTGCTAACTCTGTACCTTTAATCTAACCCATGACTCTTAACCTGTTCAGCCACAGGGTTCTGTACCTTTTCTCACAGCAGCATGGTTGTCTTCTGCATCTTCTGGCTTCTCTCTGGCATTCTGCTCTATGCTTCCTGTTCTCAGAGTTTTCTTAGTCTGGTAGCCACGCCCACACTTCCTGCCTGCCTTTGGCCAATCAGTGATTTTTATTAAACCAGTGGGTGGGATAATTATTTGCAATGAAACAACACAATCTCCCACATATCCCCTTTTCTCTTTTTAAAACAAAAAGAACTCCAAATCTAATATTCTTTTCCCCTTTATGTATAACAACTTATAAACAACATTGTAAATAAACATGAACATCCATAATCCATGTTTTGGGAATGTGGGCATTCTTCTCTAGGCTACTTCCTGCTGAATGGGTGTTTTAGCAATCCCATGGGAATCCAAAGAAAAATGTAGGATTATGCACAAGTCTTTAGTGGAGTAGTCTCTAAGGCTGGGTCATCTCAGCCAGTCTCCTTGAAATTGTTCTGGTTACAGAGCTTGGGAAACTTCAACAGAGGTGCTCTGAAATGCTGAATCATCTGGTCCATCCATTTCCATTGGAGATTTTTCAGGGGGTCTTCCTCTATCAAACTTTATGTTCTTTATCCAGGAATAAATCCACAGTCTCTCATTTTCTGTGAAAATAAAAGGAAAACCTCTTCTCCAAAGTAGTGCATCTTTGCATTTCAATTTTAGAGTAAACTCATTTACAAAATATATAGGTTGAATTACTCCAACATTTATAATCAACTGTCTTTTAGCAGCTTTTACAAAGTCATTTTTAGTCAAGAGGCTTAAAGATAAGACAATAACATACAGTATCCAGACATTCTTTGTTTTTTCCATATTTACGTGGCTTATTTTTATTTATTTATTTTACTCTATTTCTTTTTTAATGGCTTTCTCTACCTTTTCTCTTCTTTCTCTAAGCCTATGTATCTATATTTTCAACACACTCTAAACCACTTAGACTTTTTTTTTTTTTTTTTTTTTTACAAAAAATTGTCTTTACTGTATATTTATTTCTTAACTTTTTCTGTCTCTGACCACACCTTTACTTGGCTAGGGTGATCGACTCCACCCAGATTCTTCTATTTCTTTCTGCTTCTGAACACACCTTTAATCTGCCAGGATTCAAGGTTGGTAGGATGGGTGGATGGTTCCACCCAGCTCCTAGTCTAATTTCATAGAATTTATCTTTTTAACCCAGGTAGTCTGGGAATTTTAGGGTCCATATAATTACCAAGTGAAGCTTTGCCATCTGCTGCTCATTAACTCCATTTAAGTATTAAGCAGCAGGAGCTCTTAAAAAACTCACAAGTGTTTTGCCTCTAAGGCTGAATCAGGAAGCTTCTCTTAAAGCCAAGCCTCAGTTTGCCTCTGGCAAACAGAGCTGATCCAAGAAAACACCACCACTAGAAAGCCATCTTTGACTCTGTTCTCTTTTTGTCCTTATGAACAGAAACCTTAAATACATCATTTACAACTTTTTGCTTATATCAAGAGTCCTGTGAGACTTCAGGAACCAGCCATTTTACACCTTAAGCTGCACTCCAAAAGCCCACCATTGTAGCTCAAGCCCATGTGCCTCACTCACCAGGGCATCTCTGTACCACGGCTCATGTGAGAAACACAATTCAGAGGCTGCTTTGGGCTCTAGACCAATTTTTTAAGCTTTCTATGGCTTTATGTAGGTATATATCCTGTATATGCCCCACACTGGGCGCCATTTGTGTCTCTGGGGGTATGTAGGTCTGGGAGCCTAAACCTTGAGGTTAGGCCTGAAAGTCCAGGCCAGAAACCTCCTACTACAGAAAACTGCCAGAGCTTGCTGGCTTGCTGGTTTACAGTCTCGCCTAGGAGCCATGAACCTGAGGTTCAGAGAGAGATCTTGCTTTAAAAGGAAGCTGGTTAGCTTTATGCCTCTTGAAATAAGCGAAAGTCATCTGAGAGGAGGGACCCTCACCTCATAAAATGTCTCCATAATATGGGGTTAAAGGAAAACCTACAGGGCATTTTCTCAATTAGTTATTAATAAGAGAGGACCCAGCCCAATATGGGTGGTACCATACCTGGGCTGGTGGTCCTGGGTTCTATAAGAAAGCAGGCAGAGCAGGTCAGGAGAAGCAAGCCAATAAGCAACACCCCTCCATGGCCTCTGCATCAGCTCCTGCCTCCAGGTTCCTGCCATGCTTGAGTGACTGTTCTGACTTCTTTCATTGATGGACTATGATGTAGAAGCATAAGCCTAGTAAACCCTTTCTTCCACAACTTTCTTTTGGTCCTGTGCTTCATCACAGCAGTAGTAACCCTAACTAAATCAGACTGTGATTGATGACACCTGAGTCTTTGTGTGGCCTCCAAGCACATAGGCACATCTACCCGAACACACAGGTATGCTTATACACACAGAGAAACAATACATACACCATGTAAAATAAACAAACTTTAAGAAACAAACTAGGGTCTGGAGAGAGATGGCTCTCCAGAGGTTAAGAGCACTGACTGCTCTTCCAGATGTCCTGAGTTTAATTCCCAGCAAACACATGGTGGTTCACAACCATCTGTAATGAGATCTGATTGGTGCCCTCCTCTGGCCTGCAGGCAGGCAGAACACTGTATACAAAATAAATCTTTTTTTTTTTTTTTTTAAAGACAAGATTTCTCTGTGTAGTTCTGGCTGTCCTGGAATTCACTCTCTAGATCAGGATGGCCTTGAACTCACATAGATCTGTCTCCTTCTGCCTCCCAAATGCTGGGATGAAATGCATGCACCACCACTGCTGGCTAAATAAATAAATCTTTAAAAAAGAAAGAATCAGGACTATATCTAAATATGGTGACCCTGAGCTGATAACTAATAATGAGGCTCACTTTTTTTTTTTTTTTTAAGATTTATGCTGTGGGATTATGCTTTTGTACACTAGATATGTCACTGTAAATATTGGTCTAGTAAGATACTGATTGGTCAAGTAGCTAGACAGGAAGTAGAGGTGGGACAAGCAGACTAGGAGAATTCTGGGAGTGAAAGAGCAGAGATAGATCACAGTGAGATGCAGAGGAAGCCGGATGAGAATACTGCTCCAAGAAAAGGTACCAAGCCACATGGCCCACATAGATAGAAATATGAGTTAACTTAAAGTGTAAGAGTTAGCAAGTAAGAAGCCTGAGTCTAGACCACACTACTTATAATTAATATAAGCCTTTGTGTAATTATTTGGGAATGCAAGTCTAGACCTCCCAGCAAGGCCAGGCCAGAAACTCTGGCTGCATATTTATTTCTTTTATTGATGTCTATGCCTGTGGGTATGTGCACCTGAGTACAGGTGCCCAGGCATCAGATGCCCCTGGATCTAGAGTTACAAGTGGTTTTGATCTACAAGACATGGGTTCTGGGAATCAAACTCAGGTTCTCTGTGAGAGCAGTACATGCTCTTAACCACTGGGCCATCTCTCCAGCCCCACAGGGGCAGCTGAGCAACAGGTTAGGCAGCTCATTTGGATTAGATAAATTCTAAGGTGACAGCCTGAGTTGGTTGAGTCCAACTCTAAGCCTTGCTAGTAAGATGATCGTGAGCAAGTGTTTTAACCTTAAGTGTGTATTCTGAGTTAAAATGAAAATTGAGAGATTTTAAATACCTGTTTGAGTACAAGCAGCACAGCTAACAACACAGCGCATCGTGGATTATTTATTTCTCTTTCTTCTGCCCTTTTCCAGTACTGAGGCTCTGCAGTCTCTCAATAGCACTGGCCTGGCCTGACGCTCAGCAGTGAAGGTCCTGCCTCTGAGCCTAATAGTCTGAGAGATTGATTCTCAGGACACATATGTAAGGGGATCACACTCAGGCCTCACTCTCGGCTGACTGAGCCTGCTCCCACCTCAAAGTCCATTGTCCTAAGAAGCCCTTGCATATCTGAGGACACTTTTCTGGTGTCTTCAGGAAAATTCATTTGCTTAGGTATAAAATACATTTTTTGTGTGTGAATAAGCTTAATTTTTGGCTTAATAGAAGGAAGACACATGCTTATATATTCTTATATTCAATTTGTTATATTGTCTCAGTTAAGAAACGGGAAGAGAAGTTGTCCTTTCTCAGATACAGAATTGGGAAAGGAAACATTTTATCTTTTCAGGTAATTCTGAGTGTCCTCCCTCCCTACTGCACTAAAGCTGAAGAAAGATTTGTTTTTTAAAGCACAGTAGCCACAAAACACTAAGAACTCTGTCACCGAGAACCATTTGGTCTATATTTTCATAAGCAGAATCTTGCCCTGGGTACAGTTTTGTGCCTACCATGCACTTAGCCAGTTGGAAAATATTGGTTCACTGACTTACATATCTTGCAAATGATATCAAAACAGTCACAATCGTTTATGTGACCATAAGACTCATCAGAAAAGACTTCCGAGTCCTAGAGATCTGAGCGCAGAGAGACAGGCACAGCTCTCTCAACACCTGAACTTTCACCTCAGATCTCAGCTTGATTTCTGGTGCTGAGAATTGAGCCCAGCACCTGGTTCATTAGGCAGTCATCACCACTGAGCTGCACTGAGACTTGAAGTCTCAAAGTTCCTCACTGGCAACCAACACAGTCAATTGTCTTCCTGGAAATAATAGAATTGTTTTTGTTCATTTTCAGGTGACAATGATGCTACCTAGAACAGCAGGCAGTTTGCAGCTCATATGTCCCATTGATATTCCAATCAATAGGCGGCAGAGTGCTTTGTGGATAATCCCTAGTTGCCCCATGGAATATAATGAAAACATACATCCAGGTTCAGACTTCATGAAAAGTATCATATTTCTTGTTCCATCCAGGACACTCCTTCCCCTGTGAGTTTGTGAAAGAAGAACAGAGGGACGGTTGTTATGAAAGAAGAACAGTAAGCTGGGTACTGTGCCGTAGACCCACCACACAAATAGCAACACCAAGAGAGGTCAATAATGAGCTGCTTTTATAATGAAATGGATTTGATTCCAGAGAACCTCTGGAAAGATTTCAGAGACCCAGACGCTACTTTAAAATACCTGTTTCACTATATTCCCTTGGTTTCTTAGGACTAAGAATGTCATAATTTTTCTTCCCCAAGTTGACATGTATTTTCCACAGGTGTCTTATACTTAGCATTATAGAAACAACTGAAATCAAGTTTTATATTTTTTTCTTTATAACTGACTGCTTTTGGAACTGAGAGTGTTGTTTTCTTATTTTGTACCTGGATCTAGTTAGCTTTTTCTTTAATGTAATGATTTTTTGAGCTAGTAGCCTAAAATTTTTTCTGTTTTGACTTTGCTTTTATTCTCCCTTCTACTTAGGGACAGCTGTGATTATTTTTTAATCAGTTTTATTTTTATGTGTAAGAGTGTTTTGCCTTCATGTATGTATGTGTACCATATGCATGTCTGGTAGCCACAGAAGCCAGAAGAGAATATCAGATATGACTGGAATTACAGATGGTTATGAGCCACCATGTGGGTGCTAGAATCAAATCTGGGTCCATCAGAAGAGCAGCCAGTGCTATTAGCTGCTGAGCTCTCCAGCCCTTGGGAACTACAGTAATTCTTAAATGTAATGTCTTCTGTTCTCTGCTGCCACAGCCCTTTTCTCACTATTTCATTCATTGACATTTTCTGCTACACTTACTTATTTTGTGTAGAGGATTCCATGGCAATATGTGGAGGTCAGTGGACAGCCTTCAGATACTGGCTGGCTCTCTCCACTATGTGGGTCAATGGGCCCGGTCATCAGGCTTGGCAGCAGGCACCTTTGTCCACTGAGCCTTCCCGCCACTCCTTTCCCCCTTTCCAGCGTGTTTGTCTTTCTCCTGTCAACTCTTGGAGTCATGGCTGACATCTCTACACCAGGCTATGGATCTTTCTCTCCTTTGTTGCTGCTCTGTTTCCTTACCATAGTCCCATACTTTATGCTTGGTATATTTCATATTGCTATCTTTTCAGCTCCCTTCTCCCTCTTTTGAAGCTATGGCCCCTTACATTCTAATGAAGACTTAGTTGCTACTGAATAGGACAGGAGCTGCGGATTTCCCTTGGTTCCAGCATTGCTGGTCTTGGGAGGACATCGGCGGAGTGATGGCAGCTCCGTGCGTGGTTCTGAAATACATCTCCTCAAGTAGCTTTGATGTAACATGATAATGTCTTCTAGTTTCTGAAGTCGAGATGTTGAGAGACTGCAGCTTCCATCACTTGGTCATTTCCAGAATGGCCTCTCTACCATCCCTGGTCCTGAGCAAGAGAAAGGAATTACTTCAGGTGAGTTTAGGAAAATGGACTTGAATCTGTCTGTCATTTGTTTGTCTGCAGAATGTAGAATCTTTTCATCATTCTCTTCTACATCTTTTCGTTTTGTTTTCTGAGACAGGGTTTCTCTGTGTAGCTCTGCCCCACTGCCCGGCTGTGATTAGCATCTTAAGGAAGGGGGGGGGGGTTCATGCTGCTCATTACTTAAGAGAATAGTCCATCATGGCCACAGGAGCATGAGGCTGCTGACTGGACTGTGTCCCTATCAGGACACAGGGATGCATGCTGTTGCTCAGCAGCAGGCTTGCTCCTTTTTATTCAAACCAGACCTGGTAATAGTGTTGCCCATATTCAGGTTGGGTCTGTTAGATCTTTCTGAAACATATTATTATAATGGTCATAATTGAGAAAGCATCTCACTGTATCCCTGTCTGGCTTGGAACTCACTATGTATACCAGAATTCCATCCTGGCCTATAAAATCTGAGTTTTATTTCCTAATGAAAACTGCATTTTGTTCAATTCTAAAAATCCCTATTGTCTTAACAAATCTCAAGACTGTTCAAAAATCTCTTCTGAGACTCAAGGCATTCTCTTAACTGTGAGCCTTTATAAAATCAAAACACAGGTGCCATAGGTCCCATATAAAATGGCACAAAATAAACATTCACATTCCGAAAGGGATGAATGGAGGCATAGTAAGGAAAGACTGGACCAGCAGAAGACCAAAATCTAGCAGGGAAAAATAACCAAATCCTGCAGCTTTATGTCAGGCATGTCAGATTTGTTCCAGAACCAGTCAGGACCCAGAGGGTTTGGGTGGTCCCACCCCCTCAGCTCAGCTGCCTGCAGCACCCAATACCTCTTCTAGACCAGCTCCATTCTGCTCATTCATATGCACAGCTTTCCTCAACACACATCCCAAGGTCCTGGAATCTCCAACAGCTTAGGGTTGCAGCACAGGATTCACCTTCACAGCATCACTCGGTAGCCTCTCAGAGCCTTCTTACAGAGAGTCTGACGGGATCAATACTGCTTGTCTTCATCAGCCTTCTGGAGCCTCAGCACAGTCTCCTAGGACTTAGACCTGTCATGTCCATAAAAACCAGTATTCTGTGGACAACTGCCCAGGTCTGCTGTGGGCTGGAGCTGCATCCATGGCTGAGTCTTCCAGGCAAATATTGAAAACCTTTCTCAGGAGGTTGTTTCCAAGCAGGGGACCCCTCCAGTGGTGAGAGTAGTTTGTGTTTTCACAAAAATGGAGCCTTAAAATTAGTGGATTGCACATGAAAGGCCCGCATTTTTCTAAAGGGAAGGGGGAGGGACTAGGCACAGGGGAGAGGAGAGAGGGAAGGAGTGGGGGACTGCAATTGGACTGGGGAAAAATTAATTAAAAAAAGAAAGAAAAAACACCCAAAGGCTGCTCTAATAATTTTAACAGTTGGATAGTTTTTCACTGAATGGATATTTAGTTTATTTTGCTTTTTAAATTTATAGACATTTATTTTTTCAATTTTTTTGCTTAACTTCAAACGTATATTAATTTACCTAAATATTACTGTATGTCGAAGAAAAATTTCGGGAATTAGGACCACTAGGTTTATGATTTTGTTCAATATTATGAATCAATATTTAATCATTGACATTTTTGACTGAAATGACTCATTATGAACATTGGTATAAGCGCTATAAATAGACGGGGTGGGGAACAGAAGGGTGGAAATGTAAAGTAATATAAAGGCCATATAAAATTCTAAAAATTTAAATAAAGTAAGAGTACTAGAATGTGGGAAAAAATTAGTCGATTACTTTGAGATTTTTTTTGTTGTTTTGTTTTGTTTTGTTTTGAAGGGAGGGGCATTGCTTGTTTCCTGGGTCTCATTGTGTAGCCCTGGCTGTCTGGAATTCTCTATGTAGACCCGGTTGGCCTCAAACTCACAGAACTCTACCTGCTTCTGCCTCCCTAGTATTGGGATCACCACCTTGCCCACCTCATAGTTACTTTTCAATTCAGTGTCTGTCACTCAGCTTCTCAGAGCACAGGCAGCGGAATGCAGCCAGACTCTCCCAGAACGCAACACGACGGCCTCCAGCTCAGTTCTGGATGGTCTTAAGTGTTTCTCTCCACTTCCTGGTATTCCAGACTCCCATCAGAACCACTGATTAAGGTCTGGTTAGAGCATTCGAGGGCTTCCATAGCCCACACCAGCTCTTCCACATTCCTTCCTCAAACCAGCCCCCAAGGCTTGGGAACCACACAGTCGGATTGATCACAACAGTGACCTCACTTCTTGGTACCAATTTTCTGAATTAGTTACTTTTCTCAGGACTGTGATGAAACACCTGTCAAAAGCTACAGTCTGGGAATACAGTCGATCTTGGCGGGAAAGCCAATGGCAACAATGTGTGAGGCTGCAGATCTGTCCAACTGGACTCTCTGCACTCAGGAAGCAGAGCCGGACGCTGGTGCTCGGCTCCCCAGGCGTGGATGCTGCTGCCCACATGCAGGATGAGTCTCCTCTGTTCTCTTAAACCTTTCTGGAAAAACACCCTTAGAGACATATCCAAAGGGCTGTTTCCAGGTGATGTTTTTCTTTCAGATTTATTTGTATTTATGTGTGTGTGGTGTGGGAAGTACACGAGTGCCCGAATCCACGGAGTTGGGCCCCCTGAAGATAAAGAAGGTACAGGCAGTTGTGAGCCACATGACATGGGCGCTGGGAACTGAACTCAGATCCTCTGGAAGAGCAGAAAGAGTTTAGCCCTCACTGATTACTTCCCTGGTGGTGTAGTGGTTAGGATCCTGTACTCTCACACCTCTCCACCCCCATAATAATTCCAAATCTCAGCAAAATGCCAATGAAGGCCAACACTCTGGTACTGGAGTCCTGCATTTAGGGAGGATAACCTTCCAAACCACCATACTTGGCAGACAGTGAACACTGGTTCATAAATAGGGAATGAAATTTTGGAGGGCAACAGAAACTTTTGGTCAGGGAAGTGTGCAGCTTTGGGATGTAGAGTTTAGAGTATGTTTGGCTTGTTTTAGAGAAGTCATATTATGTCAGGTGGGTTTTTTATAGCTGCTGCTTTGAACTTTTTCAAAAACCTTTAAGTTCTCAGCTGCCTCTTCTTTTGATCTTGGCAGGTTACCACAGCTTCTGTGCTTGTCTCTCCAACAAGGCAAAGCACACATGCTGGGCCTTACAGGCCCTCACTGTGCACCTCTCAGGCGGACCTCAGGAAGCTCTGCTCCATACTCAATTTTCAACTCTGGTCTTATGCAACCTGTGTGAGCTGGGGCCCTTTAATGCAGTTTCTGATGTGGTGACCCCAACCATAACATTGATTTTGTTGATGCTTTGTAATTTTCTAGTTATGAATTGTAATATAAGTATCTGTGTTTTCTGATAGCCTTAGAATTGTCAGAGAGCAGTTACTAGACTACTCAAAGTGTAGTGTGTGTGTGTATATATATATACATATATATGTAAATATAAATACATATATGTAGAGAGAGATATTCCTCTAGAGAACATGCCTAACACATCTGCTAAGCCTTTCACCAAACCCTGATTCTTTCCCACATACCATTAAATACATCTTTATATTGGATTTGTTCTAGTTTCCAAATTTTGTTCAGCTTTCTGGATCAGAGGATTGGTCCTTCTCACATTTTTGGACATTTTATCTTAAAATATTATTTTATTTCCATTCTAACTATTATTCCAACTGGGTCTCCACCGATATGTTGGCTATTTTATTATCTTTCATATCTATTAAGCTTTTGTTCAGATTTTCCATCTCTGAGTCAGTGGACTGCATTATGAGCAGTGTCTTTGAATCTATTTTTCAGGATACTGGTTCTCTCTCCAGCTGTACCTGTTTTACTGTTTAATGAGTCCGCTGACCAATTTAAAGCCATTTATTTTTCACTTATAGAAGTTCCACTTTGTTCTCATTATTATTAATTATATGTATGTGGTTGTATGTGAGAATATGCACATGAGAGTCCAGTGCTGTGGGCGCCTCTGGAGCTGCAGTACAAGCAGTTGTGAGCTGCCTGGCCTGGGTCCTGAGAATCAAACTTGGGAATTCTAGAAAAGGTGGGTGTTCTTTTAACCCCTGAGCCTTTGCTTCGGCCCCTACTTAGTTCTCTTTAAAATCTGCCTTGTTATTCACAAGTTTCTTAATTCTTACCCAGTTTTTCTTGCTTTTATTTCCTTCTCTCTCTCTCTCTTTCCTTTCTCTCTTCCTATTTTGTTTTTGAGACAGGATCTCATGTAAACCAAGCTGGATTCAAACTTGCTATGTCGTTGTTTGTAGAGGATTCGCTTCTAAAGTTGCTCACTCACAGGCCTGACGAGTTAGCGTGGTTTCTAAAGGAGGCCTCAGTCGCTGTTGCCGCTCCACAGCAAGGCTTGGCTGTCTTCTCATATGGCAGCTGCTTTCTCCAGAGCACGTTAAATGACAGCCTTGGTGGCATACAGTCATTGCTGTGGTGCACTGATTCCTCTATGACTCATTCATTGAGGAAAGGAACTGTGACTAAGAGTGAACGCCAGGGTCAGGGTCACCAGGTAGCTGGGATCTTCTTCTTCCTCCTCCTCCTCTTCCTCCTCCTCCTCTTCCTCCTTCTTTTGAAATAGGGCTCACTGTGTAACTATGGTTGGCCTGGAACTCATTACATAGACCAGGCTGGCCTTGAACTCACAGAGATTTGCCTATCTCTGCCTCTTGAGTTGTTGGATATTATCCAAGGACATTTTCTCCTCATCCCGTCCTGTATCCCTTCCTGTCAAATCATAGGCTTCTCTCCCGAGCCCTGTAATCTGTCCATCAAAGTGGAAACCAAGCCTTCAGCATTGGTCAGACAGGCTCAGCATGGAAACTAGACCAGTTAACTTGCAGAGTTCCCATTGAAGTTGGCTTTTGGAGGCTTCAGCCAGATACCCGTGGTTTTCCTATTACTATTAATGTTTAATTATGTATATGTATATGTGTGGATGTGAGCACTAGTGTCCTGCCTGCCTGAGGTGTTGGACATCTCTGGGGCTGGAGTTATAGGCCAGAGTGAGATACCAGAAGTGGTTCCAGGAACTGAGTTCAGTCCTCTGCAAGAAGAGCAAGCGTTCTTAAGCACTGAGCCCTCTCTTAACCTGATTTTCCAATAGCTAGATTTCTACCTTGGAAAGGAATCTGTACCACTTTAATTTCAACCATAAGTAATAATAATATAATAATAATGTTCATAATAAACTTCTTAGTTATTATGAGTATTTAAGAATACTAACATTCTTGGGACTGTTTTAGTTCTTACGTATTTTTGAAATGTAAGAATTTTATTATCATCCAGTTTTAAATATATTTTAATCTCCCACTGTGTTACTTCTTTGTTTCATGAACTATTAAATAATCTTCTACCAGTAACTGTGAGTGCTTGATTTCTGGTTAGTGAATATATTCACAGTATGGATAATATGACTGTGTTCAGGGGAGGGTTTTACCACTGAGGTTAACAACGTCTATGTCACTGTATTGTTTGGAAAAATATATACGCCTCTCTCCCCTTTCTGCAAGTAGCTCATATGAGCTCTTCCTTACCTGCTTTGCTACAGCTGTATCTTTTGTTGCTTCTTCCAGAATGTCCACAGAGAGCTGTGTTTCATCATGAGGAGTGACTCAATAACACAGCATTTGGGGATCATGCATGAGGCCCTAGTTGATCTTCCATACCACAAATAAAATAAAAATAGGAGATGGTGTGTGCGCTTGAATCTATCCATTTCACTTAGTTATTAATTTATTTGTGGACCTGTCAGAATGATTGTGAGTAAGATTAATCATTCTGGTCATGATTATTCAAAATAGAGCCAGATGTGGGGGCACATGTTTTTAATCCCATCCCAGGATGTAGGAGGTAGAGATAGGATTTCCCTGCAAACTTGATTCCACTGTTATTGAACACACACACACACACACACACACACACACACACACACACACACACACACACACACAATCTTAGTCAGTGTTCTATTGCTGTGAAGAGATATCATGACCACAGAAATGTGGTGATATATTGTATATCTGATAGTATTTGCCTGAAAATCAAAGGATAGAGCCGCCCATAGAGTTAGCCATGAAGGTCAGGAAGTGCTGACCCACACCTTTAATCCTAACACTAGGAGGCAGAAGCAAAGACCCATCTGGGTCTCTGTGAGTTCAAGGTCAAACAGAGCCAGGTGGTGGTGGTGGTGGTGGTGGTGGTGGTGGTGGTGGTGGTGGTGGTGGTGGTGGTGGTGGCACACACCTTTAATCCCAGCACTTGGGATCTCAGGCCTCTGCTCCCAGGACTTGGGAAACACACACACCTTTAATCCTAGCACTAGGAAAGTTGAACCAGGAAGTGAGATAGCTAGACTAAGAAAGAAAGATGAGGCATGGTAAGGCCTAAGTTTAAGCCCTTTGTCTGTACCCTCTTCCCTTTTAGCTGAAGGCATTCAGTCTGAGGGTTCATGAGGAGTGAGTGGGTGAGAAGCGGCTGTGACTTGTACCTCTGTCTCTCTGATCTTTCAGCTTTGCACCAATATCTGGCTCCAAGTTTTTATTATAAAACAAATTGAGTTTCATGCAATATCTGACACCCAACTTTTGAGGCATGAATTTACAAAAAGCCACTTGCCTGTGGCTTTGAAGTTACACGTTGCTGGAGTCACCTACCCAGCTGGTTAGGTTTCTTTTTGGAGCTAGCCTCCAGCCGGCTCTGCCTTTTGGTCAGTTCCTGCCACAGGTGTTTTTCCTCCATAATCCCAGTGAGTTTTTCAGACAGCAGGTTCCCTTTCCCGGTGGGTTGTTGTTTCCCAGGACCCCCTCCTCCAGCTGCTGCCTTACTATGTTACAATGTGTTTTCTCTCAGCCCAGACCCACAGACCTGCAGCCCCAGACACCTTAGCCGCCAGCAGCTACTTAGGCCCCAGAAATGACTCAGATGCTTATATTAACTTCATGCTGTTTGGCCTATGGCTCAGGCACATTGCTAGCTAGCTCTTACATCTTAACTCAACCCATTTCTATTTATCTTTCCTGCCACGTGGCCCGTGGTTCACCTGTGTTCCTTGCATGTTGATCCTTTGGGCTTCTGGCTCCTTCTCTCTCTGACTCTGCCCTGCTCCTCCTACCTATTTTAATTCCTCCTCCTACTTTTCTATGGTGCCTGTCATGGGCCAAAATAGCTCCTTTATTTAAAGATTGCTATTCACAGCTTACAGAAAGACATTCACACATCACTTCCCCCTTTCTGTCTAATAAAAAAGGAAGGCTTCAATTTTAACAAAGCAAAATTACATATAACAAACAAGCAAGAATTACAGTTACAACATATAGTCCATTTGTAGAAAATACTCTTATCAACCTTATCCTTATGAATCTAAAGTTTTAAATATACCTTAAAATAACCAAGAAAAACTATACCTATGACTATCTACTCTATAACTACATCAAAGACCACAGAAGGATATATTTACCCAAGTAAATTGGAAGTGCAAGCAACTTCTAAAATCTAGAAATGACAGAGATGACACCTATCTGCCTGGACAGTCACCCAAAGTTCCTTTATAAAGTTGGGGCATCCCTCTTCAGCCTACAGGGCCAGAGTCTCTTTTCATTTCCGTGAAGCAGGAAATCTTCTCTGGCCGTTCTGGTATAGTTCATCAGTCACTTTTCCTCGAGTCTTGAAGAATGTCTGACAGTTTTCTCTTCAAAGCAGTAACCTGAATGGCCATCTTGGCTTGTTCTGCCAAAGTTCAGAGGTCACCTTCCTATAGAACCTGCATGTCCAGTTTTAACAGTATACTGTCAAGCAGTCAATATAACAGGTTCATGGAAATGGGTTGATTTAAGATGTAAGAGCAAGCTAGCAATGTGCCTGAGCCATAGGCCAAACAGCATGAAATTAATATAAGTGTCTGAGTCATTTCTGAGGGTCTGAGCAGCCGTGGGTGGCTAAGGGGTCTGGGGCTGCAGGGTCTGTGAGTCTGGGCCTTTGGTCACCCGGGACCAAAGAAACCACAATGTAACAGATGGCGTCCCTGGGTGGGCAGAATATCCACTTAAGGCCTGAAAAAGTTTTTAAAAGGGTTTTAGCACAGAGACTGAGCCAAAGAAGCTTCCAAATTGTGTATATGAAACAGGTCATTGTACAAAGAAAGCGTGGCGTCCAAGTCACATTCAGGGGTGTAAGCTGCAACCAGACTGGTTCCTGAAATCTTATAGCAGACTCAGTAGCATGTTATTGGTTTAAGGTTTCTGTTTATTTTGGCCAAAAAAGGAAACAAAGACGGATACTTAGTAGCAGCATTTTCTTAGGTCTGCTCTGTTTGCTGGCCACAAACAGACACGGTCCCTTTAAGTGAACTTACTGATTCAGCTTCCTCAGCAACAACTATGCAGCCCTTTAAGAGAGTGTATTTTAAAAGCTCTTATGGTTGGAAGATGATTAAGGATTCACAATAAAACAGATTCAGATGAAAAGAAAAACCTGTAAACGGGTTACAATGTGTGTAAAAGGTACATAGGCTTCAGAGAGAAAAGAAAGAAGGTAGAGAAAGTCTTTAAAAAGAGAAATAGAGTAATAAAAATATAATAAGCCATGTAAAGATGGAAAATAGACACAAAATCTGGATTTGGGTTGTTATTGTGTTTTCTTTTAATTTCTTAACTGTTAATGAGCTAACTGCAGAAAGACAATGGATTGCAAATGCAAAGGCTACTAAGTTAAACAAGAATATATATTTTAAAGGTGCCTTGATTTTAAAATTTGTGTCTAAGGATATGTTGCTTTGGAAGAGTTCTGTTTTGTTTCCACAGAAGATGAGAACCTGTGCATTGTTTCCAGGCAAATATGGTTTCATCAACCAAGACCCCCTGAAAAAAATCTCTGATGAGAAGAGATGGTCATATCAGCTTCAGGGCTGCAGACTATGATCCAGTCTCAAGAACCCATGAGATTTTCAACGCCCTATATAATCAGCAGGAAGTAGTAATGGAAAACTACGCCCAAATTCCCAAAATATTATTTCTAAATGTTTGTTTTCATTATAAATGGTTAATGGTCATAGTTAATCTCTTTCTAAGAGGAGAAAGGGGATATGGTATATGAATGATTTTTTTAAAATTCAATTATTGAATTTACTTAGATCAGGAAATCAGCTGTTAATCTCAAAATGTTTTACATTGGCATGGACTTTGGTTTACTGATACAAATTTAAGGTCAATTTTGTTATGCTGAATATATTTTTCTTCTCTTGTTTATGGTATGATGTTCATGTAACTGATTTAAAATTGTAATGTATAATTAAGAAATACAGGTTAATAGTCACCTTTGATAATCAAACTTATAGTTAGGTTAGATAGAATTTTTAGATATTCAAAGATATATTTCAATTAGATAGGTAATCTCCAAAGACTTCTAAGACCTACAAAATATGGCATTTTAAGAACTTAGACTTTTCTGGACAGTAAGACAGGTATGCTCCGGGCAGCACCAATTTACTTCAAGAGAAAAATGGGCATCGAAGAAACTCCATATGGAGATTAGCTTCTTTGTGGCATCGGTTAGCCACTGGACATGAACCTGTTATATTGACTGCTTGACAGTATGCTGTTAAAACTGGACATGCAGGTTCTATAGGAAGGTGACCTCTGAACTTTGGCAGAACAAGCCAAGATGGTCATTCAGGTTACTGCTTTGAAGAGAAAACTGTCAGACATTCTTCAGGACTCGAGGAAAAGTGACTGATAAACTATACCAGAATGGGCAGAGCAGATTTCCTGCTTCACTGAAATAAAAAGAGACTCTGGGCCTGTAGGCTGAAGAGGGATGCCCCAACTTTATAAAGGAACTTTGGGTGACTGTCCAGGCAGATAGGTGTCATCTCTGTCATTTCTAGATTTTAGAAGTTGCTTGCACTTCCAGTTTACTTGGGTAAATATATCCTTCTGTGGTCTTTGATATAGTTGAAGATTAAATAGTTATAGGTATAGTTTTTGTTAGTCATTTGAAAAATATATTAGATATGAAACTTTAGACTCATAAAGATAAGGTAGATGATAAGAGTATTTTCTTTAAGTTTGCTAAATACAAATAGACTATATGTTGTAACTGTAATTCTTGCTTGATAGCTGTTTTGTTATATGTAATTTTGCTTTGTTAAAATTGAAGCCTTCCTTTTTTATTAGACAGAAAAGGGGAAGTGATGTGGGAATGTCTTTCTGTAAGCTGTGAATAGCAATCTTTAAATAAAGGAGCTATTTTGGCCCATGACAGGCACCATAGGAAAAGTAGGAGGAGGCATCAGAGTAGGTAGGAGGAGCATGGCGGAGTCAGAGGGATTAGGAGCCTGAAGCCCAAAGGAGCAACATGTAAGGAACACAGGTGAGCCACGGGCCATGTGGCAGGAAAGATTAATGGAAATGGGTTGATTTAAGATATAAGAGCTAGCTAGCAATGTGCCTGAGCCATGGGCTAAACAGCATGAAGTTAATATAAGTGTCTGAGTCATTTCAGGGGGCCTGAGCAGTTGCGGGTGGCTAATGGGTCTGGGGATACAGGTCTGTGGGTCTGGGCCTCTGACTGCCTGGGACCAAGAAACTACTACAATGTAACAATACTAGGTAGTTGTCTCATTTCCCCCTCATCTGAATCGCCATTGTCAGCAGATCTGGTGAGTCACTGGGATTTCCTAAAAATGCTTAATTAGTTTAAGACAGAGATTTTTTTCCCCCCACATTAAAAAATGGGAAGTAGTATTACTACTATGGAAGGAATTTGGTTTCTGTTTGATAATACTCTAGACAGTATTCAAATAGACAATTAAATGAGAGAGTAATTAATGTAGATGGAATTTTGTAATGTCTATTATAAATATTTATTTGATTATTCTTGTCTTAGCCCTTAAAAGTTGGCTTATATGAATGCCAAGTTGGTTGATATGAGTGTCAAGATACAGTTATTAGAAAGACTTGTTAAGACAGACCATAGAGATATTTAGACCTGTATAGAGGAATTTAAAGGAGAACCAATTTCAACATTGCCTTATAAGGTTACAGAGAAACAGCCTAAGGCTTTCAAATAGCCAACCTTAAATTATATAGTAACCTTATAGAAATTGCCAAATGACAGAAATCTTCCAGAACGTGTAAGAGCTGAATGGACTCCTGTGAAAATGTTATATTTGAGGACATTGAAGGAAGTAATAGTCTCATATGGCATTCACTCACCAATTGTAAAGCAGACGTTAAACTTGTGGTCAACTACTAATAGATTATACATAAAGACTGGACAGATATGATCGCAGTGGTTTTGGAGGCTTGGCCTCAATTACAGTGGAGAACCTGGTGGAAAGATGAGGCTAAGATCATTGAACCACATAGCAGGGCTAGAGGTGTTGAAAGAAGACCAACTTCTTGGGGAGGGAGATTATGCTGATATACAAAGGCAATCTCTATATAATGAGCACACACTGTCTTTATGCTTCATGGCAGCCTTGAGTGCTTGGGATAGAATTAAAGAAGTAGGAAAGAAAATTGAGTCTTTTACAAAAGTTATACAAGGTCCAAAAGAATCCTTTACAGATTTCTTCCAGGATTAACTTCAACAATAAATAGAATGGTACCAAAATCAGAAACTAGACAAATAATAATTGAATCTCTGGCTTTTAAAAATACTAATTTATAATTTAAAGGGATAACTAGGCTGTTAAAGGTGAGATCAGTACCCTTGGAGGATTAGATCCAATATGCATTTAATATGGAATCCCATAACGATGATGATGCTTAGGTAGGAGAAGTTATTTCTAGAGCTTTAAAGAAAAATCAAAATATTATAACTGTGGAAAACAATGTCACCTAAAAAAGGCATAAACAAAGCTTTCCTAGAAATAATGTTTTTGCTAAGAATAACCCCAATAGAATGCCCCTCCATTCTGTAGTATGCAGAAGTTGTGGCAAAGGCAGTATTGGACAAACAAATGTAGGTCAACAGGGACAGACAAAGTAACTTTTTGCCTTCAGAAAATGCCCTGAGGGGCCTCTCACAGGTCCCTTACCCATATGAAATTCAGTTCAGTATTCAGTATTATCCTTTCATTTTGGAGGAAACACATTCCCAGAGCAACTAAAGAACCTAAAGCCAATTCCAAAATAAATAAATAAATAAATAGATAGATAAATAAACAAACAAACAAATAAATAAATAGCTAAATAAATAAATAGATAGATAGATAGATAGATAAATAAATGAATGAATGAATGAATGTACTGCCCTGTACTTTAGAATATATGCAGAAAAGATGACAGAAAACTTAAGAAAAATCATAAAGTCAATATTTTGGCAAATATTTGTAAATGAACAAAGAACAAAATTAAAAATACAAATAAATGACTTTGTCATTAAAGCTTTGGTAGACACATGGGTGGATGTAAAAATAATTTTGCCAGGATCTTGGCATACAAATTGGTCCCTTCAGGAGGAAAATGTTCAGCTTTTGGGAAATGAAATGTTATCCCAGGTAAAAAGCAGCATAGGATGGATCAAATGTATAAGGCCAGAAGGATAGAGAGGAATATTGAAGCCATATGTGGCTAACATTGCCATGAATTTATAGGGATTACAATGGAATATTCAGATTAACATTTCCCCAATCTCTGAAAATAACAATAAACTAAAATGTGTTTCTGGAAAAAAAAATATTAGAAGGTATGATGACAAATAGTCACCAACCATTCAGGTTGTACAAAAATAAGGCATAACAGCTGTTTACTGTAAAAAGGACCAACAACTCTAAATGCTTAACAGATAGGCCTATATGGGTTCAGCAATGGCCTTTAACAAAAGATAAATTGCAGGCCTTAGAACAACTGGTGTAGGATCAGATAAATGAATCAACCAGCCCTTTTTGACTGATTCAAACATAGATACACAGAAAGAATGTTTGAAGAAATGAAAAGACATTGCCTGCTTGGGGATTACAAATTGCTCTTGAAAAGAATACAAAGAGAAAAAAATTATTAATTATTTAGGATATAAAATAAGTCTACAAAAAATTAGACCCCAAAATGTGCAAATTAGGAGAGATAGATTTCTGTGAGATGTCTTCCTATATGCTATGAATACCATTGGTTAATAAAAAGGCTGTGTAGGATCATGGCAAGCCAGTTTATAGACAGGCAAGAAATTCAAGCATAGCTAAAGGGGAAGGGTGGCCATGTCACATAGACACTTTGAGCTGATACCCAAGAGAGAAAGATGTAATGGAACACAGGTAAAGCCACTAGCCATGTGGCAAGACATAGATTAATAGAAATGGATTGAGTTAAGTTGTAAGAGCTAGCCGATAATGAGCCTAAGCCATAAACCAGACAGCTTGTGATCAATACAAGCCTTTGTGTGGTTATTTGGGGGATAAGTGTGTATGGAACTTCAGGTCCAGACATCAGGCTAGATGGGCCAGAAACTTCAGGCTACAGTAGATTGCAGACTATTGATTTCCAAAGACTTACTGATTTCTAAAGACTGGTAAGAGATATTTCCAATTTACAGACCACTATTGAAATTTTTAAAAAAATCATAAACTGGATAATTTGTTCAAAACCTTAGATGGTGACAAGGACTTAAATATTCCAAGAGAATTGGCAGCTGAAACTGAGAGAGAATTGGCTTTGGTGGGAAAGAAATTACAGGATGCACATGTGTATTGTGCAGATCCAGACCTTAATTACATTCTGGGTATTTTACCCTCTAAGCATTCTCCTACAGAAATTTTAGTGCAAAAGGAAAATATTATATTTGAGTAGATATTTTTACCACATAAACTGAGTAAGAAATTAAAGATATATGTAGAAAAGATTTCTGATTTGATTTTTAAAGGAAAAATTAGGACAGGAATGGACCCAGCAGAAGTTGTCATAACTTAATCAATGATGAAATTGATGAATTATGGGTAGAAAGTGAACCTTGGCAAAGAGCCTGCAGTATTTTTTGGGGGGGGGAGATTAACAACAAATATACCCAGAGCAAAAGAATTCAATTTATAAAAGGAACTAACTGGAATCTTCCCATGTTGTATAGATAACACCAATTTCTGGAGCCCCCTACATTTTATACCGATGCAAACAAATCAGGAAAGGTAGGTTATAAATCAGAAAATATAAGCAAAGTGGCTCAAAGCCCTTATAATGTGAAAGTTAGAATTATATGCTATCAAGATTGTATTAATGGATTTTACAGAACCTCTTAACATAGTTACTGACTCTCAGTATGTAGAAAGGGTTGTTTTACACATTAAAACTGCTGACTTTATTTCTGATGAGTCATAATTAAGTTCATTATTTATTCTGTTACAAGAAATAATCAGGAATAGGAATTATCCCTTATATATAACACATATCAGATCCCGTATGGGTCTGCCAGGTCCTCTAACATAAGGTAATAATGAAATCGATCAATTATTGATAGGAAATTTGTTAGAGTGCTCAGAGTTTCATTTTTAAAAAATATCAGTAGTAAAGGTTTAAAAAAGATGTCTCTATCACTTGGCAACAAGCCAAAGAAATTGTAAAGAGATGCCCCACCTATTCCTTCAATAACCAAATTCCATTACCAGGAGGAAGTAATCCTAAAGGTATACATAGAAATAAAATTTGTTAGATAGACATATTTCATTTTATAGAATTTGTAAAATTAAAATATTTACACCATACAATATATACATTTCCAGGATTTCAGTGGGCAACTTCTTTGAGCTCAGAAAAAGGCTGATTCTTTAATCACACATTTGTTAGAAGTTATGGCCATAATGGAAATACCTGTACAAATTAAGACTGACAATGCTCCAGTATAATTCTCAAATATAATGAAACAATTTTTTTTTGCTTATTGCAATATAAAGCACAATCCTACAGGGTAAGCAGTCATAGAAAGATCAAATAAAACTCCAAAGAATATGCTAAATAAACAGAAAGAAGCAGTAATAAAGACTGCCCAGAAATAGAATACATAATGCTTTATTAACTTTGAATTTTCTCAATGTTGATGAGAAAGGAATAGCAGCAGTGGAAAGACATTGGACTCTAGAAAAAACTACTGAGCTAAATTAGTCTGTCTATTTCAAAGATGTGTTGACCTCACAATGAAAACAGGGTATGTGCTATGTTAGGAAAGGGGTTTTGTTTTTGTTTCTACAGGAAAAGAAGAGCTATGGATACCATCAAAGTTAATAAAGATTTGATTCAAACAAGAGAAACTTCTTGATAAGGAGAAATGATTACTCACCCACCAATGTGACAATTCTATAAGTTGTAAGGGAAACTCACCAAACAAGGATTGGGGTAGTGTTCTGGTTTTGTCTTTATGAAAAAAATTAAAATTCTCATCTTCAAGAAGTCAAAAGATCTTGGACATCTAGACGTCTAAAGCAAGAAGGAAGGCTATTCAAAAAAAAATTACAAGCAAAGAAAAATTGGGCCTATTGGTACCAACAAAATTTGTTGGGTAAAAATCTCACTGTTTAACATTTATATCTCTTAACTTCTAAGAAAAGTTGAGTTCCCATCTCAATTATAAATTAAAGCTGGCATTGGACTTGGAGTGTGGCTCTCTCCTTCTCTAAACCCAACCATGCTTTTTAAAAGAAAGCACAATATCTCTGTATCATATCAGAAGAGCCAGCTGATATGGAACAGAAGAAAAACCAAAATTAAGGGACTATTATATTGCTGCTAATCTTATAATTTGGGGAGCGGGTTATTTAGACTCCTTAAAACTTTTAAGGTATACATTTTATATAAAAATACACCTAAAATTTTTGTTACAATATTAATAATCATATAAAATACTAATTCTAGAAAAATGATTTTATCTACTTCCTGTACACTGTTTTGAATTTGAGTCTCTATCAGTTTTCTGCAGTGATCCATGACCAGACAGGCCTGTCTTTAAACTTTGAAGTCTCCAAAGAAAGATAAGGCCCCACAATGATGATTTCATGTTATTTTACAACTATGACAACAGCACCAAGCTGACAAATAGCACCTAAAGGTTGGCTTTGGACAACACGCTGCTCAAGATGATTTTAAGGTGGCTGAGATGAACCAACCTCACAGACTACTCTAGCCAGGAGACAAGCCCTGCACTTTTATGAAAAGACTGCACTACCAATGATACAGCTACCTCTCCTAGAACTTGAAAACTAACCAAATCTACTCTTCTCAGGATCCCCTAAAGATGCTGTTACCCCTAGACATCAGGAAGTAAATTTAAGAACACGCCATTCACATTCCCAAGAGGTGGGGTGGGAGGTTCTTGGTCTTTCAATGGATTATGAATGATTCTCATTGTTTATGGGGATTGGTTACAAATTGTTATTGGTAATTGTCAGGAAAAAAGCTGAACAAAAGAGATTAGATTCAAGATTCTTGTTTGAAAAAAAGAAAAAAGGAAATACAGAAATAATAGGATAGAAGAGTATAATATTGAATCTACTGTGAAAGGAAAAGAGGATGTGAATATGGTAGGATGTAAGGGTACATTATTGAACCTATTTTTAAAAAGCAACTACTAGCTTTAAATATTTTACATTTAATTGAATTTTTGTATATTGTATACAAATTGTGTATATCGATACAAAGTTGGGATTAATCTTGTTACTGTACATTTATTTCTACTCTTGTTCAATGTATTGTACCTATATAGCTCATTTAACAATATAATGCAAATTGCTAGTCCTTGAAAATTATTATTACTTACAAATTAGGATATAAAAATGCAAGTTAGTAGTTAGACATTACAATAAAATTTGTAGCCATATTAGGCATCTTTTCAAGGTCAAGCAGAAATATATGTTTGAGTTTAAAAAAAAAGTTGTCTTCCAGCACTTCAGAGATCTACAGGATATGGCATTTAATTTTAATAAGATAGATTCTTTGTATTTTTTATGACAGCAGGACATGTCTTTTCCTGGCAACCACAATCTACTTCAGAGAAGATGATGGCCATCAAAGAAAGTCCTTATGGAGTTGACTTTCTTTGTGGCAAAAGTAGGCCAGTGGGCAAAAAAGTGCCCTTGCCTCAACTGCTGATAATATGATGTTCAAAATGAACAAGCAGGACACAAAAGAACTTCCCAACCTTGCCAGGACAAGGTAGGAAGGTCTTTAAGAAAATCCTACTTCACAGGTAAGTCTGTCAGATATGCTAGGCTGTAGATGAATGCTCCAGTGCTGCAGAGGAATGTTGGGTGACTGTTTCTGTCATTTTTAAAATTTGTTTTGGAAGTCGCTTGCTTGTACTTCCTGTTTACTTGGTTAATATTATTTCTTTCCCAGGTCTCTGGGGAACTTGAAGATGAGATTGTTATATTTATAGTTTTCCTAGTTACAGATTCAGAAAAGAAACTCACTAAGAGATATAAAGCTTAAAAGACATCAAAAGATAGTTTTGGGTTGATAGTACAAATTAGAAAGTAAACTAGATACAATCAATCCTTTGGACTTACCAAGATAAGATAAATAATGAAGTATTGTCTCTGAATTTGTCAGTTGTTAATAGACTGGCCATTACTGATGAATTATTGCTTATATATGTTATATATAGTTATTGTACTTATTGTATATAATTTTTTAGATTAGTTATAACCTTTTTCATTTTAGACAAAATGGGGTACGTGGTGATATATATCTAATAAAGCTTGACTGAAAGTCAGAGGATAGAAACAGCCATAGATTTAGCCATGAAGATCAGGGAGTAGTGACCCACACCTTTAATCCTAGCACTGGGGGGAGGGGGCAGAGACAGAGATCTTTCCAGATCACTTTGAGTTCAAGGCTAAACAGAGCCAGGTGGTGGCACACACCTATAATCCCAGCACTTGGGGTCCCAGGCTTTTGCTCCCAGTACTTGGGAAACATACACACCTTTAATCCTAGCACTGGTTCCTTGGACCAAGAAATGAGATAACTGGGCTGAGAAAGATAGGTGAGACAAGGCAGGAGTTCAGCATTTGGCCTGTGCCCCCTTCCCTTTTTGCCAAGGCCTCAGAGACATTCAGTCTGAAGATTTGTGAAGAAGGCTAGGTGAGATGCGGCTGGGCCTTGTTCCTCTGTTCCTTTCAGCTTTCACCAATAGCTAGCTCTGGGTTTTTATTATAAGACAAATTAGATTTTGTGCAATACAGAAACTCTCTCTTTTTTTAAAAAAAGCATTTAATTGTGACTTGCTTACAGCTTCAGAAGTTTAGTTCACATTATCATTGTGGTAGGAAGCATGTCAACACACAGGCAGACATAGTGCTGGAGAAGGAGCTGAGAGATCTAGATCTGTACCCAATGGCCTGGCTTGGGCTTTTGGAACCTCAATGCTCCCCCCACCCACCCACCCCTCCCACCCCATCCCCACCCCCGGGGAACACTTCCTCCAGTAAATAGTGGTGGATAGCCTCATGTGCTCCAACATACAGTGCCGCTCCCTACACATTCAAAGATGTGAGCCTATGGGGGCCATTCTTATTCAAACCACCACATACATGCATATACATGTAAAGTCCCAAATATTTAGTGTATTTCATCTGTATAATGTTAGTTGTATGTATGCTTTCAGGGATGACCATTGGGAATTGGATAACCAATTGGCATGCTCCTCCCTGGGGAGGACCACCTCTCCCTCCCTTAGCTTTCACCAGTTGCTTACAGTTCTTTGTGTCAGGCCCGGTGGGTTCCCCATCCACTTTATCATGTACAGTGCTATTGTTTTTATTCAGCTCACGTTTGGGCAGTAAGATTGGTAAAGCTTTATGGGTGTGTAGCTTCTAAAATTCTGAGATTCTTCCTTAAGGTAACTCACCTGGTTCTCAATTGAGCCATGAGAAATCTCTATGCTAGTGGTCTAAGATCACCTAAGAATATCACTTAAGGGGTTCCTTTTGAACAATGTGAGAAGCTTGAAGTGAAGAGAAGCACGGTATTAGAGTAGCTCAATTTAAATCACATTATAGAAGCAGGTGTGGTGGCTCATAGCTGAAATACCAGCAATTGGGGGCTGAGGCAAGAGGACTGATGTAAATTCAAGATCAGCCTAATCTACTTGGCAAGTTCTAATCGACCAAGCAGCCCAACTCCATTTTAATATTAAATGCCATCTTATTACAAGGTCAAAAGTTATGTTCATTCCTGTTTTCGGTAAAACTTGGATTTGACCAGGTCTTGACCCATTTTCTGGAATCTGATATGTTTCACAGCCTATACCCTGATCTCTACCCTGATAAGATGAGATGTTCTGCCAAATAGAACAAAAACAATTTTTTTTAATTTTAAGAAACTTCCAAAATTTAAAAAACAGTAAGTTCCCAGTAGGTTGACTTCAAAGGGATGTATATTTGCCATAGAGAACATTTTTAAAAAGGATCTTGAAGAAAAGAATTACCTCATTACATTCGAGTGACCTTTAGTAAGATCAGTAATCATCAAAACTCGGTGAGATCAGAAAGCAGTAGCATGACAAAGAATCCTAAAAGAAAGACTAAATCCTAAATCCTAAAACAAAGAATTCTATACCCAACACAACTATCATGAAACAGAGTTGGGGCCTATATAGCTCAAAAGTAGCACATTTGACTAACATGCATAAAGACCTAGATTGGATTCCCAACACAGATGAGGAAAAGAAAGAAAAAGAAATTAATTCAGTTTCACATGAGGAAAAACGTAACAGACTTAACTCTGTCCTAAAATGAGTCTGTTTTTATTGACAGATTTGGGTTATGTAAGCTTTTCTCTATTGTTTGTGATTTTTTTCCATAATGCATTTGATTTTAATCATATGCACACCCAAGAATAAATAAGCATAATATTATAAAAAAAGTTATATCCCTAAATTGTATTTTTAGAGCATAGTCCGAGTGTGCACCCAGAATGATTCCAGGCTGGATCAATCCCCTAAAAAGCCAATGCCTTCAAGGGCACTTCCCACTGTGTTTTTTCTCAGGTTCAGTGTAAATGAGTTTATATCGAGGTCTTTGACCCACTTGGATTTGAGTTTTGTGTGGGGTGATAGACATGGATCTATTTGCATTTTCTACACACCACCATCCAGTTATGCCAGCACCATTTGTTGAAGATGCTATTTTTTTCTACTGTATATTTTTTACCTCTTCGTCAAAAATCAGGTGTTCATTAGGTGTGTGGATTAATGTCAGGGTCTTCAATTTGATTTCATTGATCCACAGGTCTATTTCTACGCCAGTACCAAGCTGTTTTTATTACTGTAGCTCTATAGAGCTTGAAGGTAGGGATGGTGATGCCTCCCGAAGTTCTATTATTGAACAGGATTGTTTTGGCAATCCTGGATTTCCTGTTATTCCATATGAAGTTGAGTATTGTTCTTTCAAAGTCTTTGAAGAATTGTGTTGAGATGTTGATGGGGATTGCATTGAATCTGTAGATTGCTTTTGGTAAGATTGCCAGTTTTACTATGTTGATCCTACCCATCCAGGAGCATGGGAGATCTTTCCATTTTCTGATTTCCTCTTCAAGTTCTTTCTTCAGTGACTTAAAGTTTTTGCCAAACAGGGCTGCTACTTCTTTGGTTAGAGTTACCCCAAGATATTTAATGCTGTTTGCAGCTGTTGTAAAGGGTGATGTTTCCCTGGTCTCTCTTTCAATCCTTTTCTTGTTGGTGTGGTGGAGGGCTATTGATTTTTTTTTTTGAGTTATTGATTTTTTGAGTTAATCTTGAGTCCTGCTACCTTGCTGAAGATGTTTATCAGCTGTAGGAGTTCCCTGGTAGAATTTTGGGGGTCACTTATGTATGTGATCATATCATCTGCGAATAGTGATAATTTGACTTCTTCCTTTCCAGTTTGTATCCCCTTGACCTCCTTTGTTGTAGGGGAGAAGGGGCTGGGGGAGGACTGGCAAAAGGGGTGAGAGAGGGAGCAGTGGTGGGTATGGGAAAAAATTCTTAAAATAAAAAAGACCCCCTCAAAAAGGAAAAAGAAACTGAACACAAAGGGGACTTATTGATGGTAGGTACAGCTCAATGCAGATGGGGTATTAGGTTACACTGTGATTGTTGGGAGAGGGTGTGTGCATGGTGAATGCAGATAGAGGTACTAGGTTGCTGGGTGCATTGTTCCAGGGGAGGGGTGAGTCACCCCAAGCCAACTTCAGTCCCAAGTTGCTAAGGTGTGCCCAATGTGCCTCAGCACCGCAGAAAGATAAAGAAAATGCAAATATTGACAAAAGCATACAAAACATGATCAGACCATATGCTGTGTCAAAGATATATTTCAGACTGAAGGACACAGAGGTGGAGACCGAAAGGATGAGGGGAAATCTGCCATGAGTGACAACTGATAACAGCTAGTAGTATAGTAACTGAGAGCAGCAAACAACTCTTAAGGGGGTCGAGGAGGGAGTTTTATAACAGGAGACAGGGCATGGAAGGGTGTGCCCACCACCACAGCACCCCAGAGGGCAAAGCAAAAAGACTGTGGGTCTAAAGGCACTGGTAATTGTAGAAGATTCTGTCTCAAGACTAGAGGGTGTGTACCAGAGACGGTCAACCAATAATACGTAACAAATGTAAACGTGTGCACACTTAACTAAGTCTCAAAAATGGGCAGATTTAAATGACACTGTAAGATGATTTAATCACAGTAAACAAGACTGTAACACTTTACACTCAATAGAGCATCAGTAACCTAGCAGCATTTACTCTCAGATGAACACACCCCAGGACAAGTTCCTAGGTCACAAGAGCATCTCGATTCATTTAAAAGAGTGCAAATTATCCAACGTTCTGGCATAGGCCTATAACCCAGCCACTTCCACAGTCTCAAGGTCAGCCAGGGCAACTTAGTGGGACCCCCACCTCAAATACTGTGGCTTTTGATATAGCTCAGAGAGTTCCGTCCTCACTGCTGCCCACAAAGGAAATAAATTACACAAAGCACAATCAACCCATAGAAAGAAATCAGAAGTCAATAATAGAAGGCTATCTAGACACTGTCCACACAGAGCTAACTAACAGAACGTAGGGAACATGGTAAGAATGTGCAGTCTTAAGATATTACTCATTTTGGAGGGGGGGTTGTTTTGTTTTGTTTTGTTTTTTGTTTTGTTTTGTTTTGTTTTGTTGAGACAGGGTCTTATTCTGTAGGCCTGGTTGGCCTCGAACTCACAGAGATGTTTTTGTCTATGTCTTCCAAGTCCTGGGAGCAAAAACATGTGCTTCTACACCCAATAAATCTTTAGATTTTAAGTTGCCTTGCCTAAAAGTCTTTAAAGAAAGTGCCTTTATAATCACCTCCTAATATCTCTTTACAACAGTTAAACGAGGGCCATTAAATCTTTTGAAACCTTCAAAAACATTTAAACTAAACTTTTCTCTCTCTTTTTTAAAATGGGGCCTCTCTGTGAGTTCAGGATGGCCTTGTACTCTGCAGTTAGGGCTGCATGGCCTTCCAAGTAGGATGGCAAATATGCATACACTACCGCTCCCAGCTTAAATTCTCCTGGACAGCAAGCTGTCAGAGGGTCATATATCCATGTGGTGCTGTTGGCTCAGAATGCCTCTATGTGAGAGGTTAAACAATGGCCTGGAGAGTGTTGAGTCACTGGTGACTGCTGGTCCTCATCATATGCCAATGAGAGAACAAAGGAGAGCCATAGCAGGCAGAGACCAAGTCTACACTGCACTCTCTCAGTGAGAGCTCTGCTCCATCACCAGACTCACAGAAAGCACAAAGAAACAGAGGCACAAGAGAAGAGTGTGCACCCTCCACAGCTGTACTTCCTCTGCCAGGCAACCACGGGGACTCCCAGGGGACCCGGAATGATTCCTAGTGTGTTTTCTCAAGTAGCAGAGCACCCAGGATCCAGGTCAGGCTCAGTTGCAGAGTCTGAGCAGCACAAGGCATAAGCTTTCATTCAGAACCCGGCCATGTGGGAGCCATTCCAAAGGAAGTTTTGCTAGCAGGCAGCCTGCATTTTGATATTGCAGCTCAACATCACCATCTATAAAGTTCATGCTTGAGAACTGCGCAGTCAAGTTACAAAACAAACCAATAAATCACACACTGACATCTATTTTAAGGGGGGGTTATAAACTGTACATTCACAGTTGTCCTTGACTGCAGGAGACCATGGGCCATGGGCTGAACATAGCCATGAGTTGGGCTTCACCAGGCCAAGGATGTTAACATTTTCAGACAGCTGGTTAGCGGACTGTTGGGCGTGGCCTGAAGGGGATGGGACAAGTAAGTCATGGCTTCTCAGCGGGCAGAGTTGTTAGCAATTGACCTTAGACCAGGAAATGCAGATTCAATCACTGAGCAAGGAAATAAATAGTTGACCGATAATTGAGAGCTGAAGGAGCCCCAAGAAGTAATATAATGCATAAAGGTGAAGGGCACTCTGATTCCAGCTTACAGAGTCAGGAAAAATGCAGTGGTGCATACCGGGAGTCAAAATCATCTTAGGCTCTCTTAGACCCATCAAAAAAAATAGTGGGTTTTGTTTTTTAACTTTTTCCTTTAGCTATAAAAAGGTTGTGAGATTTTGTGTGAAAGAGAGAGACATATATGTGTGTGGGTATGCTCACCCATGTTTGCACATGTGCACAAAGACCAGAGTTTAATATCAGATGTCTCCTAGCACTCTTGACCTTTCTACCTACTTATTCAGTTACTTTTGAGACAAAATTACTCCCTAAATATGAAGCTTGCAGTTGCAGCTAGACTGGCTAGCGAGCAAGACCCCCTGACATTACATTCTCCCTGCACTGGGGTTACAGGCACACACCTCCAGATCCAGTTTTTACCTGGGTGCTGGGGATCTAAACTCAGTTGCTCATGTTTGAGCAGCAAGCACACTCCTCCCCCATAGGTCATCCCTACAGCTCCACACCATTTAATTTTTTTTTCATGTCTTTTACTTTTAACCTTTGCATCTGACCTAACATTCTCATGGCTCTTAGGTAAACCTCTTGGAATGTATTGTTAAGCTTAGTTAATGTTTGCTATAGTCTGATGAAAAGCAGACCACTAGCCTCCAATGACCCTAAAGCTAAGATGCTAACAGATAACATCTGAGACCCATAGGAAAGATCTGCTTGATGTGGTCCCCATTCCTAATGCCCCTACCTGTGTACTTGCTAAATGTATTGATTTATGGGTCTGGAGGGATGGCTCAGCAGTTAAGAGCACTTGCTGCTCTTGCAAAGGACCTACCCATAACTCCAGTTCCAAAGGATCCAGTGCCCTCTTATGACCTTCCCAAGCACCAGGTACACATGTGGCATACATATATACATGAACACAAAACACTTGCATATAAATGAAAAACATTTTTTTAATGTATCAGTTTGTGGTTTTCTTTTTCCTTTGGCTACAAAAGCCCATACAGACTCTCCTACTTAGGAGTAGACTAACCTGAATCCATACTCCTGGGTCTTCGTCACTCCTATGTGGCTTAGGATATACCTCTTCTTTCCTTTAAAGCAATTATTGTGTCCACACACACTGCTGTTGACACCTGAAAATGCTTTCTCAGTAGCTTTGGCCATCAAGGCGGGCATAGTGCCGACCTAGGATTTGTGGGGCTGGACTAGACATTTCCTTGAGATGCCCTTTCCTAAAAGGAAACATTTTATGGCTTAGCTGCCCTTCTGCCGTGATCTGAAGGTAGCACTGTTGTGAATGTCTTGCTGCTTTGTCCACTTCTAGAGCCAGGTCACCAGACTGGGGTCCTGGCTCTCTCTGGTACTGTGACATTCTTCAGAGATTGCTTGAGTCAGGGTTGAAGTCTTAGATTGGAGTCTCTAAGTGCTTGCTCTTACCTGCCTGTCCAGGTCCATCCCTAAAACCCAGGAGGGCCTTTGCCTCTCAAGACGAGGATATATAGAGAGAGACAGCTTTCCTGTCTCCACATAGACCCAACGAGTTAGATTATTAACTCTCAAAGGACAACCCTATTTCAGTTGGCTTTGAAATAAATAAGCATTATGTAAATGGAATATTTTCTAAAATTTACAGAAATTAAGGAAAGTGGTCCTCTAGAACTCTAAACAAAGAGGTACTCCCACTGGAATAAACTCAGAAAGATTTTGAAAACTCAAGTGAATTTGATGAGACGAAGCTCTAGCAAACAAAAAGTTAGTGATTTGGGCTTAGTAAAGATAAGACAGGCTGGAGTGTAGCCCACTGGTGGTTATGCTCTCCTTAGTCAGAGGCATTAAATTAAACATTCATTTACGGGTAAATAATAGGTGGATATTTAAATTTTAAATGAACGTATTTTTAAGGTTTTAGTATGTGTATGTGAGATGTATGCATGCACCCTTGCAAGTCCACGTGGAGGCCAGAGGATAACATAGACTGTTCTTCCACTGTTTCTGTCTTATTGCCTGAGGCAGGTTCTCTCTGGGAACCAGAAGCTCTTCATTCTGGCTAGACTGGTCCGCCAGTGTCTTAGTTTGAAGAGACACTATGACTCTTCAAAGAAAAAGCATTTACTTAGGGACTTACAGTTTTAGAAGGTTAATTCATGATCATTATGGTGGGAAGCAGTTATGGCTGGTGCTTTATATCCTGAACCTCAGGGAGAAGACACATACATGCGAGAGAGCGAGAGAGAGAGAGAGAGAGAGAGAGAGAGAGAGAGAGAGAGAGAGAGAGAGAGAGAGAGAGAGAAATACTACATACACATAGTACTCCAACATACATGCAGACAAAACATTCATGCACATAAAATATTTGAACAAAACAAAACAGGACAGTCTGTGCTCATGTTGGTAGAGAGAGGGAGACAATTTACCAATAGAAAACATGTCTTGTTTGTAAGCAAGCAAGGGATGGGCAGAGGACAGCTTTGGGAGTGTCTTGCTGCATCTCAATTACCTTCAGCTCAAATAATCCTTATGCCAGCAAGACAGTTAATGCTGTGAGATATATCATCTCCTAACCCATCTCTTGGTTGATAAATGATGCTTTAATTAATTAGTTGCTGTATTCTTTGTCTCTAAAATCTTCACCATCTGAGTCTGTTCATGTCTTCATTGGTTGATTTGCAGGCTGTTTATTACAGCACAGTCTGTTGAATTCTAGGCTATCTTGGAAGTTGCTGTATAGCCAAGGGTGACTTTGGATTCTGATCCTCATACATCTACCTCCTGGCCCTGGGTCTACAGGCATGAGCCACCAAGCCCTGTCTATGCAGTGTTGGGTTTGAACCAAGGGCTTCATGCATGATAGGCAAACACCTTATCAACTGAGCTATGGCCCTAATTCTTCCTGTAATTTTATTTCTAATATATTAACTTCACCAATTTTCTGTTAATTTTTTCTTGAACAACTGGAACTGACACTACAGACGTCCCTCCAGATTACGTTTATGAAGTTTAAAACAACGGTGGTTCTTCTGTGGAAGTTGTCAGCTTCTGCCCACTGCAGGATCCACCCCATAGAACTGCTCCAACTCAATCTTCCGTCTCCTTACTCACCACTGCTCTTCTCCTGAGCCATGAAGGCATCCAGGGTCTCTAGGAGCAGCCTCCCCAGCCCAGAACTCTCCTGATTGCTGCTCTATCTGCCTGTTCCGTGTGCGCTAGATCCCTAGTTCACAATAACATGAAATAGACCAGGTTTCCGGCCCCCTTTCTCGTCAGGAATGCCTAAGACTTTCGGAACTCCTAAGTATCTGGAGTACCTTCTGTCTTATGACCACAATTGTTAGGTAAGTCTGTTTGTGACCACACCTAGGTTTACCTAATAATGTGACTCGGGATGGGGCCCTGAGAGAACCTGGGCCGAGTAGAGCCAAGTCCAAGAGATTAGAGGATTATAGGATGGGAAAGACACTTGGACAAGTTCTCCAGAAACTTGGACAAGGGCTTTAGAGATAACTCAGCCTGATTAACTGAACTCATCCCCTAGATCCCACGCAGTAGAGAACTGGCTCCTGACAGTTGTCTTTTGACTTCCACATGTGCCTGCTCCCCGGTAAATAAACTCTTTTTTAAGTACAATATTTGATGCTTTTCCTGCTTCCTGAACACATGCCAGGACCTGTGTATCTATCTAGTCACATACTTTCTAGTATCTTCTACAGCAAACTGATATATGTAAAGTATTCTTAGCAAATGATCAAACCCAAGGAAAGGGGGCAGGAACCCCAATTTATAATCACTCAAGAGCACAGATTATAACCCGATAACTTGATTGGCATCTAAGGTAGAGGCAGATTTGTTTGTTTGTTTGTTTGTTTGTTTAGAGAGGCTCTCTCATGTAGTCCAGGCTGGCCTCAAACTCTTCTGCGGCTGAGGCCAGCCCTGAATTCCTACTGCTTGCACCTGCCAAATGCTGAGATTATAACAGTGCACCACCTCTCCTGCTTCCCTGAACTTTCTAACGATCACAGCGGGTGAAGCGTGTGACATGGTATCAGACGCAGGCAGGTCAGCCTTTTTAGAGGCAGGCTCCAATATTAGTGGGAAGAGGCTGCCCTTTAAAACACTGTTCAAATGCCTTCTCTGTTTGTCTGTGGTTTCCGCCAAGGCTCAGCAGAGGAACTCACAGGGACTAAATATATGCTCAGGAATGTATCTGCTATTTGTTTTAGACATGTGACTCTGCTTCAGAATTGAGCATGTTCAGGAATGAGCTCGATTCTCTCTGTGCCCACATGCTCTTCCTACATGAATATGTAGAGATTTTTTTCCCCACCATAAAATGCAAGAACAGCATTAGCCAAATCAGTCCAGTGGTCTTCCCTCTCTCGGAGGCAGCTGACCCTGTCTCTGCTCTCACCTCCAAGTTGTGCACATACCAAGAAAGGCCTTCTGGTGCCTGTGTGTTCCAGATCTTCCCAGAGAGGCCTCCCTGACCATCCCAAGTATTTGCTCCTACCACCTTCCATGCACATTTCTGTGCATGCCTAAACTAAGCCATGTTTTACTTCATTGCTTTCTTTCCCAGTCAAAACCTAAGCTCCATGAAAGCAAGGATCTCACAGTAATTATCTGTTCCTGAGGCCAAGAATGTGACACCCAGCATTAAAATGGCAACAGAGTCTTGTTCGTAGATGAAGGACCAGCAGCAGCATGGCCTGGCCTTGCCATACACAATGCACTTCTCCAAAGTTGAGGGGCTAAGCCTGAGGCAGGCCCACTGGCCTGACTTAGAATTGTAGGTCTCCAGTCATAGGCCCAGAATGAAGGATGGGCATCCTGTAACTGTGTTTATCTGCTCTAATCTACCCAGGAATGTCTTCCCTTCCCCCAAACTACATTCCATCCCTGCAGCAAGAGAGGCCCCTCTTCTCCAAGACTATCCTGACCAGAGGCTGTTTTTGAGAGCCAAGGTCAGGAGTTCAGCAATTCTGACCCCATGTTCCTAGTCAGATCTGCCAGGGTCAGGACTTGAGTGATTCTTAGTGTTGTCTCCATATTCCGGATCAGATCTCCAGAGTTCTTGCCCTGAGCACCAACCTCTCACATAGAAAGATTGTGTCTTAAAAAGATGTATTTTGGGGGTGGGGGAACATGCTGAGGTCAGGAGAAGGATCTGATCCCTTGGAATAGAGTTCAGACAGTTGTGAACCATGTGCCAGGGGTGCTAGGTACCTAACTCGGGTCCTCTGTAAGGACAGTATGCGCTCTTAACCACTGAGCCATCTCTCCAGCCCCTCCTCTTTAGTGTTTACGTCTTTATACCCCCTATTTTATTTGCCTTCACTTCCCCATCTTCCTTTTTTAATTCCCCCACCCTGCTTTGTTCCCTTGGATAACTTTCCAACTAGTTTCTATATATATATATATATATATATATATATATATATATATATATATAAAATGTATATGCATACATAATGTATTCATAATTTTGTGTGTCTATATAAAATTCTAGGAACTATAAATGAGAGAAAGCATACAACTATTATATTTCTGTGATTGACTTAGTCTGCTTATTAAGATTTCCAGTTCCATCCATTTTTCCTGCAAGCACAACCTCTTTATAACTGAGAACAATTCCATTGTGCAGCACAATTTCCTTACCCATTCCTTTGTTGATGGACACCTAAGCTGGCTTCGTAACTTAGCTCTTGTGGATCATGCTGTCTTCAACAGAAGTGTGCAAGTATTTCTCTCATAAGTCGGTTTAGAGTCTGTGGGTAAATAACCAGCTATAGTGTGTCTGGGTCACATGGAAGGTCTGTTCCTAGCTGTGCTACTTTGTTTGTTTTGGAGAGATTCTTCTTCTCCTCCTGCTTTTTCTTTTACTTTTTTAAATGTTTAGTTAGTGTGCATGTGCTGTGGGACTATGCTCTTATACACTGTAAGTATTTGTCACTGCAAATATTGGTGTAATGAAACACGGATTGGCCAGAAGCTAGACAGGAAGTAGAAGCAAGGCAACCAGACAAGGAAAATTCTAGGAATCAGAAGAGCAGAGCTGGAGATGCTAGTAAGACAAGAGGAAGGCAAGAATGCTGAGAAAAAGGTACCGCACCCCATGGCTAAACGTGGATAAGAATCGTGGGTTAGTTTAAGAGTAAGAGTTAGCAAGTAGTAAGCCTGAGCCATAGGCCGTACAGTTTATAATTAGGATAAGCCTTTGTGTGGTTAACTGGGACTAAACTGCTGTGAGACAGGCTGGGCAGGACAGAGAAACTCTGAATACAAATGGTGCCCAACATGGACACTATTTGCATGAATTCCATATTTAGTATTCTAGTACTGGTACTATAATACTCATGAATTCTATTTAGTATTATAACAAAAACCTGGATCCAGATATCGGGGAAGAGCTGGATATCAGAGAGATACAGAACAAAGTATAACCAATTCTCATCCAGCCAACTTCAGAGGCCAAATAAGGTATTCCCTAGCTTCATGGGTCCTCAGAATGACTGGATTTCTGTCTTCTCGTGTTTTATATTTCTTTCCCTATCCAGCTATTTTACTTCTTAGTTTAACTTTCCTAGACCTAGAATTAAAGGTGTGTACAGCCACTGCCTGGCTGTTAGGCCTTCAACTCACAGAGATTCAGATCTCTGTCTCCCAGTGATGGGGTTAAAGGTGTGGTTCACCACTCTCTGACCGCCACGGTTTGGCTGTGAGTAATTCTGTCCTCTGATATTCGAGACTGTTTTATTAAATACACAACATGTCACCACGTGTGTCTGCATCTGTATGTGTGTATGTGCACACACGTTGGCCCTCATATGTCATAAAACATGTGTGGAGATCAAAAGACAACTTGCAGGGAACTGGTTCTCTTCATCCACCATGCGGGTTCGAGGTGTAAAAGTCAGGCTTGGCAGCAACTGCTGAGCCATCATGCTTCTTTTAGTCTTTAAAAGAAATCCCCATTCTGTCTTCCACAACTGAGCTAGTTCACACACCCAGCAGCACTGTGTAAGGGTTGCCCTTTGTCCATGTCCTTGTCAGCATCTCTTGATATTTGCTTTCCTATTGATGACCTCCTTCAGACTGAGGTCCATCTCCCCGGTAACCATCTTATGGACCGTTTACATTTTCTCTTTTGACAACGGCCCATGCACCTTGTTGCTCATCTTTAAACTGGGTGGTTTGTTTTCTTGTTGCTTCATTTTCGGTTTTTTACTTCTTCTTATGTTCTAGACATTAACCACTCATCAGAGGCACTGGAAAGATGCTCTCCCATCTGCAGGCTCTTCCTTTCCCCCATCAACTGCTTCCTTTTCTGTACAGTGGCTTTTGAGTTTCTTGCTGTTCCATTTGTCAGACATTGGCCTCCTTTCTTAAGCAACGTGGGTCATGTTGAGAAAGCCCTACTATATGCCCATACCTCTTGTTTTATTTTTTCTCCTTATTTTATGTGTATGGGTGTTTTATCTGCATGTATGTCTGTGCATCCCTTAAGTACCTGGTGCTTTCAGAAGCCAGAAGAGGGTGTGTGATCCTCTTCTGTGTTATAGACAGTTGTGAGCTGCCATGTATATGCTGAGAACCAAACCTGAATCCTCTGGAAGAGCAGCCAATGCTCCTAACCACTGAGCCATCTCTCCTGCGTCTTTATCTATATTTGAAGTTTTCTCCCCTATATTTCCCTCAATTTCAGAGATTCAGGTCTTACATTAAGGTCTTTGATCTATTAGGAGAAGTTAATTTTTGTCACAGTAAATGTGTTGGTTAAATTTTTGTCAACTCGATACAGGCTAGAGTCATTTGAAAAGAGGTAACTTCAAATGAGAAAATACCGCCATCGGACTGGCGTATAGTACAGCTGTGGATGATGTCATGCCTGGAAAGATGGTCCTGGGTTATATAAGAAAACAAACTAAGCCAGCCAGGAGGGACGAGATAGTAAGCAGCATTTCCTCCAGGTTCCTGTCTTGAGTTTTCTTTGTTTGTTTAGTTTGTTAATTTTGGTTTTTTAAGACAGGGTTTCTCTGTGTAGCCCTAGCTGTCCTGGAATTTTCTCTGTAAACCAGGCTGGCCTCAAACTCACAGATCCATCTGCTTCTGCCTTCCAAGTTCAGGGATTAAAGGTCTATACCACCACTGCCTGGCCCTACTTTGAGTTCTTTCTTCAATGATGGACTATGATCAGGACATGGAAGCCATTAAACCAGAGGTTTCAACATATAGCATGAACACACATCAGATATCCTTCATATCAGATATTTACATTATGATTCATATCAGTAGCAAAATTACATCATGAAGTAGCAACAAAAATAGTTTTATGGTTGGAGATCACCACAACATGAGGAGCTGTGTTACAGGCTCTCAGCGTTAGGAAGCTTGAGATCCAGTGCAAAACGTTTTCTCCCCAAGTTGCTTGTGGTCAATGGTGTTTTAACACAAAATAGAACCCAGACTAAGACAGAGAGATACAAGAATGTAGTTTATTCTTCTGCAAATGAACATCTCATAGATACTTCAGCTACCTCTGTGCGGGTTTGTATCTATTCCTGTATGCTCTTCCGCTGATATGTGTCTGTTAGTGTGGCAGTATGGATATGGGGAAATAAAAGTCCCTCTTTGGAGTTTAAGTCTCATTAATAAGAGAATTTAACTGGGACTCAAACAGAAGCTCACAGATAATTTTATTAGCATTTAAAAGAAAAACCTCTGTAGCAGGCAAGCTATAAATCTCAGCAACTGCCCAGAGAAGGAAAAAGACAGAGAAGGAGAATGCCTGCTGTTTGATTTACCTGAATGGAGATCTGCCCCATGGTGAGGGCTGTGCTCAGAGAAAGAGCAAAGAAGCCCTAAGGACCAGAAAAAGTGTTCTCAGGTTCCAGCCAGCATCAGAAAGAAAGAGACAGAAAAAGGAAAGGTCATAGAGAGGTGAGCAGGCTCCAGCAAAACCCCAGAAGTTTGAAGGGACCAAACTAAGAATAAGAATTCAGAAAAGTACAGAGTCTTATTAAAGAAATATTTATTCTGGGAGTCGGAGAGATGAAGCAGCAGTAAAGTGCACATGTTCCCCTTGTGGGGGACCGGGATTTGTTTCCCAGAATCCACAAGGCGGCTAACAGTCATCTGTATCACCCGTTCCAGAGAACCCAATGCCCTCTTCTGGTCTCCTAAAACACTGCACACACACGGTACACAGTCACACACGTAGGTAAAATACCCATGCACATAATACAAAAATAAATCTTAAAAATAATTATTATAGTTATTCTGTCTATCTCTTTAGTACGGACTAAGGTGAACCCACCTTCTGAGGGGGTGGTCCTTCGCTCAGGGTTTTTATCAAGCCCAACTGGAAAGCCAAGTCTCTACCCAGGCCAGGTTCTTATCTCTTTGTTAGTGTTCTGACCAGCTTCCTAGTGGCCCGACTAATAAGCAATAACCTGTCCCACCCAGCATTCTATTTAGGAAGAGGAAGACCTTCTCCCCTTCTCTCTCTCGTTTCCTTTTCTCCCCTCATCCCTTGCCAGAGGGAACACATCCCTGACCCCCTCCCTCCCTCATTTCTTAGTCTATAATATACTCCCTCAATGTGAGCCCAGCCTGTGTGTCTCTTTCTCATGGAACCCACACTGTGCCGCTTGCCTGCATGAGGCGCCATCTGCCAGCTACAGGCACACGCAACCGTAATGTAACACTCATGTCCAGAAGTTTACTTTTAATGGGATGCTATTATTGCTCTAACAGTGCCGTGTCATTTTGTTACTAAGACTTAGTGGCATATCTTGAAATCAGATGCAGTGATATTGCCAACATTATCCTTTTGCTCAAGGTTCCTTTTGCTAGGTGGAATATCCTTTTTTTCTTCCATATGAATTTTAATATTTTTTCTACCAATGTGAAGACTGACATTGGAATTCTGACTGGGGTTGTACTATAGATGGTTCTTGAAAGAACACTTTTTTGTTCTTGTTATCATTGATTTGTTCTGCTTGTTGGTTTTACAATATTAATTACTCCAATCCATGAGCATGGGAGATCTTTTCATCTTCTAGTATCCTCCTCATTTTTGTTGTTGTTATATTGTTTTGTTTTGTTTTTTGAGACGGGGTTTCTCTGTGTAACAGTCCTAGCTGTCCTGGGACTCACTCTGTAGACCAGGCTGGCCTCAAACTCACATTGATCCACCTGCCCCTGCCTCCCAAGGGCTGGGACTAAAGGTGTGCACCACCACCACCTGGCCCTCCTTGATTGCTTTCTTTGGTGTTCTAAAGTTTTCACTGCAGAGGTATTTCCTTTATTAGGTTTTCCCAGGTTTGTGCTTTGTTTTGAGGCTGTTGTGACTGGGATTGCCCATCTGATTTCTTTATAAGCATGTTTGCTAATAGTAAATAGGAATGCGATTGAATTTTGTTTGTTGATTTCCCATCCTTCCCCTTTGGCGGGATTTACCAGTTCTCAGAAGTTTGGGGTAGAGTCTTTGTGGTTTCTTTCTATAGAATTATGTTGTCTGGAAGTAAGGACACTGTGAAGGCATAGATTTACCATTACAAAATTTTATTTCAGGGAAAGACCCTTTAGTGCCTGAGAGCAGGGTCCAGGCCTAAAAAGAATTTAGGAACAATCTCAGGAAAATGTCTTGTTAGAGAAATTTTGTTAAATCCTGCATAATTGATGAATCACCAAGTAAGGGCTTTAAAATTATATGTCATATGCCTCCTGCATTCCTGCAAGGAATAGCAACCCCATGACCTATAAAAGCTTTGTTCAATTTAGCTCGGGGCTCTCTGTTCATGCATGTTCAGTGAGCCCCAGGTATGCTTGGTGAATAAAATTCCCCCTGTGTGTTGCATGAGTGAATGTCTCTTGGAATCTTCCTTTTCACTGCCAATTTCTCAACCCTTACATTTGGAGGTCCCACCGAGATCTCTGCCTGTATAGGAGACTCCAACAGCCATCTCCCGGGGTAAGTAAGGCCTTTCTTTCCTGGAGTGTGATCGCCTAGCATATCAGACTGGCTGTGGCTGTCGGGGAGATGCATGAGCTTTCCCTGACTGTGACTGACAGACATGTCTGGGAGTTGCAAACCACGACTCTGAGGGACGTCTCAGAGGGGAAGGACCTCCAGGGATGCCTGGATGTGTCCTATCTGGTTGACTCTGACTTGGTAACTTTATTGCCAGTAGTTCAGAGATCTGGTGGTTTCAGGCCAGTGGAAACCATGTCCTTTGTGTTTTTTAAGTCCTGGAGAGTTCTGTGTCTTTGTTTCTTGTCTTGCTGTGTGTGCTATTATCCACTATTTTCATTTTGTTTGACTTAGCAAGCATGGGACAGATAACTTCAACTCCTCTCTGACTCTGGATCATTGATCGTGAAGAAGGGCAAATGGCAGACTTTCTGTTCAGCCAAATGGCCCTCCTTCAAGGTGGGATGGCCCATTGAGGGGTTCTTCCACCTCCCGCTGATCCGGGTGGTCAAAGCTGTTATCTTCTAACCTGGTCAACATGGCCACCCTGACCAACAACCCTACATCATGGTCTGGCAGGATCTATGCGAGGACCTGCCAGAATGGGTGAGACCTTTTCTCTTTCCAGACTAGTACAGACCTGTTGTGATCCTTCCAACCAAGGCACAGGTGCAATCCTTGGCACCCTCGGCACCTAGAGTCTACCCACCCATACCCTCGGTTTTGCCCGAATCCCAGCCTGACTTAATCTTTCTGAACTCAGACATCCCACCTTCTCCCTATCCCACAAAGGAGCCCATACATCCTCCTCCCCTCTTACCTATCCCTTCTCCTTCTCTTGACTTTCAGTCGCAGGAGCCACGGGAGGGGGCCCTCCAAGCCGGCCCAAGGGACACGGAGCAGACAGGCCCAGAGCCCTCGAGATGTGGCAGTTACTCTCCCTCTCCAGCCCTACAGATCCCAGATTAATGACAGACAAGGGGGAGAGATGCCCACCCTTCAGTACTGGCCCTTTTCTTCTTCTAACCTATATAACTGGAAGAATATAGGTTTTCTGAAGACCTCCTTTTCTGAAGACCCCTCTAGGCTTAGTTGGCTGGTAGAATCCCTCATGTTCTCCCATAAGCCCACCTGGGATGACTGCCAGCAACTATTGGGGACTCTCTTCACCACAGAAGAGTGAGTTAGGATCCTCCTAGAAGCCAGGAAATTGGTTCCTGGACAGGATGGGAGACCCACTCAATTCCAGAATATCATTGATGATTTCTTTCCACTGCACCGTCCTGATTGGGACCCAAGTACTCCTGCAGGTAGTGAGCATCTGTCCACCTATCACTAGACTATGGTAGCGGGTCTCTGAGCAGCTGCACGCTGCCCCACCAATTTGGCCAAAGTAAGGGAGGTTATTCAGGGGCCCGACGAATCACCCACGGTCTTTTTAGAAAGGCTAATGGAGGCCTACCATAGATTCACCCCTTTGATCCCCAAGCCGAGGAACGAAGGGCTTCGATTGCTATGGCCTTCATTGGTCAGTCAGCCCCGGATATCAGGCGTAAGCTGCAATGGCTAGATGGGTTGCAGGACTTAACTTTGAGAGATTTGATAAAAGAAGCAGAAAATCTTTTATAAAAGGGAAACAGAGGAAGAAAAAGAGCAGAGGAAGGAGAGAGAAAAGGAAGATAGAGAGATGGTTAGGGAGAAATAAAGGACAAGAGAATTAACAAAAATCCTGGCCACAGTAGTTGAAGGCAACACTGGGGGAAAAGAAAAGTTTAGGAGAGGTAATAGAGGAAATAATCTGGGTCCGGGTGGCCATCCTCCTCTAGAACTGTATCAATGTGCCTACTGCAAAGGAACAGGACATTCGGCCAGAGATTGCCCTAAAAAGAGAGAGGTTCAGGGACGTCGACCTGCTATCCTGGCCTTAGAAAATGATGACTAGGGAGACGGGGCTTGGACGGGGTGACCTTCTTGGGATACACTCTCAGGGATGGGAAGCAATAGTTCACAGAGGCTAGGAAGAGAACTGTGACCCAGATACCTCCACCCACAAACCGAAAGCAACTACACAAGTTCTTGGGAACAGCGGGGTTTTGCCGGCTGTGGATCCCTGGATTCACATCCCTCGCCGCCCTGCTCCACCCCCTACTCAAAGGGGATGCCAGTGGGGAAAGGAGCAGCAGGAAGCCTTTGACAGCATTAAAAAGGCACTTCTGTTGGCCCCAGCCTTAGCACTCCCAGATGTGAACAAACCTTTCACACTCTACATAGAGGAGAGAAAGGGTATAGCCAGAGGAGTACTAACACAGACCCTGGGCCCCTGGATAAGACCAGTAACTTATCTTTCCAAACGACTGGACTCGGTTGTTAGTGGATGGCCGTGCTGTCTAAAAGCAATTGCACTGGCTGCCCTTCTGGCCAAGGATACAGACAAGCTTACTCTAGGACACATTAGAGAGTGTGATCCACCAGCCTCTAGACAGGTGACTGTCTAACGCCAGAATTACCCACTATCAGAGCATTCTTCTAGACAAAGACAGGGTGACCTTCGGGCCCCCTTCAGCCTTAAACCCCGCAACTCTGCTCGCTCGCAGATGAGGCCATGGGATCTGTGCTACACACCTGCCAGGAGATCTTAGCAGAAGAGACCGGAATCCACAAGGATTTGAGAGATCAGCCGCTACCCAACTCGGAGGTAACCTGGTTTTTGGATGGGAGTAGCTTCCTCCAGAACGGTAAGAGATGAGCAGGAACAGCGGTAGTTAATGGGACTAGAGTCATCTGGTCCTCTGGGCTTCCAGAAGAAACATCTGCTCAGAAGGCTGAAATAATAGCCCTCATTAAGGCCTTAGAGCTAGCAAAGGGAAAATGGGCAACTATCTATACTGACAGCCATTATGCTTTTGCCACAGCCCATGTTCATGGGGCCATTTACCAACAAAGGGGACTGCTAACCTCAGCTGGCAAGGAAATCAAACACAAAGAAGAAAACCTAAGACTTTTGGCTGCAGTCATGCCTCCCAAAAAACTAGCTATTGTCCACTGTGCTAGCCACCAGAAAGGCTCAGACCCATTAGCACTGGGTAACAGACGAGCAGACGAAGAGGCAAAAGCAGCGGCATTGAGGGACCCAAAAGAACTGTTCCTAGTAATCAAGGAATGCCAACAGCTTCCCCAAACGCCACCTGGTGTTCCACCACTAGGGGAACAAGAAGTCCTAACCTACTTACAGCAGGTTCATCAATTCACCCACTTGGGGGCAAAGAAATTACGGCAGCTCCTACAGGACCAGAGTGAACTATATCCGCTGTCAGCCTCTAAGAGAAAAGAACTGGCTTACACGTGACAGAAGAATGCTGGGCGTGTCAAATTGTGAATGCCTACCCCTCCAAAATACCCGAAGGAAAAAGATTAAGGGGAACTCGGCCTGGGCAATTTTGGGAAGTCGATTTTACTGAAGTAAAACCTGCAAGGTATGGACTTCAGTATTTGTTAGTCTTTGTAGACACTTTTTCAGGTTGGGTAGAAGCCTTCCCCACTAAAAGAGAGACAGCCCAGGTCGGAATGAAGAAGATTATGGATGAAATTTCTCCTCGGTTTGGTCTGCCAAAGGTAATAGGGTCTGACAACAGACGGCGTTTGTGGCCCAGGTAAGTCAGGGTGTGGCCAGGATATTGGGGATTGATTGGAAGTTACACTGTGCATACAGACCCCAAAGTTCAGGACAGGTAGAAAGAATAAATAGGACAATAAAAGAAACTCTAACCAAATTGTCTATAGAGACTGGCTTAAAAGATTGGACTATTCTCCTACCTTACACTCTATTTAGGGCCAGGAATACCCACTCCTCTCTTATGTGTAACCTGACCCTTTATGAAATTTTGTATGGGACACCCCCTCCAGTAAGAGATTTGCCCCCTATTCTAGAAGCTAATGACTCCTTTCTCACCCCCTTGCTTGACAGACTGCGGGCTTTAGAAAGAGCCCAGAGGTTCTTGTGGTGACAATTCTCCACCTTCTATCAACCAGGGAATGGAGGAACTCCACATCGATAGCAGGTGGGAGACTTCGTCTATGTTCATTGCTACCAAGTACAGACCCTCGAACCACGTTAGAAAAGACCGTATCAGGTACTCTTAACCACCTCCACTGCAGTCAAGGACGATGACATTGCATCTTGGATCCATGCATCTCACCTCAAGCCAGCACCCTCACCCCCGGAGTCCCAATGGAAACTAGAAAAGACTGATAATCCTCTCAAGTTATGGGTTTGTTGTGTGGCTGGGGGCCTCCTTCCCCCTGGGGAAAAGAAACCCTCATTTGCCGCTTGGGGCAAGCGGGCCTCAGGATGAGAATTAGGTATTCAATAATTCAGCCCATTTTTGTGTAATGGTAAAAGTATTTCCCTGTGTGGTGTATCATCAGGGTAAAGAATTTGAAAACAGGATAGAGGGCAGAACTAGATCTCAGAGAGCCTGTATCATTAACCTTAGCCATACTTATGAGAATAAATGTTGCTGCTGGGGCAGGGACTGGGACCACAGCAATAGTACAAGGGTCACAGCAGGTGGCTCAGTTGCAGGTTTCCATAGACCAAGACTTAAAAGCCATAGAAACCTCAGTAACAGCTCTACAACATTCTTTAACCTCCTTATCAGAGGTGGTGCTACAAAACAGGAGCGGACTAAACTTATTATTCATGAAAGAAAGAGGTCTATGTGCCGCCTTAAAAGAAGAATGTTGTTTTTATGCAGACCACTTGAGAGTAGTTAGAGAATCTATGACCAAACTCAGAGAGCGCCTCCGTGAGAGACAGAAAGAACGGGAGGCGCAACAGGGGTGGTTTGAATCTTTGTTTGATAAGTCTCCTTGGCTCACTATACTGCTCTCTGCCCTAACTGGGCCATTAATTGTATTGCTTTTAACAGTAACTATAGAACCATGTGTTCTAAATAGAATAATAAGCTTTCTGCAAAAACAAATTAGAAATGTCAAACTAATGCTTATTAGGCAACAATATTCAGTCTTAAACAGCCAAGAAAATCTCTAAGATTAGAGATTTGCACAAGAAGAAGTGGGGAATGTTTAAGAAAATTTTGTTAAACCCTCCATAATTGATGAATCACCAAGTAAGGACTTTAAAGTTATACGTTATCTGCCTCCTGCATTCCTGCACGGAATAGCAACCCCCATGACCTATTAAAGCTTTGTTCAATTTCAGCTCGGGGCTCTTTGTTCCTGCATGTTCAGTGAGCCCCAGGTATGCTTGGTAAATAAAATTCCCCTTGCCTGTTGCATGAGAGAATGTCTCTTGGAGTCCTCCCTTTAACAGTGGATTTCTCCACCCTTACAGTCTGATAGCCAATAGATTCAAAACTTGGTTTCTCGCCAAAAGTTTAACCAATAGTTTCCAAGAATTACTCTACCCATACTCCTTTACACAATCCTGAAATGCCAAGATGTGTAACACCCCCACTTCCGTGTTTCTTTCTTTAAAAACCCTCTCACCCTTGAGCTCGGGGTCAAATTCCTCTGCTGCGTTGAAACATAGGGTTTTGGTCTGGGTTTGAACCTGTCCAAAAGAATAAACTAACCCTCGTGTGTTTACACCATAATGTAGCTCTCTAGTGGTCATTGGGGGGGGGGTCCTTCAATATGGTACAACAAACACTGGTGTCCTGTTTATTTCCTTTTCTTGTCTTATTGCTCTGTCTAGGATTACAAATATCACATTGAACAGGAATGGAGAGGGTGAATACTTTTCTTAGGTTCTTGGTCTTACAGGTTCAAGTTTTTCTCCATTTAGCACAATGTCAGACTTAAGTTTGTTGAATGTAGTTATAATTATTTTTGAAATTTGCTCACTTCATTCCTTAACTCTTCTGAGCTGTTTCACCAAGAGATGTTGAATTTTGTCAAAGGCCTTCTTGCGTCGATTGAGATGATCATGTAATTGCTGTCTTTGAGTCCAGTTGCATGAAATGTTTCATTTCTGATTTGCTTGTGCTGAACCATCCCTGTGTCTCTGGAATGAAGCTGATGTGATCACAATGAATGATCTCTTGATGTATTATTGATATTGATTTGCAAGTGTCTAACTTGAAATTTCTCCTTAATTGGGGAGGCTGGTCTTTAAGTTACTTTAATTGTTACTGTTGTGTTTTTATCTAGTCTGGTGGTTTGAATAAGAATGGCCCCATAAGCTCATGTATTTGAATGCTCAGTCATCAGGGAGGACCACTACTTGAGAAGGATTATGCTAATGGCCATGTCAGAGGAGCAGCAGGTGGCAATTGAAATTTAAGGCATCAGCCCACCAGAAGACAACCCCTGATGAGTGAATCTCTGTTAGGCAATGCCCCTGAGACCACAGACCCTGGAACATCTTTTGCTTCTGCGGAGCCTTTACATGTTTGCTGCTGCTATTGTCTGCCAACAAAAGAGTTGGCTATGAAAAAATACTTTCTGCTTACTCATATCCCATTAATATGTGACAAGTTACTTAGATAGAAATGTATATGGGTTATTGGGCTGACTTTGCTTTTAATTATGTAAGGGAGATGAAAAACATGTTTTTACCAGTACTCTGTAGGACTTTAGCAGAATCAATGTATGGGGTAGATAGCAGAATGAACAGCTATTTTCTGGAAGTACTGTGACCTTGAAGAATCCTTGTGAAAACAGTGATTGTTTTGCTGAAAGGGCTTTGCAACCATTTCTTGACTTGACTCTGGCCACAAGATGCCTCATGCATACCTGAGGCTCTTGTATTATTTATTGTATATTGCACTGGCTACATAATAAAGGACTAGAGTTATGTAGGCATGTGATGCTCTCCTTCAGTAAGACATGTAAATTAAGACCTTGGTATGAGGAAATACTTTATGTATCAATCAATAAATATGCCTTTGTATGGTTGCTCTGGATCCAGTCCTGTTCAGTTCATTGGAAGAGGCCTGACCTCCTTGCTGTCACATAAACCTTAAAGCTTCATCTTAAAGTGCCTTTCTCTTTAACCAACAATGGAAGAACACAGAAAGAATAAAGAAACCATCAAGAGAGAGTGTGTCTTTTTCCCTCATCCCATCCCCCTGCCCCACCTACCCCACCCTCATCCCTGCCCACCACCCTGCAGATAAAAAATGACCCACTCTGTGGATTCCTTTCAAACCCTGTGTTGCTGGAAGCTGGACCCCCTAGCCAGCGATAGGATTAAGAAGTGTGGCTTTGCCAGGAGGAAGCTTTATTCCAGAGACACAAGGATTGTTCAACATAATCGAATCCGTAAATGAAACATTTCATGTCACTGGACTCAAGGACAATAATCACATAATCATCTCAATCGATGCAAAAAGGCCTTTGACAAAATTCAGCATCTTTTGGTGAAACAGCTCAGAAAAGACTAGGAGCGAAGTGAGCAATTTCAAACTTTAATCTCAGCACTCAGAAGGCAGAGGCAGGTGGGTCTCTGTGAGATCCAGGTCAGCCTGGTCCACAGAGCAAGTTCCAAGACAGTCAGGGCTACACAGAGAAAACCCTGACCCCCCAAAAACAAAAATAACAACAACAGAAAAAAAGTGTGGCCTTGTTGGAGGAAGTGTGTCACTGGGGGTGGGCTTTGAGGTTTTAGAAGCCCAATCCAGGCCCAGTGTCTCTCTCTTTCCCTGCTACCTCACAATCCAGATGTAGAACTCTCAGCTCCTTCTCCAGCATTATGTCTGCCTGTGTGTCCCCAAACTCTACACTGTAATTTAATGAACTAAACTTCTGGTGCTGTAAGCAAGCCTTGGTTCAATTCTTTCTTCTAGACAAGTTGACACGGTCCTGGTGTCTCTTCACATTAGAACACTGAACATATTGGCCTTGTAGAGGAGCTCAGAAGCATTCTTTCCCTTTCAATTATATGGGATAATTTGAGAAAGATCAGTGTTAATTCTTGGGAAGAATTCTATAGGGTATACATCAGACAAGGACTTCTTTTAATTGGATTTTTTTTAAATTACTGCTTCCATTTTACTACTTGTAAATCTCCTTAAACTGGTTTAATTAATCTTGACTTAATTGTGGTAGGGGCATAGACATCTAGGAATATATCCATCTCTTTTAGATTTTTCCTGCTTAGTAGAATATGAGTTTTTCAGGTGTATCCTTAGGATTTTCTGAATTTTATTCATATCTGTTGTTTTGTTTTTGAGACAGGGTCTTACTACATAGCCTTGGTTGGTCTGGAACCTCACTATGTAGACCAGGGTGGCCTTGAAAACATAGAGATCCCTGGGATTAATGTGAGCTATCGCACCTAGTTCATTAACCTCTATTGTAAAGTTTCTCTCTCTCTCTCTCTCTCTCTCTCTCTCTCTCTCTCTCTCTCTCTCTCTCTCTCTCTCTCTCTCTCTCTCTTCATTTTCTGGTTTTTCAAGACACAGTTTCTCTGTAGACCAAGCTGACTCTCTATTCATTTCTAATTGTATTAATTTTAGCCTTTTCTCCTTTGGTTCATTTCTTTAATTTTCTAAGAATCTGTCAATTCCATTTCTTTTTTCAAAGAATCAACTTTTTCATTCTTTGTATTGTTTTACAGTTCAATGTCATTAATTTCTGTCTTGATTTAATTAGATTTTATTACCATTATTGTTGTGTTTGGCTTATCCCTGTGTTTTGTTTGCTGTTGTTATATATATTCAGTGTTTTAACTATAATATGATGGGGATGGCTTTCTTTTCTGATCCTGTCCATTTGGTGCTCTGTGTGCCTTTTGTAACTGGACTGGAGGGTTTAGCTGCTATGATTCTGTTGAAATATTTTCTATGTCTTTGCATGGAAATCTACTTTTTCTATGCCTAGGGTGCATCGCTGCTATATTTTCAGGCATCTGATTTTTTTAATGTAGGCACATGCCTTCCCCTTAGGACCATTTTCTTTTGCATCCCATAGGTTGTGATATATTGTTTGCATTTTTACTTGATTTAGGATTTTAAAAAGCTTTCCTTCTTGAATATTGAGTATTGATTTTTTTCAATAATCCTCCCACCACTCAACAGCCTGTTGTTTAATCTCTATATGTTTATAATTTTTCTGTGCTTTCTCCCACAGAAAAGAGGCCGGACCTCCTTGCTGTCACATAAACCTTAAAGCTTCATCTTAAAGTGCCTTTCTCTTTAACCAACAATGGAAGAACACAGAAAGAATAAAGAAACCATCAAGAGAGAGTGTGTCTTTTTCCCTCATCCCATCCCCAAAAATCAATAAAGATTTTTGGCTTTATTCCATTGAGTTCAGACAGAACACAAGATATTATGTTTTATTTTGTTTCTCTAATACACACAATTTTAGAGAGAGGTCCGTAGACTACTGAGGAAAATGTGTTTGCAAGGAATGTTAAGGATGTGCATGTTAGATCTGTTTAATAGGTCATTTAATTCCAATGTTTCTGTGTTAGAATGGCTTGTCTCTTGGTTCTCACTATTGTTGTGTGGAATCAGTCTGTAATTGTTACATCTAGTAACATTTGTTTATGAAATTGGATGCCCTTGTCTTTGGCATGTATATGTTTAGAATATTCAAATTGTAATACAGCATTATTCCCATAATTAGTATATAATAACCTTATTTATCTCTTTTGGCTCTTTTTGCTTGAAACCTATTTGTCAAGTGTTAGAGTGCTTGTTCCCAGTTCTATTTTCTTGGGATACCGTCTCTATCCTTTTACCTAGGGTGCTTTGATGGTGAGGTATGTTTCTTAGCAACAATAAATAGAAACATGCTGTTTTTTTTTTTTTTAACCCAACTTGTCAGTCTGTGTCTTTTTATTGGGAAAAGTGAGACCATTAATATTCAGCATTTTAGTTGGAAGATTTGTACTAATTCCTGCCATTTTACTGATTTTGTAGTGCTTTGCATATTCTTAATACTCATTTGCTTGGCCATTGTGCTTGCTTTGTTTGCCTTTTTCCATAGCCTTTTGGAAATGTTTATCTTCCACTTTGTGTGAAGAATTCATTTTAGCATCCTCAGAAAAGCTGGCTTGGTGGCTGTAAATTCCCTTAGCTTTCCTTCCCCTCAGTTATGCCGTTTTGTCGGGCACAGTCATCCAGGTTGGCAGCTGAGGTCTTCAGAATCTGGGCACAGCATCCTGTGTCCTGTGGCTTTTAAGGTCTCTATTGAGAAATCAGAAGTGGTTCTGATGGCCTTGCTTTTCCATGAGCCTCGGTGTTTCTCTCCTGCAGCTTTCTCAATACTCATTTGTTGTTGTTCTATATCGTCACTGTTTTAACTATAATATGATGGGGATGGCTTTCTTTTCTGATCCTGTCCATTTGGTGCTCTGTCGCCTCTTGTAACTGGATTGGAGGGTTTAGCTGCTATGACTCTGTTGAAATGTTTTCTATGTCTTTGCATGGAAATCTTTTTCTATGCCTATATTTTCAAGAGGTGATATTTTTATAATGCACCAAAGATCTCAGATGATTCGTTTGTACTTTTTTTTTCTTTTTACACTTATTTATTTATATATGGGAGGAGTCTGGATTCTGGGATAGGAACTGGGGTCATCAGGATTGGCAGCAATTACCCTTGACCTGCCAAGCCATCGCTCATCCCCAGCCATACACTTTTTAAAAACCTTTGTCCATGACTGAATGTTTTTATTCCTCTGCTTTGTCTTCAAGCCCTGGGATTCTGTCTCCCATATAGTCTAGTCTATTGGTGAATATTAGGATTTTGTGCGGATTTGGTATGGCACAAATTTACCCAGTTATCTGGCGGTGGATTTCTATGGATGCACCTCATGGGGAATGCGGCAGAAGGCAGTGGCAGATAGCAGGAGACACTTAAAGCTGTCTCTAAGTAGAAAAGAACTTTATTGTCAGATGGGTATGGCTACGATTAACAGGGAAGGTTATGATAACAGAGACGTTATAATACACAGAGGAGGGGAGGGGAGAGAAAGAGGGAGGAAAGGAGGGGGGTAGGAGCTCCTGAGAGAGGACAAAGGTGAGAGACTCAGAGCCAGGAATCCTGCTTTGCATGGGCCTTGATGTCAGAGCTCAGAGGAGGGCATGGTCTCAGAGACCAACAGTGAGGCGCTTTTTTTTTTTAACATTGTAGTTAATAAATTTTATTTCCAGACTTTTTGTGATTTTTCTTCAGTAGTTCTTTATTGAATTCTATTTCCATATTGTGTATTGACTTCATTCCACTGTTTATATTCTTTAAAAATTTATCCAAGAGTTTGCTTATATCTTTTTCAAATCCTTGGAACGTATTGATAATCATTCTTTTGATTTCTTTGTCTAACATTTCATCTTAGTCTCTGCCATTGGAGCAATTCCTGTGGGATCGGTAATTTTGGAAGGAGACATGTCGTCCTGGGGTTTCTATTGCTGTGATAAAATACCATAGCCAGAAGAAACCTGGAGAGTGTCTTAGAGTTACGATTGCTGTGATGAAGTACCATGTCCAAAGCAACTTGGAAAGGCTTTATTTCCCTCACAGTCCCATATACCAGTGTTATCAAATGCAGTGGGGGCAGGAACCTAGAAGTAGGTGCTGGTGTGGAGCCCATGGAGGGGTGCTGTTTATTGATTTGCTTCCTATGACTTACTTTATTATAGCACTCAGAGCCACTAGCCCAGGGATGGCACTAGCCAGAGAGAGCTGGTCCCTCTCACATTAATCATCAATCAAGAAAATGCACCACAGCTTTACCTGAGGATAATCTAGCAGGAAAATTTTTCAATCATGATTTCCTCTTCCGTAAATATTCTATCTGTTTTGAGTTAACATAAAACTATCCAGGACACTTGGTTTGTCGTGTTCCTTCTGTTTTTCAGTTGAGACTCACAATCTGACATTAGGTTATTGGTTATTTTTCTTTTATTTTATCATTTTAATGAGTTTTTCTCCTTTAAGTGGGAATGCTTGCAAAGGTGGAAGTAGCTAGATTGTAGCAGAATAAAAATGATACCTTCCTCTCTTAGCCTAATGTTTACACCACTAGGCTCTATCTCCTGTGCCCCCTGAAAGCAGAATGCTGTCTGTGACAACAAGCCCTGTTCAGGGTAGACCACTGTGAAAACAGTCAACTACAAAACAACCCACTTCCAAGCCCCCATCATTTCAGGGATGAAGGGACATGATAGCAGGGAAAACATTAGCATGGGCTGATCTTTGGCTACTGTGGACGGGAGTGAAAAGGAAAATGATTAAAACCCCGATTTCCACTGTGCTGACGGAAAGCAGAGAAGCGGAGTTTGGGAGGTGGCTCAGTGGTTAGGAACACTCACTGCTCTTCCAGAGGTTCTAGACTGGTTCCCAGCACCCACATAGTGGTTCACATTTATCTGAAACTGTGGTTCTAGAGGATCCTACAACCTCTTTTGAATTCTGTGAGCACCAGGTATGCACATGGTGCGTAGGTGAACGTGCAGACAAGTACACGCATGAAATTAAATAAATCTAAAAAGAAACGAAAAGTAGAGAAAGAGGCTGTAAATAGATGGTGAAGCTATAGGGGATAAATTAGCGTGTTTCAGCTAGCTAGCACTGAAGTGCACACCGTTCGTCCAAGTGCCGGAGAGGCAGAAGCAGGCAGGCCAGCCTGGGCTATGTACTGAGTTTCAGGAGGGCCACAGCTATGTAGAGAGACTATCTCAAAAACAACAGCAAACCCCATATACACGCTGAGCCCTGGAGGCCCTGCAAACCTTTGCAAGCTGAATGAAAGGGCAAAGAAACCGTGATGCGCTGTGCAGGAAAGTGATGACTGGCCTGACTGTTGCAGGACTCTGACTCAGAGTTTTGTCCCGTGATCTAGCAGGAGTTAGCCTAGTATCAGTTTGTAATCCTGTGACCCTTGGTCTGAGTTTGCTGAGAGGGTCCTGAGCTGCCCAGCCAGTGACACGGAAGCGTTTTTAAATGGTGACTTGCTTCTGTTTGGTGGAGCATCGAATGCTGCACTGGGTATGGCCTTTAAAAAAGAGTCTGTTACTATTCTGGTAGCTGCTTTTTCAGCTTTCCCGAGAGTGTCCACTGGACGCAGGTGGACTCTGCCTAGTGTCGTGTACCATCTTGGAAACTCCTAGGTTTCTGTGTTTGTTATTATGAGTTCCGTTTTGTGTTTTGAGACAGGATTTCGTGTAACAAGGCCTTGCTCCAACTCACATGTAGCTGAGGCTAACTGTAGGCTCCTAATTCTCCTGCCTTTAAATGCCAGGGTTTGAGGAGTGCATGGCAATAGCCAGTCTAGATGGTCTAGAACCCAGAACCTTCTGCATGGTAGGCAGGCACTCTGCCAGTTAAGCCACATCCCCAGCCCTCAGCGTTTATTATGTGGGTTGAGTTTGGACTTGGCATGTCACTGATTTATTGATCTGAGATTTTGGGATCTTATTTTTGCTTCCACTTTCAGCCTCTTGTTTGGTAACCTTGAATTAGACCTTGTCGTATTGAACCTTGTTGAACAATCAAATTGCTCTGATTGGCCTAGTGCCCAGGCAGTGGATCCACTGGGAGTGCCAGGTGAAGTGGTAAGTACAGTGGGAAATAAGGAGATAAAAATGCTCTGTCCTAGAACAGCTAGACTTATGACAGTTTTGGGAAGAAGGGAGAATCGACACAGGAAGGTGATAAGTACATTCTTCTGAGGAAGAGACGGGGGAGGAGAGCAGAGGAGCCTGGGGAGACAGCGCCATCTGAACAAGACTCATGAGAAGTATGTCAGCCTCACGGATGTCTAAGCACTCAGCATTCCATGTAGAGGGAGTAAGTGCTTTGAAAGCCATAGCAGGCACACACCTAACATGCTAGGAAGACCTGTGTGTCTGGAGCTGTGAACATTACTGGTATACGTGGCCAAATGAACATGAGATCTGATTATACGGGGCCTAGAAGCCACTGTATGACTCAGGGTGTTTGATCTGAGGGACACAGGAGTTATGTCAGAATGTTTACATTTATTTTATTTTATTCTATTCTAAGTGTATGGGTGCTTTGGCTGCATATGTGCCTGGTACCATGTGTGATTGGTGCCTGCAGAGGGCCAGAAGAGGGTGTCAAGTTGTCTGGAACTGCATTTATAGATGGTTGTGGGGTGCCAAATGGGTGCTAGGAAATGAGCCCAGAACCAGAGCAGCCAGTGCCCTTAACATCAGAGCCATCTCTCCAGTCTCACTGTGTCAGGATTTTGAACACAGGACTGGCAGAACTCTTAAAAGGATCTCAGGCATCCGTGTTGAGAAGAGACCTGAACTACGTACAATTTGTAGACAATTTTTTCTTCAGGCTGCCAGCTTAGAAAAAAAGAAATAAAGAAGGAAGGAAGGAAGGAAGGAAGGAAGGAAGGAAGGAAGGAAGGAAGGAAGGAAGGAAGGAAGGAAGGAAGGAAGGAACACAGAGACATTATTAATCATGAAAGCTCAGCCTTAGCTTAGGCTTGTTTCTAACTAGCTCTTATAACTCTAATTAACACATTTGTATTCATTCACTTTTTACCTTGTGGCTTCATTACTTCATCTCCATACTATCCTGCTTTTTCTGTATCTCTTGGTATCTCTGCCTTCTTCTTCCAAGCATCCTCTCTGTCCCCCTAAACCCTGCCTAGCTGTTGGCCATTCAGCTTTTTATTGATCTGGTCACAGTGACACATCTTCACAGTGTACAAAAAGATTATTCTGAAACAACAATGTAGGTTAGATTCTGGAACATTTTGAAGAGGAACCCACAAGTCAGACAGATATGGCATTTTGGAAAAGAACGTTTTCACTGACTGCTCTTGCGCAGACCCATGCATGGTTCAGTTCTCAGCACCTGCATGGTGGCCCACAATAGTCTGTAATAGAGTGTATAAGACTCTATTATACCCTCTTCTGGACTCTGCAAATACCAGGCATACACATGTATGTATGCAAAACACTCAAATACATTGGTTTTGGTGGTCTGAATGAAAATGGTCCACATAGGCTCGCAGAGAATGGCACTATTAGGAAATGTGGCCATGTTGGAGGAAGTGTGTCACTGGGGGCTCTGAGGTTTCAGATGCTCAGACCAGGCCCAGTGTCTTCCTGCTGCCTGCAGATCCAGATGTAGAGCTAGCTACCTCTCTAGCACCTTGTCTGCCTCTGTGTGACTGTGCTTCCTGCCATGATGATAATGGATTAAACCTCTGAACAGTAAGTCAGCCCTAATTATAGGTTTTCCTTTATAAGGGTTGCTGTGGCCTTATGGTCTTGGTGTCTCTTCACAGCAATAGAAACCCTAAGACAGACATTAAGAGAGAGAGAGAGAACCAGGTGATGGTAGATACACCTTTAATCCCAGCACTCATGAGGCAGAGGCAAGTGGATCTCTGTGAGTATGAGGCCAGCCTGGTCTATAGAGTGAGTTTCAAGACAGCCAAGGCTACACAGAGAAACTATCTTGAAAAAAAAAATCCAAAAGAGGTGGAGGGACAGGTCATAGCTCAGTTGACAGAGTCTAACATGCACAAACCCCTGGGTTCAGTCCCCAGCACTGAATAAAACTGGTTCATCTCTGTAATCCCAGAGCTCAGGAGATGGAATCAAGAGAATCCAAAGTAGAAGTTCATCTTCAGCTACACAGCAAGTCTGAGATCAACCTGGAATATGTAATGCCCAACTGAATAAAACAACAAACATTTCCTCCCTTCCTCTAAACAAAATGTTTTTAAAAAGAAGTTTAGGATGGCTGCAGTGTGACTTGCTCTTAGGTTACTGAAAAGATAAGGTTGTTGCCCTTAGCTGTGAGGAGAAGAAAAGCCTGGTTCTCCCTGAGGAAGATGTTGAGTAATCAGCTACGAATTCTTAAGTCAGGAGCTCTGAAGCTAAGTCTGGATTTGAAGTGTAGCTAGCGCGCCACAGCCATTTCCTACAAAGAGTAGGTGCTTTCATCCGTGTAGATACCATGGGTGTCCTGGACAAATCCCCTGTGAATACAGAAAAGGGATCGCTTTGTAAATTTGGCAGTTGTTAGCACATATAAAATACTTCAAGATATAACTTGGAATGAGAGTGTTCTTGCTGGCTAACTCCGAAGAACCCAGCTACTCATGGGGATGTGGCATCCCTGGAGACGGGGAACTTGAGAAAAGCCCAAGTGGCAAAGGGAGACACAGTTTCAACAGATAAGCCAAACTATACCCTGGTGAAAGTCTGCTTCTTGAGTGGAGGCATGAGACCAGTAATGGAATCCAGAGTGAAACCACCCACAGTTGTCTCTCTCTCTCCCTCATAGCTGATTCTGCAGACAGGCTACCAGGCTACCAGGAGTGTCAGGGCCTGCCAGTGACGCACCACACATGCTGGATACATGTTAGGATACATGTTAGTTAAATGGACCCCTTGTTTCATGGGCAGCTGGATTGTGTCTCTCTCTGACTCCGCCCTCCTTCCCCTATCTATGCTTGATTTCCCTGCCTACTTCTAAGATGCTTGCCATAGGCCAAAACAGTCCCTTTATTTCACAGCGTACAGAAAGACATTCCCACATCATGAGTTTATTTAGGAAGGAAAAGCTGAGGGAAAGGAAACAGAAGCCCAGCCCCTGGGAGGGAGAGGTTTGGAGTAAGGGTCTGGGTGAGAAGGGCTGGGAGGAGTCACAGGTACTGAGTGACACCAAGAGAGCCAGCTGACTCCTGCTTTGATATGTTAAGAGGCACCTAGCCCTTGGTCCCAGTTTCTTTGAGACCAATTAATAACCAATCACTTTCTGATTTTACTTAAGACCCAATACATAGGATGAAACTCATGCTTGGTGATGCAAATCCGGCCAAGAACTAACCCATGGCTGAGAAGCTTATGGACCCTACACTATTATTTTTTTTCAACAGAAACAGAATCAGATAGCCTTCTACATGCCCATTACTGTACCCACAGAGTAGTGCAGCCTTCAATTCTCAGTGCAGAGAACCGTCTTTGCACAGTGGACAGTGGTCAATACAGAGACAATTGCTCAAAGTGCAGAGACTATGGAATACTCATCCCTAAGTGGGACATTTATGCTGCAATCCTTTCCTGCAAACCTCAGAAAAGGGGGGTAGGAAGACTGTAAGAGCCAGAGGGGGGGGGGTAACTGGGAAAAAACAGTTTAATGGGCTCAAAGCAGCCCTGGTTGCCCCCACAAGACCTGCACAAGATGAAGCCAATCAATAAAGTTAGGAGAGAAATGTTGGTGAGAACCCAGGAGGGGAGTTGGAGGGGGAAGGTGAACAGGACTGGATTACACAGTATGTATGTATGTGGACTGGTTTTATGGGGACTGACACAGCTATGGTAATCTGAGAGTCGGGAACCTCAATCGTGAATCTGTCTCCAGATTAGGCTGTAAAATGACAAGCCTGAAGGGGTTTTCTTAAATAGTGATGGTTGGGGGAGGGCCCAGCCCCTTGTGGGTGGGGTAACCTCTGAGTTGATGGTCCTACAAGGAAGGAGGCTGAGCAAGTTAGTAAGCCACATTCCTTCATGGCCTCGGTAGCAGCTCCTGCCTCCAGGTTCCTGCCCTAACTTTCTCTTGGCTGAGGTGTTTTGATATAGCAACAGTAACCTAAGACAACATTATGAAATTATGAAAAATAAATTTCAAATTATATATATATATATATATATATATATATATATATATATATATAAAACTTTTATCAGCTAAATGGCCAGACATGGTGGCACATGGTTTTAACCCCAGTATTCATGAAACAGAGGCAGATGATCTCTGGGAGTTTGAGGTCAGCTAGGGCTACGCAGTGAGACCCTGTCTGAAAACAACAACCACGTCAGCCAATAAGGAGCAGTAAAGATGGGGAGTTGAGAGCTTGCAGCTCACAGATAGAAAAAGGACAGGGCCCTGAGCCAGAGTCCGCAGTCTGGCTGGTTCCTGAAGACCTTGAGGAACACATGCGAGATGTAATTGTTCTTTCGTACATCCTTGTGCCTAGTACAGTTCATTGTAACAGATCAAGTAAAGATAACTTCTAAGAAGGCCTCCACCTGTTTCTGGAAAGAAAACAGAGCCCAAGCCAACTTCTAGATGAGGAGCAAAGAAAGACAGCAGCTTCTTTCTAGTCACTGTGAGAACAAAGAGAACTTAGTATAATTAAGAGCACTTGACACGGAAGAGAGGAAATGCAGCCAGTGAGTGACCGCTAGACACAAAGTCAATAATGAACAAAGCCACAGTCAGGGATAGAAGGACAGGGCTTAGGCCACCCACCCCCACTGGGTGGGCAACGCTGAGCGAGCCAGAAGACAAAGATAAAGCATTATGGGCCTTCTACTGGTTGGGCCTATGGCAACCCAGAGAACGAACCAATCTCAGATATTACTTCAACCTTTGTCCAGTTTCTGCCAGTCTGACAGGTGCTACTGGGTGGTATAAGGCAAGCAGGTTGAGCAAGCAACGGGGAAGAAACCAATGAGCAGCATGCCTCCATGGCCTCTGCTTCAGTTCTCACATATGGGTTCCTGCCTTTAGTTCCCACCTTACTTCCCTCGGTGAATTGTACTTTTGAGGTAAAATAAACCCTTTCCTCCTCAAGCTGCTCTGGTCACAGTCTTTATCACAGGTATAGAAAGAAAAGTAGGCTGACCCCATACCAATCCCAAACAAACAGGGAAGGAGAGACTGGGAGCCTAGAAAGAGTCTGAATCTGAACCCGGGTCCCAAGGCGCTTCAAGATTTAAAACTGAGTTGAGGGCCAGATACATGGCTCAGGGGATAAACATGCTTACCACCAAGTCTAATGACCTGAGTTCAATCCCTGGAACACATAGAGTGGAAGGAGGGTATCAATTCCACAAGCTGTCCTCCGACCTTTACACACACACACATACACACACATATACACACACACAGACACACACAGGCACACACAATTAAAACAGAATTTTAGTTTAAAATGAAAGCAAATGCCCTGCAGAGATAGCTCAGTGGTTAAGGGCACAAGCAGCCCTTCCAGAGGTCCTGAGTTCAATTTCCACCGTACAAAGGAGCTCACAACCATAAAATACCAGCACTAATAAAATAATAATTTTTAAAAAGCCTAAAAAAGAAAATAAAAACAAAGAGAAGCCAGGTGTGGTAGTACATGTCTATAATGCCAGCAATCAAGATGCTGAGGCTGCCTCAGTTAAGTGCAGCCCACAAGGTACTGGCATGTTGGGGCACTCACATGTTGGAACAGTCACATGTTCAGGCATTCACATGTATAGACTGAAAAGAGAGAATAGCCAAGGTGGCCAAGGAGGCATCATCTGAGGAAAGAGGAGAGTAAAGACATTGTGCTGGAGGTGGCCGTCCAGACCATTGTTTAGAATGAACTCCCTGTCATCCCAGCTGGGACTCCACCTACTGTGTCTCTGTTGAACAGTAATTTGAAAGGAGACAGTATCCCAATTGCTTTTTCTCAAGCTTTCAAAGGCCGTGTCCTGGCATGGCTGCCACAGGGACAAGGGAGGGGGCTGGATTTTGTTGAACCCCTTTATGAGAAGGCTGTTTCCTCCTAGGAAAACACAGCTATTTTAAAAGATTTATTTTTTTAAGCTTTCTAATTCTTTTAATCTTCTTTGTTACATAATTTTTTTTTTTTTGATCAAAAGAAGAGGATATGAGATGTATCTCTGGCCCTTGGTTGAGATAAGACTCTCAGAACTGCCAAGAAAATGGTAAGATTAATTTCTACTGGGAAGCTTTCTGGTAAAGAACAAAGACATACTATTTTCCCCTCCCCAGAGTAAGTCCAAAGGGGCCTGTCAATCACTGGAGCAGAGAAACACCCCTCAGGAAAGCTGTCTGTTCCAGAGACTTTAGAAAATGGAATAGAGTCTGCCTGAACACGTAGGGCCAGACAATGGCTCCTCTGGCCATTGTACCCTTGAGTGCCTCTTGCTGTCTGTAATGTGTCTGGTCTACCGTCTACACTATGTTCTATGTGTCTTGTCTGGATTCTTTTGATGGACATCATAAGAACTAAGGAGACAAGGTCCAGCTAACGCAAGATACCAGACGCAGTGTGTTCTAGAAGCCATCAGGTATAGATGGTGCCAAACTAAAGAAGCTATTTACTGAATCCAGGCCTGGTGGCTGGTGGCACACACCTGTGATCCCAGCATAAGGACCAAGAGTTCAAGGCTAGTCTTGGCTACATAGTGAGCTCAGGGCTAGCCTGCTCTATGAGATGCTGTTGCATAGCAATCAACTGGGGCAGGAGGAGGTGAGGATCTTTCCTGTCGTTTCTAGCTTTACCAGTGAAGAAGTAAGCAAGGGTTGCTGTAGTGTGAGGATGTGGAAGGCACTCAGGATACCAAAGGGGAGGTGTAGAGTAGGAGAGTAAGGACAAGAGACAGAGGGGAACTACAGGATATTGAACACAGAGCCCTGTGTATACCAGGCAAGCTCTCTAGCACTGAGATACACCACCAGCCCAGCAGTCAAGAGCTCAGAGTTTCAACCAAGTCACTAAGCTTGGGTGTTCTTCCCCTGTTCTGACCAAGGACTTGGATCTCAACAGGGTAGTAGATCTATGCCTTATTTCTTGATGCCATTTGTTCTGGTTGGTTATTGTGACTGTAAATAAGAAATGAGTTCACAGTAAGCACATCCAAAGGGGTGTTCCTTAGAAAAATTCTGGAACCTTTTTGGACATGAGTGCTGCCTATCGAGGCAGGAAGCAGGTCTCCTTCCTTCTGTCTACTGCCCGCAGAGGGTGTTCACACCATTTCTACTAGTTTCCTTTGACTTTTCCTGGGGCAAGTGTGAACAAACATCTGCCTAACCCAAGATCAGACTTAGTGACAGACTAAAAAGCAATTCTACCCAAGTCTAACTTGGTGAACCGACTTATTGATTCAGGTAACTTATAGAAGAATGATGGGTGAGGGATTACTGATAGGATCATGGATGACTCAAAGGCGGTTGCTTCATAGAAAAGCTTTTTTGAGCATGGGTGAGGACTTATGAAAACTGTATTTCCAGAGCTCCCCTGCAGGACTTGCAGGTAGCTTGGTTGGTCAGCGCCACTTCTGAGCTGTCCTCAATATTTATATAATCTTGGGGATTGGGTCCTTGAGGATCTTTTAAGTTTTAGGAACTTCTTAGGACTTGTAAATTTGCTTCTTGACTGAGCCTTGTAAATTTACTTTACCCTTTTGAGACTTAAGGAACCTCCCTGTAGGATGAAATGTTTAAATTCTGAGGAACTGCTACACAACAAATAATTATCACCATGTAAGTAGCCCAGGCTAGCCTAAAATTCAGTCTTCCTGACTCAGCATCTCAAATGCTAGGATAGGCATAAACCACACATCTATTTATAAAGGGTAGTTTTTAAAAAGAGAAAACCTGTAGCAGGCTCTTTTATTTGGACCACCAGCCCCCAAGTCACGACACAGAGACTTATTACTAATTATGAAAGCTTGGCATTAGTTAGGCTTGTTTCTAATTAGCTCTTATAACTTAAATAATTCATTCTATTAATTACATCCTGACACGACTCATGACTTTTACCTCTCCTCCTGTGTGTCCTGCTTCTTCTGTGTTCTGCTGGCGACTCTACCTTTCTTCTTCCCCAAGACCTCTCTATCCCCAAAAGTCCCCCCTAACCTCTTCCTGCCTAGCTTATTGGCTATTCAGTTCTTTATTAAAGCAATCACAGCGACACATCTTCACACAGTGTAAAGAAATATTCTGCAACAAAAATCTGGCTTGTTAGATGACTGAGCAAGTAAGGATACTTGTTGCTGACCCTGACAACCAGAGTTTGATCCCTGGGTCCCAGAAGTGCAAGGAGAAAACTAATTCCTACAAGTTATCTTCTGACCTTCATCTGTGCCATGCACACACAGACATATATATGAATGCATACACAATAAAAATAAATGTAAAAAAAAATTAAAGACAAAATTAACTGCACACACACTTTTAATCTCGGCACTGAGGAGGCAGAAGAAGGCTGAACTCTGAGGCCGTTCTGGTCTGTTGTACTGAGTTCCAGTCCACACTTAGCCTTCAGGCTCTCAGTATCGTTTGCTAGTTTTTTAACTGAAAATTGAAGTTTTCCACCCAATTGCATGGCATTCCACCATAATCACACACAATGAGGCACCAAACAGCCGTGTTCTGTTGTCAGAGTGCCTTGTCTCATCCCTATAGCCTCCAAATCCTATCCTCTCACACCCTGGCCATAACGAACTGATGCCTCTTTTTAAAAGGTATGAGTGGATTATTAGACCCTGTGAGTGCATGCTCACAAAATTTATGCTCAACTTCAAGTAGCAGGGTTCACCTTTCCTTCTTTTTGCTTTGAGAACATAATGCCATATATTTCTCCTCTCCAGAATTAGCAGCTATTAGCTGTCATCCTTTCTAGTAGCTGCCTATGGGGACTGATCAGATTACTGTCCAGAGTGATTTCTGTCCCTCCTCAGAGAATTACATCACCTCTCCTATTGCTCCTGGCTTGGAAGACACACCCCCACTAATGGCTGGCTTCTCCCTGGCTATTCTTTGGAGGGTGAAAGGCTCCTGTAGCCTCTTACCAGATGTTTGGTTTTTCTGAGAAACAACCTCTCCTACCAATAAAGGATTCTGCTTGTGCTTAAGGTTTTAAATCAAGAAAAGCTACAGAGCAGAGCCCTGAGCAGCCTGAAGCCCACAGAAGCCTATGGGACTTGAGGGTACTGTTTGGCACTATAACCTTCTTATTTCATTGACAATTCATTAATTTATTTGTTGAGTGTTAGTAATAAATCCCTGAGCCTTGGGCATGCTAAGCAAGAACCCTACCACTGAGCAACACACCCTAACCCAGTCCTTCCTTTGTGTGTGTGCTCATGTGCACAGGTACACATGTGTGTATGTATAAGTACATATGTGTGCAAGTAAAGGTTAGAAATCAGCTCTGAGTTCTGTTATTCAGAAGACATATCTCTTGATTTTTTTTTTATTTGTTTTGAGACAGAGTCTCACTATTTGGCCCTAGTTGGCTGGAACTCACAGAGATCTGCCAGTCTGTCTCTGAGGGTTGGGATTTAAGGTGTAGGCCACCTCTCCCAGTCATATTCACTTATTTATTATTCATTCATTTATTTGAGAAAGGGTCTCTCTACCTGGAACCTGAAGCTCACCCATTAGACTAGAACAGCTGGCCAGTGAGCCTCAGGAATCTGCCTATGTCTGCTTCCCCAGTGCTGGGATTACAAGCACATTACCATGGTTACAAGCACATGTTACCATGGTTGGCTTTTCACATAGGTGCTAAGGACCAAACTTGGCTTTTTGTGTTTACACACCAAGCACTTCTAAGGCTGAGCATCTCCCAGCCCCAGCACTATTCTTACAATTCTTACAATAGTACACCTGGACAGGACCCTCTGTTCCATTCTGCAGCCTGCTTTTTCTCCTTTGGGTTCACCTTCTTATTCAAATCCTCTCAGTGGAAGTCTGGGGAGAGTAGAGTCTCTAGGTTCTTGTCTGCCTTCAGATGTCTCTTTTGGATCCTAACTTGGGCACAGAATTTTTCATTAAAACTTCCTTCTTTCTGCACTGTGGTATAGTATTCTGTTGGTTGGAGGGAGCACCTGCCATTTCGTATGAGGTTTGGTTTTGATGTGATTATAGTTTCTGGGTAAATAATCTGCTTTTCTTCTTTGATAGCTTTCAAGGCTCTCCTTACTTGTCTTCAAGTGTGGCTATAAATTTTCAAATCTGTTTTTCCTTTCCCTTTGTGTGACAGCAGGTGTCAGGTCTTAGTCTATGTGACATGAATCAGGTGGATCTATTTAGATGATCCATAGAGTCGAAAATTTGCATTTTATATTACATTGTAAGGCTCAGATGTCTATTAGGTCCTGATGAAGTCTCTAGGGCTCTCTGGACGAACTGTCACTGGTATTGATAAGCTCCTGGGGGTTGGTTGGTTTGTTTTTTGGTTCTTGCATCTTCTTGTTTGGCTTTCTCCCCTCTTTCAGCCTGAGGCTGTTAGCTCCCACATTATCTAACATCCATCTGCCCATCTATTGTTGTGATGGTCAACGGAATTTAGAGTTGCCAGGGAAACAAACCCCTGGGTGTATCTGGAAGGGAGTTTCTAGGCTAGACAGTTGTGGGAAACCACACCTTGAATTGGGCGACTGATACACAAATGATTTTTTTAAAAAGATAGATTATTGAATCTACTTTGATCCAAAAAACAAAACAAAAACTGTTAATCTCAGAATACTTTACACTGATATGGATTTTTGTTTGCTAATACAAATTTAAGGTTAATTTTATTATACAATATGTACATTTTTACTCTTGTTTAAGATATTGTGTTTATGCAACTCATTTAAAAGTATAATGTATAATTTAAAATACAGATTAAAAGTCACCTATAATAACCAAACTTATATTTATGTTAGTTAAGTTTTCTAAGTATACAAAGATATATTTCAATTAGATAGGTAATCCTCAAATACTTCAAAGACTTATAAAATATGGCACTTAAGATGTTTTAAGAACTTAGACTTTCTGGATAATGAGACATATCTGTTCCTGGCAGCACCAATTACTTCATAGAAGATGACGGGCATTGAAGAAACTCATTACAGAGTTTGCTAAGAATATGAAAAGGCTAGCCATTTAAACAAGAGGCTGTTCTTGCTTAGACTGCTTGAAAGTATGCTGTATAAACTGGACATTCAGTACCCATAGGGAAGTGACTACTTAACTTTACCAAAATGAGATGAGACGATCTTTCAGGTTCCTGATTCACAGAAAGAAAAAAAAAAAAAAAAAAAAGAGCCAGACATTCTGCAGGACACAGAAGAAAATGACTGACAAACTTTATCAATAAGTGAGACAATCCTTCAGATCTTCTGCTTCACTGAAAAGTATGCCAGAGACTCTAAGCCTGTAGGCTGAAGATGGATGTCTCAACATTACAGAGGAACTTTTGCTGACTGTCCAGGCAGTCAGATATCTCTATAATTTTTAGAATTTTGAAAGTTACTTGCAATGTACTTCCTGTTTATTCAAATAATATTATATCCTTCTGTGGTCTTTGATGTAGTTGAAGTCTGGATAGTTATAATTATAGTTTTCCTTAGTTATAATAAAAGGTAAATTAGATATGAAACTTTAGACTCACAAAGATAGGATAGATAATAGGATATTTTCTCTAATTTTGCCAAATACAAAAAGACTATATATGATAACTGTAATTCTTGCTTGTTAACTATTCTGTTGTATGTAATTTTACTATGTTAAAATGAAAATCTTCCTTTTTGATTAAACAGAAAAGAGAAAGTGTTGTGGAATGGTCTTTCTGTACACTGTGTATGTGTGTTGCTATTACTGGTTTATAAAAAAAACTGTTTTGACTTATGGCAAGACAAGAGACAGCCAGGCAGGAAATTCAAGAGAGATACAGGGAGAAGAAAGGCGGAGTCAGGCAGACACTGGGAGGCAGAAGAAAGGGAAACAAGATGTAATAGAACTCAGGTAAGCCATGGACCATGTGGCTATACATAGATTAAGAGAAATGAGTTAATTTAAGATGAATGAACTAGTTAGTAATAAGCTGGATCCACAAACCAAACAGTTTGTAATTAATAACAGCCTCTGAGTAATTATTTTATACGTGGCTGTGGGACCCCAGGTGAGAGAGATTAATCCAGACCACAGGGCTAGACAGGACCAAAAAACTTCCAGCTACAGATGGCCATTCCCTGGGCTGAGGTCTTGAATTAAATATAAAGAAGAAAGGAAGCTGACTTCCAGCATTCATGTCTTTGCTACCTCGCTGTGCATTGCTATGTGACTCTTCAGACTCTTACCACCAAGCCTTCCTGGCTACATGGACCTCACACTGGGCCAGAAAAGACCCTTCCCTGTGCTTTTGTCCAAGAAGCTGGAAAATTAGCTAATAGCAGAGCCACCTCCCACCTTTCTTGGCCTCTTTTGAGCTCTCCAGCTACCTGAGAAGATGGCTTAGCACACAACTACCACATTCTCTCTGTTCTGTCTCTAAACTCAGCTGTGACTTCACTTTCACAACCCACAGGACTATCCACTCGCTCTAGGAAGTAATGGGACAGCTCTTAGGAGTTCCTTTACTTTACTAATTTAGCAAACAGAAAGAAACAGTCTAGGGCTCTTTCCCTGTCAATAAACATACACAATTGTAGTAATGAATTGTGGGGACTCCTAACAAAATATAACAACTAACACAATAAGAGGTTTACTCTAATAAAAAGCTTTTTTTTCTTTACATTAAAAAAATAACAATAAAACTTGCCAGGTTGTGGTGCTCCGGACTTTTAACCTAACACTTGAAAACAGAGGCAGGTGGATCTCGGAATTCATAGCCAGTCTGGTCTACAGAGTTCCAGGACAGCCAGGGATACACAGAAAAACCCTGTCTCAAATAAATAAATGAAAGAAAATGTGAAAGAACTTTAGAGTTAGACAATTTGACCTTAGATAATGGCATATGGGTAATCAGGGACTCATGCACTTATTTTTGTTCAGCTCTCCTTAATGCAGGACTTTCCAACTCCATGACCCTCTGGTTACACTCTGACCGCTGGCACTCCAGCCATCACAGCCACATTTTCACAAGGGGGAAAGACACTACATCTTCCACTGATGGCCACCTGAAGCTGTATTTGTTCTCTTAAATAAATTTAATATATTGCTTTTCTTTAGGTTTTGTTCTTGTTTTGGGTGGTGGTTATTGAGATCTTGATAACACAGACTGATCTCAAACTCTCTGAGGAGTCAAGGCTAGTGTTAAATTCAGTGATCCTCTTGCTTCAACCTCTATGCATTTGTGTGTGTGCACACACACACATATGAGCATCACCATGCCCTCACCCCTTTGAGGCAAGTCCAGGCTGGCTTTGACCCCTCTTCTACCTCCCCAGTGCTGGAATAATAGATGTGTGCCCCCAGGTTTTATGTGTTGCTGAGGATCAAACCCAGAGCTTTATACTACACACTGGGCCAGCCCTCCACCACTCAGTCACACTCCCCACCCCAGAACATTGTCTTATAACAGCAGCCTACATTAGCTCACCTCCCAACTCTCAACTTCGTTGATGCTTTGATTTTCATGGCCCCTGGCTATTTTAAAAGATCAAATCAGTAACTGTAAAACGATAAAATACTAAACGCCAAAATCATTGACTATATCAAACTTGAAATGCCATCCATAACATCATAGAATAGCAAGATTGACTTTTCTGTTAATACAACTCTGCATTTCCTGGCTGTGGAGTCCTAGCACCTGTCGTGTGAGTTGGGGAAAACTGAGATGGCCCTGTCCCTGAGGAACTCGTTTCAGTGATGTACGGACTGGGGACAGAGGGAATATGCCAGTGGTTTCACACACAGGGCAAATGGGGTCACACCGACATCCCTGAAAATACCTTCAGATGTGCACCAATGCTGCTGCGGTAGGGGGCAGGAGGTGATGTGCGGGGTCGATGCTGGAAATGGACTCAAGACCTGTTGGGTCCCAACATCCTTACCCGCTGTCCCCTAGCTTTAGTATTTTTTGTATAAACTTTTAGTTGGATGCAGACCCTCTTGGAAGTCCCCAGGCAGAGTGGCAGGTTGGTTGGACAGCCACTGTGCCTTCCCTACTTCGTCTGAGATATTGGGTTCTCCTTCTGTCACTAGGGTTACAAACTGGATCCTACAGGACCCTTGCTTTCAGGGTGGGGCCCGGGCCCTTGGGCTTTCTTCTTGCTTGAGTATCAGAAGCCTTACAGTCATGGCTAGAGATGTGAGGTGGTCACAAACAAGTAGGGAATGAGGGCAATAGGGACTGAGAGGACCCAGCAGTCTTCTGGGACTCCTGGTGGCTTCCCCTAACCTCAGACTGCCCCTTCCCCTCCCGTTCCCCTTCCTTCTCCAGCTCCCCCACAGCCAAGCTCAGCTTCCATTCAGTCTTTCCGGAAATCCCCTACCCAATTTCCACCTCCTGAAACAAAGGCTCTCCGGAGACGATGCCCATTGTCCTTGGGACAGGAACAATGGAAGGGCGGAGCCGCCTCCGGCTGCAGGTCCTGGCCCCACTCGGGGCCAGTCTCCGGTGAAAGCGTCGGGCTCTCCCGGGCCAGGCTGGCTCAGAGCCCCACCATCGCGGACGCAGCCTGCGGCCTTTCTTCTCTAGCTTGAACCGCAGAGTCCCGGGGCTGGCACTGGACACCTGCCGTGCCGCCCGCAGGCTCAGGGTGGCCCCGCCGCCTGCTAAATCCCTTTTGTCCCAGGGACCCACTCCTAACTCAGCGTCCCGGCCAGCCCTGACCCCGGAGGAGCCGGCCTCTTCCCCACGGCTCGCCTCGCGGGGGTCAGGTCGCCGCAGGCCCGAGGATTCTAATGTGCAAATAAACACAAGTGGCTTTGATCCCGGGCGATTGGCACGAGAAAACCGAGCGCCCTGGTCACCAGAAAGGGGCGCTTGAAAACGGGCCGGGGGGAAGACTGCGGGGCAGTTCTATTCCATTTCCTGCTCTGAAAACCTATTTTGTTTGAAAAAGAAATAGGCGATCCTAGGAGAGGGCCCCCGCCAGGCATTTCAGACTTTCCCTGGAACCGAATATCCCTTGAGTGGTTCTTTCTGTTCCCCGTAGGGGGTGGGCTGCCCGGGCCCCACCCTCCCCGGAGGCCTTGCCTTTGGAACATCTCGAGTGCCCTAGGGAGAGGCAGAGGCAGAAAGGAGCAGGGCTGGGGTGGGGCTGCAGGCTGGGAGGGGGCCGGGCCTATTGTCTCCCTGGGCACCAATCCACAGCCCCAGGCAGCTTAGGGAGGGCAGACAAAGGAGGGGATGGGAGGCACAAAGGGGCGCGGAATGAAACGGTAAGTAAAGGCAAACAAAAGTGAACCAGGGAGACAAAAGCTGGGAACAATATTCCCCAGGCAATAGGCTCAGGGAACAATAGGGACACTGACAGCCCCACAAAGACACCAGTGTCTCCAAGTAGACGTTATCTCAGGCAGTGGTTGGCAGCCCCGCTCTGGCTGCTGCTATTTTCAGTGCCGCTTTTGTGCCACGCTGAACAATATTCCTTGCATGGCTGCTGATAGAAAGATGAGAAGGTTTCTGTTTGATTCTTATTCCGTCCCTCCTTCTCCTCCCCCAGTTCCAGCCTCACCAGCTCCAAAGCATTGAAAGCCCACAGCACTGGCCTGGGTTGTGTGGGGTGTGTGCGCGCGCGTGCGTGCGCGCGCGCGCGTGTGCTGGAGAAGACCCAGGCACCAAGCCAAGAGGGTCTCTTGCAAGCCTTCCGCCTGCCCTCCACCGGACCAGGGCCTCAGTGAGGGAAGACAATGGAGAAGGAGGGTAGGGCTGGGCATGTAGAGCTTGGGAAACCAAGTATGTGAGATGTATTGTTCAGGGGGCGGATTCTGCCTTCACCCCAAGTCACCAAATTACCTAAGGTAGTGAACCCTAAAGAGCCCTACTTTGTATGCTTGGCTTCGTGTTGCTGGTTCATCAGTCTAAAGGGGTCTCACCCTGCTGCCTCCTCCTGTGGATCCCTCTTCCCACTGCTTCCTTCTTTGCTGCTAGCTCCCAGCTTCCCGCCTCTACCACAGCAAACCTAAGGGGCCAGCAAAACCAGCCCTAGTCCTAGAAAAGCACATTTTCTGACCACTGGCCCTTCTTAGACCAGACAATGCTCAAGGCTACATAAGTCCCATGCAATGTGTTAGCCTCTCTGCCCTGAGTCTCTGACCTGGAATGATAGGCCAAGGGGCCCTCTCTCCCACACCTTACCAATGAAGAGAGTGACTAATGTTTCTTGTGGTTCATTATGGAGGGCTTCACTGTGGGCTTTAACGCCACCTCTCTTCTCATCTACTGTCAGTATTTCTATGTACAGGCCATTTTCCTAAGTGGCCCAACTACTTTGAGGTATCTAGCTTCCTTCAACAAATTGTAACCAAACTAGTTAGGTGGACATTGATAGCCAGGCATGGTGGAGCACAGAGCACACACCTTTAATCCCAGCACCAGGGAAGCAGAGGTAGGTAGATCTCTGTGAGTTTGAGGCTGGCCTGGTCTCTGTAGAGCGAGTTCTAAGACACTCAGGGCTACACAGAAAAACCCTGTCAGAAGAAGGAGAAAGAGAAGAAAGGAATAAAAAAAAAAAAGAAATGAGAAGCAGCGATAAAAACCTAAGAAACCAACTGCCCAAGGCAGCCCAGAAAATGGTGCCATCACAGGGCCTGGGGTCCAGTTTTGTCAACGCATTAGCTTCTTCAAGGCAGACAGCACTGACTGTACCTCAGTTGGCCAATGCCCAACTGTGTTAAACGGGAAGTTCTCATGAAGATATGGGACTGGTGAGGCCTTCAACTCAGCTGGCACATCCATCCCTGGAGCATGTGAGAACATGCAGCCAGCCACAGGCTCCTCAAAACTGCCCAACCCAAATCTGCACCCACACCAACCCCAAAGGTCTCACTATGAAGCCCAGCTGAACTGAACTTAACAATGTTCCTGCCTCTGCCTACTGAGTGCTGCCTGGCTAGGTTCATACCACAGCTCCTGACCAGGGTCTACATTTTAAGAAGATTCCCTTGTGCCCTTAGTGCCAACCAAGCAGCTCCCTTCTGTTTGTCATTTGACTAAACATCCCCCCTACACACACACATACACACACACACACACACACACACACACACACACACACACACACACACACAAATTAGGTTCTAGCATCCTTACACACAAAGCTTGGTGTGGGAAAGCTTTAAACCCTTTGTTATGATCTTCTTAGTTGAGCCCATGATGATTGATTGGAACGTGTCAACTTGGCTGGGACAGGAAGTGTCCAAACACTTGGTCAAACTGTGTTGGTAGAAGAGATTAACACGTAGCTTCAAAGGCTGAGAGAAGAATCTGGATATGAAGCTGGGTGACGGGGTACCTGCCTCACACACAGAGAGAGGCCCAGGGCTCCAACCTAATACCAGAGAAAAACAAAAACCCTCAAGGAATAAATAAAGTTGACCTTAGGAGTGGACCTCACCAGCTAAAGACTTGAACAGAGCAAAATTGAGGAGGAGGGTACCCCAACAGCCACCCCCCACCTCCGCCCCCATGTCCCCCACTCCCTGCTGGCTCCTTTGCACTCTAACAGAAAGGCTGGGTCTCAGAGGTTCTCCCGCCTCTGACTGTTGGACTTGACTTCAGAGATCTACTGTCCTGCTTCTCAAGCCTCAAGGGACTCAGACCATAACTACACCATGGCTTTTCTACATCTCCAGCTTGTATTGACCCCAGTTATCTGGCTCCGGGCTGTTAGTATAAGACCAATTAGAATTCGTGCAACAGGAGACTTATTAAAAGTGATTCAAAAAAGCTGGGAACAGTGACATAGGACCATAACCCCAGTTTAGGAGCAGGAAAATCACGAGTTCAAGGTCAGCATGAACTAGTGTGACAGTAAGAGTGTTTGCCTGCATGAGGGCCTGGATTTGATCCTCAGCTTTGCATGAACTGGTTTTGGTGGCATGCACTTGTTATTACAGCGTTCAGGAGATGGAGACAGAGGACTAGAGTCCAAGGTCAATCTCAACTATATGGTGAGTTCAAGGCCAGCCTGAAATACAAAACATCTAGTCTTTAAAAAAAAAAAAAAAAAAAAAAAAAAAAAAAAAAAAAAAAAAAAAAAAAAAGCTGGATGATGGGACAAACCTTTAACTCCAGCATTTGGGAGGCAGAGGCAGGCAGATCTCTGTGCGTTTGAGGCCAGCCTGGTCTACAAAGCAAGTTCCGGGACAGTCAGAACTGTTACACAAAGAAACCATGTCTCAAAATTAATTAATCAACTAATTAATTAATTAAACAAAAAGAAGAGGGGATGGAGGGATGGCTCGGGTGTCAAAAGCATTGGCTGTTCTTCCAGAGGACCCAGGTTAGATTCCCAGCATCCACATGGCAACTTCAAGATGCTTTGAAGCTCCAGTCCCAGGGGATCCAGCTCCTCTAGCCACAGGCATTACATGAGTGTAGTGCACAGACTTTCACGCAAGCGAAACACCCATACGCATAGAAATAAATAATAAAAAAGTTCAAAAGAGAAAGAGGTTATCAGGCCTACCTTCTTAATCCCAGGAGTAAGGCTACTGCCTCAGTTTCAAGAGGCCTGATATACTTGGTCTGTAGCCTTAAGGGGTGCCTGCGGGGTGAGACCAGTGATATCCAGCAGTTTGGGAGGATAGTTCCTCCTGGCTGAGCTGTGGAGGAGGCTGATGTCCAGTTGGAAAAGCAGCGTCAAGCCAAAGAGAATTCCCTATGAACCAACCATACACTCTAGCAGGATATTCCTGGTATGGGTCTTGGCTTCCTTCTACTTCCTTTTCTTTAAGAATGGGAATGTGTCTCATAAACACCTCCTCTAACTTCACAGATTCACAGGTGGAGGGTGATTTTGCCTTAGGTTTTACTAGTTTCAAAATGTCCCTGTGTCGCTCCCCCCTGTGGGGTGCTTTGTTCCCTGGCCGATGGCGCTTATGGGAGGTAATGGAATATTGATGAGGCCGGGCCTAATGGAAGAGGATCATTGGTAGGAGGGTGTCATTGAAAAGGATTGTGGGATACTGCTCACTTTGTAAGTCCGACCTCCACCCTACTTTCTTCTTTCTCCCCCCTCTCTCCCTTTAAGCACTATTTTGAGGTAAGTTTTGCAACATATTCCTGCCCTACCACAGGCTCCAAAGCAGGAGTCCAGTTTAGCAGGGGCTGAAACAGCCAAAGTAAGATTGTCCTCCAAATAAGTGGATTTACAGTGATATAGCAGGTTACACTCTTTTCTCACCTGCCTCTGACTGACATGAGTCTTTGGAATCTAGGGCTGAGCTTAAATGGGGCCCCACGTTGGGACTGTTGGATAAAATAAATGTATTTGTGTATGGTAAGAATGTGAACCCTGGATAGGGTTTGATGGGCTGAATCACAAGCCCTCCCGTTCCTCTGTTGAAGTCATAACCCCCAATATGACTGTATTTTGAGCAAGGAAGTACTTAAGATTAAATGAGGATTGATGTCCTGATCAGGGAGTTCACTCTTTCCTTCCTGCCTTGAGATGGTGCAGTGAAGAAGGGATGATTAGAAGCCAAGATGGCGACTCGACCAGAAGAAACCTTGGTCTGGAACTTTTAATCTTTAGAAGAGGAAAAAAAATAAATTTCAGCTTATTAATTTCTGAGTCATTACAGTTAGTTTTGTGGCCCCAGCATGCTAATATCATCTGTAGCGACAGAGAGAGGGAGTCTGTACAGGACCGAGGGGCTGTGTGGGCCTTCACAGCAGAGGACACATGGAGTCCCCTTAACTTCCAAGGTAGAGACAGCAACATGTTCTTCTGACTTCAGATGTCTTTGACATAAACAAGACAAGCGTAGAATGACCTGTAGGGTAGTGCTGTACACCCCAAACCCTAGGAACCAGCCATGAGGACTCTGCTTCAGAACTTCTTAGGGGGCCTGAGAGATGGCTCAGTGGTTGAAAGCATTGGCCGCTCTCCTAAAAGACCCAGGCTGAGTCCCAGCGCCCACATGGTGGCCCACAGCCATCTGTGACTCCGGTTCCAGAGGATTCAATGCCCTTTTCTGCCCTCTGAAGTCACTGCATGCATACGGTGCTCAAACAGACACAGGCAAAACACCCATACACATACAGTTTCACAAACAAGTTTAAAAACTAAGATTGGGAGGTGTTAACAGGAAGGTAGCTTCATTGGTAGAGTCTTTGCTTGTGTTTTATGAAACCCCGGGTTTAGGTCCCAACACCACCAAAAAAACCCCACAAAACAAAACAGTCTCCACATTAATTATATACAAATAAAAACTTTTGTTGATGTATTTACTTATTAATACACAGTCTTGTGTGGTTGCTTTTCTACTTAATGTGTTAAATCTTTCCATGTTCTGTGAAGATTGTGATCCCCCTGTGCTTGGCCCATCCAGATTTATGAACCGCTGCAGGATGTTTGTGTGGCTGCCTTCTATTTATGTGCAGTAGAGGGACATCATTATCTGCGGAGGTCAAGTCTCAAATGGATGGAGGTGGTTGGGCTGGCAGCCTAGGGCCTAGGACCAGCTAAACTGGAAGCTCCTGACTCCTCCTGTTACCAGAGAGGAGAAACCTTAAGGTTTAAAATCACCCATTGGGCTCACTCACAGTCATTCTGGAAAAGTGGCCAACAGAGGCAAAGTTGAGGCATCTTCTGTTGCTGGTTTGCAGCACTTAGTAAGCTGAGGCAGCGTCTGCCATTACTATGCTCATCACACCACTGTCCCCTGATCATAGCCGCTGGGCTTGTCAGGGATGTTGAGGACCAGACATGCCCCAGCACCCCTCCTGCAGGCCCAGGTGCCAGGTGTCCAGACCAACTGATCTGGTCCGAGAGAAGGACTCTTAGCCAAGGAGTACAGGAAGTGGTACAGGAGACTGTAACAGCTTGCTGAGTGCTGCTCAGGGTCCCATGGACCTCAAGAGGAAGAGGAAGAAGAGGAGGAGGGGGAGGAGAGGAGTGAGTGAAGGGATGGCCTGGCGAGGGGAACAGGAGGCTACCAAACAATGTTGGGGCATTAGAAGAAAATGGACTCACAAAGGCCCACTCATTCTTTCAGGCTTCAAAAGACAGGGTGACTTCCATACCACTCACCTCTCTCCTGTACTGCTGGCGTAGGCAGGTCCAAGTCAAAATGCCAACAGGTCCAGCATCTGGTGAGGTTCGTTTCTTCACTGGCAGAAGGTTGTCTTTCTGCTGTAAGCTTGTATGGAGGAAGGGAAGTGCCTCTTGTGTGGCGCTGATCCACTCAGGGGGCTCAAGTCCCACCTATCATCAACTGTTGGGGGTGAGGGCTCAGTGGATGAAGTTTGAGAACTTACTGCGTGGATTTTACTGAGCATTGATGGGTAGAGAAAGAACCTTCTGCAGTATAGTTGGAGAAGAATGGATTTTGGCTTCTGTTAATGAGTGTATGAAGCAGCATAAAAAGCTAAAAGTTTGAGAATGCTTTTTTTTTTTTCCCTCTCAAGTGTTGGCCATAAAAGCCAGGCCTTCATGCATGCTATGTGAGCACTCTACCATGGAACTAGCCCCATAGTTCAAGTTCTTATTTTAGAATTAATAATAGAGGCTGGAGAGATGGCTCAGTGGTTAAGAGCACTGACTGATCTTCTAGAGGACTGTTGTACTATGTTTCTGGCCCAGACTTTCCGGCCTAGCCCTGAGGTTCTGACCCACCATCCCACAGAATGACACAGACGTTTGTATTAATGTTATGCTCATCAGCCTATGACCAGGCATATTGCTAGCTAGCTCTTGCTCTTAAACTAACTCATTTTGTTCAGCCATGGGGCTCGGTACCTTTCTCAGCAGCGTTTTGACTTCGTTCCTCTCTGCCTGCTAGCATCTCATCTCACTGGTGTGTCTCTGGCATCTCTACTCTGCTCTTCCTGTTCCTAGAGTTTTCTTAGTCTGTTAGCCCCACCCACACTTCCTGTCTGCCTTCAGCCAATCAGCATTCTTATTAAAACAGTAGGCACTTTACAATGTAACAATGTAAAACAGTTACAATGTAACAATGCAATCCCACAACAGAGGACTGTAGGGGTATTGTGTTGTTTCATGGTAAATAATTGTCCCACCCACTGGTTTAATAAAAAGAGCTGATTGGCCAAAGGCAGGCAGGAAGTGTAGGCGGGGCTACCAGACTAAGAAAATCTCTGAGAGCAGAATGCCAGACAGGAACACCAGGGAGAAGCCAGAGGAAGCTGAGGAGAACTATGCTGCTCTAAAGAAAGGTACCCAGCCGTATGGCTGAACAAGAGACATGGGTTAGGTGAAGGGTAGAGAGCTAGCAAGTGATATATGCCTGGGCCTGAGGCTGATCAGCCAAAAATGAAAGTGTCTGTGTGTCTCTGAGGATCAGCGGGTCTGTGGGTCTGTGGGCCTAGACCTTGAGCTTAGGCCCGAAAATCTGTCCAGAAACCTCGTACTACAGAGGACCTAGGTTCAATTTCCAGCACTCACAGGGCAGTTCACAACTATCTATAATTTCAGTTCCAGGGGACCTGACACCCACAGCAAAACACCAATACAAATAAAATAAATACTTAAAAAAAAAAACCTGCAATTAAACAAAAGAATTAATGATAAAGAGACTGGCAAGACAGCTCTTGTTGCACAAGCCTTGTGACCTGAGTTCCCTCCTGGAATCATGAAAAGAGTCAGTCACAATACTTGGAATCTAACATCAGAGCTCTCATCTCACAGCGAGGTAGGAGGCAGAGACAGGAGAGTTCTCCACCCCAACCCCATCCCTTCCTGAAGCTCTGGAGCCAGCCAGCCTTGAGTAGGTGTCGAAGGGGCAGAAACAAGAAAGGTCTGATCTTAGAAATAAGATGGAAGGGAGAACCCACCCTCGAAGTTGTCCTTAAACCATCACATGCACTGGCATATAAAGGTGCTCACTGCCAACCCTGATGACCTGAGTCTGGTCCCTAAGCCCACAGTGGTAGGAGAGAAAGTTCGGGTTGTTGTCTGGCCTGTACACACACACTCACACACACACACACACACACACACACACACACACACACACACACACACACACACACACACACATACACTTTTTTTTTTTTTTCAATGATAAGCGAGTGAGTAGATCCTCCATCCTGGAATCTGCCTAATCTCAGGGAACTGAGAGTTAGGTAGAGAGATAGTCATAATTGTGTGTAAACTTGGATGGGATTTGATTCAATAACTTAAGATAATAGTAAAATCTAAGAGAGAATATGTCTGCTCCTCTGGCAAGATGGTTAAAATCCAGAACACTGACAAAATCAGATGCTGGTGAGTGTGTGGAACAACAGAATGCTCACTCACGGCTAGTGGGAATACAAGATGCTACAGCCACTTTGAAAGACAGTCTGGATGTTTCTTACCAAAGTAAACATACCCCCATCACAAGGTCCAGCAGCCATCTCTTTAGTTTCATTTACTCCAAGAGCCTTCCTCCTAAAACAAAAGTTCACACAGGTGCATTTTTATAGCCCATTCATTGATAGTTGCCAACATATTCTCAGTAGGTGAACCATAAACTCTGGAACATACAGGAATACAGAGGAAAGAGCTGTCAACCTGCGAAAAGACTATAAGAAAGCTTAAATGTTAACTAATACGTATCTAATTGCAATGTGTAACTACTGCCCTGACAGAGGATGCTGGTAGGAGAGTCCAATATATGTAGGAACTCTGTACTACTCATTCAATTTTCCTATAAACCTAAACTGCTCTAAAAGATAAAAGTCTATCTTATAAAACTAGGAAGAAGGAATGGGATACTCAGAAACGCTAAGGCCTCCATAAGTGATAAAGGAGACAATGGGAAGCAGGTCTTGAAGACACAGTAGAAGGGCCTGGCAAGAAATGGAGAGCAGCCTAGCCTTGGGAAATGGTAGTGTCTTGCCAAAGCCTCATTTTAAGACATGCATTTGTTCCAACTGGGTTCATACACTAGAGAAGACTCTGGGTGCAAAACAGGCTTTGGCTTCTGCTTGGTTATGCACAGAGAGGCAGTGAGTGGAGGGAGAAAACCACACCTAGGTGGGTCAGGCAGTGAGGAAGATGAGCCTTCCTGCCTCCCTCCCTGCCTCCCTGCCTCCCTGCCTCCCTGCCTGCCTCCCTGCCTGCCTGCCTCCCTGCCTGCCTCTCTCCCTTCCTCCCTCCCTCCCTTCTTTCTTTCATTTCTTCCCTCTTTCCTTCCTTCCTATTTTTTGAAATGGGGCCTTGCTATGTAACCCAGGCTAGTTTTGAATCCATGCTCTTCGGATTTCTGCCTTCCAGAGGCAATGGCCACAGGCATGTTCTACCACACCCAGCTTCCCAACAGCAAGCTGTTGTATTTGTATCTCCATTTGCTATGCAAGTGTTAGCTCTTCAATTGTGTGATTTCCGTATAACAAGGTAACTTTTAAGTACATGCCTTGCATTGTAGTTGAATTCATCACACAGATTTTAAAGTTAAAAAAATGAGTAGTTTGGCTTGTCACTGATATGCGGACTTTCAGACACAGGCTGAATCACTGCATTTATTCCACAATCATCTGACCAGTGTTTCCTGAGTGCCTGCTCTATACCAAAATGTCCTAAGCCCTGGGGACCTGGCAGTGGAGAAAAGACAAAAATCTAAATCCGGAGCTTGTGTCCTCCTTGGGGAGACAGACCAAAACAAGATAAATCATTAAAATATGTGTTGTGATAGATAATAATTAATGCTAAGAAGGAAAACACAGAACTGAGGAGCTGTTGTGTCTGCTCCTCATTAGTTATTACTGTATAACAAATGGTCCTGAAACTTCATAGCTGGAGGCAGCTCTCATTTATGGGCTCACAGAGATTGTGTAGCAGCAGGTGTGCAATTCAGAATACATTAAGACATTTGAAATGTCCGTGAGATATCCAAGTGGTACACTAAGCAAACTCTGTGTGTGTACGTGTGTGTGTGCCTGCGTGTGGGCATGTGCGTGCGGGTACTTGTACATGTGTGTGCATGCATATGTATGTCTGTATGTGTGTGTGTGCATGTGTTTGTATGCCTGTAATGTGTGCGTGCATGTGCATATGTGTATGTGTACGCGTGTGTATGTATGTATGTGTGTACGTGTATGTATGCGTGTCTGTGTGTGTCTGTATGTGTGCATATATGTGTGTCTGTGTGTGAGCGTTTGTGTATGTGTGTGTGCATGCGTGTGTGTATGTGTCTGTGCATGTGTGTGTGCGTGTGTATGTGTGTCTGTGCATGTGTACGTGCATGTGTGTATGGGTATGTGTATATGTGTGTCTATATGTGTGTGTATATGTGCATGTACATGTGTTTATGTGTGTGTGCATGTGTGCATGTGTGTATGTGTATGTGTGTGTGTGTGTGTGTATGTGTTGAGGACTAACCAAGGCTTTGTGCACGCTAGGACCCCTAGAGAAAGGACACAAATTATATTAGTCTGATGCTTATACAGGTGAAAACCTCAGGCTATATACTTCCCACCTTCATCCAATAGGAAGCAAGCATACATCTTGACATACTTCCTGCCCACAGACCTCCCACCTACTTGTGATCAAGCATATCCTGTGTAGTTGGGGCAACCAACTTTGTTTACAGAAATAAAAACACATTGCATGTTATTTTACATGAACAGCTCCCAACATTCCAGGAAGTTATCTGTCATTGGCATTTTTGTTTTATAAATCTCTTAAGCTCAGTAATTAAGACTTAAAACATAACTTTAGCCCTCACAAAAGTATTCTACCGTGGAGATACACTCCCCCAAAAAAACAATTGGATTACCAAGGCTGGGATTCTAGAAAGAGGTTCAGATTAGATACACAAATGTGAGAATTATCCAATATAGATAACATTTAGTATACGTGATTAGATAAAATCACCTAAGAAATGGGAATACATTCAAAATTAGGAGATATTTGAACTGACAAGATGGTTCAGTGACAGTACAAACCTGACCCCTGAGTTTGATCCTCAGAACCCACAGCTGAAGAAGAACACTGGCTCCTGAAAGTTATCTGATGACCACCACACACACAAATAATAAATTTATAAAAATAGGTGCTACATAAGACCTGAGCCTGGAGATATCTCAGAACCTAAGAAAGGATAGGGAGGAGAGAGTGTGGCCGGGGAGTGGAACTCCCCCTTTAGCCACTTTCACTAAGGACCGTCAGCTTCTCACTTGGACCCCAAGTAACTAAGAGCAGGATAGAAACCTCACCTCTGTGTCTTCATTTTGTGTTTCTCTGACCCCTTCACTTTGCCTCTGCTCTTCCTAAGTCATCTTGGATTCCAGGAGCAACAAAGCCTTACAGGATAGAGCATCCTCCCTCTCTCTTACTACAGAGGGTGATTGTGGAGGTTTGAATGGGAATGGCCCCCATAGACTCATGTATTTGAATACTTGGCCACAGGGAGTGACACTAGTGTGTTACTGTGGGTGTGAGTTTTGAGGTCTCCTGTGCTCAGGCTATACTTGGCGTGACACATAATCTCTTCCTGCTGTCTGTAGATCAAGATGAAGAACTCTCAGCTACCTCTCCAGCACCATGTCTGTCTGCGTGCCGCCATGTTGATAATGCACTAAACCTCTGAAACTGTAGCTACCTCTCCAGCACCATGTCTGTCTGCGTGCCGCCATGTTGATAATGCACTAAACCTCTGAAACTGTAGCTACCTCTCCAGCACCATGTCTGTCTGCGTGCCGCCATGTTGATAATGCACTAAACCTCTGAAACTGTAGCTACCTCTCCAGCACCATGTCTGTCTGCGTGCCGCCATGTTGATAATGCACTAAACCTCTGAAACTGTAAGCCAGGACCAATTAAATGCTTTCCTTTATAAGGGTTGCAGTGGTCATGGTGTCTTTATCTCTTCACAGCAGTAAATACCCTAGCTAAGACAATGATTATCCATAAGGATGAGGCTCCTCCCCAGAGAAGAACAAATCACATCCTAAGAACCAATTTGGCCTCTTTTGGACCATCTCTAGTACCAGGACTGAGACACTGATCAAAGACACCTTGGCAGCACAGTGTCATTGTACGTACCTCTTGTCCCCTCCCCCCAATTCTTCCTTTAAGTCTAAAGCTCAAGTAGTTACATTGAACAACTCCCCTCTCTGCTTTTGACCGCTACTCACCTCCTTAATCAATATATTGGGAGCAGGTGGCTGGGCCTAGCCTGTTCCGACTGCCCTAATAACTCCGGTTACAGCAGGAGTCAAACCAGGTGAGGGTAATGAATGGCCTATAAGCCAAGTGGAAAGGTTTTTCAAGGAAGACTTAAGGAGATCTTCACCTTTGCCAGGGCTGCTGGAGGAAAAGGAGCCAGAAGCTGCGTGGAGGGAACACTGCAGAACCTCACCAGGTCATCTCTCTGCTTAGGCTCTTTCAGGTTGCTCCGTGCACAGTGACCTCAGGAAAATCTGTGTACTTATTATGGCAGGATGATTCATGGATAGATGGGCAGTGTAGGACTCCCACATTACTTCTGCCACACCTCTACCTAGTTGAAAAGGACATGGAAGTCACCTCTCAATGAGAGGAGAGTCCCATTCCCTTAATAAGAAGGCTTTACAGTGTTGGAATTGGCACCACAACCTTGACCTGCCCCCCCTTATTAAAAACAAGACCACATGGCATACATACTATGGTTTTGTTCCTTTGACGAAAATGCACTTCTGACTGGAAGTTTGGATTCTCTTTTGTTCCTTCCAGAGATTCTAGCCGAGTTAACTTTAACCACACCTGTGTTGAGGGTCCCACAGCCAATGGAGCTTCTGACTGAGTTCATCTTCCTGAGGTGGGGGTTCATGTGCAAAGGATTGAGATCAATGTTCCAAGGGGCAGGGGATGATGACTACAGACTGTCCGTCCTCACACTGGCACAAACAGCCCATTTCAATTCCAGTTATCAGCATGTGGTCATGTATCCAACTGGTTCTTTAACCATGGAACTAAATGCTGAAGTTTACTGGCTCACACAACACTAAGTTGTCACCTACAGTTTCTATGATCAGGAATCTTGCTCTTTGATTCCATCAGATGGAAATCAAAGTGCTTGCTGGTTTCCTCCGGAAGGTCCTTTTGCAAATGCCCCACTCATCCCCTACATTGGTAGAGTTCCTGTCCTTTTGCTTTTGGCCTGAAGGGCAGCAGCTCAGGGATGCAGGATACGCTCAGCAATACAAGGCACTGGGTTTCATTCTGGGCAGCATAAGCATGCGCCCCTTCATCTTCATTTTATAACCTAATCCTGTTATTTCTACCCAAAGTATTTCCATATCCATTCCCCGGTCAGAAGGAGAGGACTCTGTATAACCAAGTTCAAAGGTATTTACGGGGTTTTTGTTGTTTATTTGTTTCTTTGCTTGGTTTTGTGTGGTTAGTAAGTTGTGTTTTGAAGGAGAATGGCCCCCACAGGCTCATAAATTTGGATGCTTAAACTCCAGTGAGTGGCCTAGTGGTGCTGGAACATGCCTTTAAAGCCAGCACTCAGAAATGGGAGAAAAGGACCAAAATGGGAGCCACAAACTGATTATCTTGCCTGACAGTAGGTAGCTGCCAACAGAAGCATTAGAACAAAGGTCGCAGGGTTAATACACTGCCTCATTTGGAAACTAATAAAACAAGGAGCAGAACTTGGGGAGGGGGTATGTGTGTTGGGGGGGTCACCGTGTGGGTGTGGGGAGAGGTCTGCTCAGCACAATGGCATGGTGGGTTTTTTGGTTGTTTTTAGTTTTGGTTTTGGTTTCGTTTTTGCATGGTTGGTTTTAAAGAAAGCCTCATTGTGCATCTCTGGCTAACTTAGAACTCACTCTATAGGTCAGGTTGGCCTCTAGCCTGAGGCAGGGCTCCTAACATTCCTCCCAGATGTGCACCATTGTGCTGGTTTACAATTGCATGTCAGGGTTGTAGTCAGAAGGGCTGGGGTACATCTCAGTGGCATAGCACCTACCTAGCATGTGGGGACCCTGGGTTCCATCCTTAGTTGAATAAGGTTGGTACTTACTAACGTTAAAATTGAAGCTGAGGCTATAGAGCGGAGGCGGAGAGTGCTTGAGCAGATATGAACAACGCCTGGGTTTGATTCCCAGCACTGCAAAAATAAAATAAAATACCATTAAATTAAATTCAAATTTTGAAATCAATAAAAAATTAAAACTTTAACAAGACGACATGAGAAGAGGGTGACCATAAAGTTTAAAGGGATAAGGAAAAGCAAAAAGTATGATTGACAGAGAACAAAAGATGTGAACAATACATGAGAATTAAATAGGAGCCCACTGAGGTGCACTAAAAACACCTAAACTTTGTCATTTCTCAGTTCAATTAAAAGAAGCACATAACTCATAAGAACATAAATAACAGCAGTAAATACATCTAAGAAACGGGAAAGCAACAGCTGGTCATGGTGACACACCTTCCATTTCAGCACTCAGGCAGATCTCTGAGTTTCAGGGCTACAAAGTGAGGTCTTGTCTAAAGAAAACAGAAAGAAACTGAGGTAAGGTTAATAGTAATGTTTGTATCGGCCGCACAGCAAACTCAAAAGCTTCATAATGTCAGGCTACGTCAGCTAGAGACATTGAAGCTGCCCCAGACTCAAAAATCCGACATGCCTCTCTGAGTGTCCTCAGAGAGGGTCCCTGTCTGAACTGAGGCACAAAGAAAGCTATTCAAATGACTCTTTCCTCCTTCCCTAAAGAGGATACAAAGCATGTGCCATTAATTAAATACCCACAGCAGTTGGGCTAACTCCTCTGACTGAACTGGCTGAGTCTATGTCAAAATGCAGAGCAGAGTAGAGAAATCACCTGGTAAATCATAGCTCTGGCTTTGAGAGACTTGTCTCCCAAGGCCCTGGGTACCTTCTAGGGGTGCAGCCTCCTTAAGAGCTGCTCCATCAGATGACAAGAGCATGAACCAGTTCCCATGAGTGACTGAGAACCACAGAACCAGAAAGTACAGAGCACTTGTAAGTTGGTGTCTTTTAAAGAGAAAGAATGAAAGCAGGAAAGAAGGAAGAAAGGAAGGAAGGAAGGAAGGAAGGAAGGAAGGAAGGAAGGAAGGAAGGAAGGAAGGAAGGAAGGGATCCCTTCCAAACTCCAAGTTCAGTGGCCAGCATTTGTAGCCTTATGTTTCTGGCCTGTCTTGCCCTGAGGTCTAGACCTGCAGTTCCAGCAGCCACTTAGTCCCAAGTAATCACACAAAGGCTTATATTAATTACAAACTGTTTGGCCTATGGCTCAGGCTCATTACCAACTAGCTCTTACAACTTAACTCAACCCATTATTAATTATTAATCTATGTATTGCTGTGTGACTCCACGGCATTATCTGTGTCCCATTACATCTTGATTTCTGGGCGGCAGCCTACAGTGTCTCCTTGGCTCTGCCCTTCTACATCTTTATCTCTGCTTGGATTTCCCACCTGCCTCTAAGCTGCCTTGCCATAGGCCAAAAGAACATCATTATTAATTGTTGCAGTGGGGTTTTTTGTCTTGGGCGGCCAGAGGCTCAGACCCTGCCGCTCCAGACTCTTTAGCTGCCTAGCTGCTCAGGCCTCCAGAAATGACTCAGACGCTTATATTAACTTCATGCTGTTTGGCCTATGGCTCGGGCACATTGCTAGCTAGCTCTCACATCTTAAATCAACCCATTTCTATTAATCTGTCTGCCACGTGGCCCGTGGCTCCCCTGTGTTCCTTACATGTTGCTCCTTGTGTAGCTTGCTTGATCTGCCTTGACTCTGCCCTGCTTCTCCTACCTATGCTCTGATTTCTCCTCCTACTTCTTCTATGGTGCCTGTCATGGCCCAAAACAGCTCCTTTATTTAAAGATTGAGATTCACAGCATACAGAAAGGCATTCCCACATCAATTAACCAATGGTAATAAATCATATTCACAAGGTACAGAAAGAATCCCACATCACTTCCTGTTTTCTGTCTAATCAAAAAGGTAGGTTTCAATTTTAACATAGTAAAATTATGTATAGCAAAGCAGTTATCAAGCAAGAAGTACAGTTATGATATCTAGTCTTCAACTTCATCAAAGACTACAGAAGGATATAACATTACCTAAGTAAACAGGAAGGGCATTGTAAGCATCTTCCAAAAATTCTAAAAATGACAGAGACATCTGGTTGCCTAGACAGTCACCCAAAGTTCTTCTGCAATGTTGGGGCATCCATCTTCAGCCTTCAGGCCTAAACCTCTGACAGTCTTTTTAGTGAAGCAGGAAATTTGAAGGACTGTTCTACCAATTTTGGCAAAATTCATCTGTTGCTTCTCCCTATGTCCTGTAGAATGTCTGGCAGTTTTCTCTGTGAAACAGGAAACTGAAGAACCATCTTGGCTTGTTCTGGCAAGGTTCAGTGGCCACTTTCCTATGGATCCTGCACAGCCAGTTTATACACATACCGTCAAGCAGTCAAGGCAAGAACAGCTTCTTGTCCAATAGCTAACTTTTGCCACAAAGAAAGTAAACTTCATATGGAGTGTCTTCGATGCCCATCATCCTCTTGAAGGAGATTGATGCTGCCAGGATCAGACATGTCTCACTGTCCAGATAAGTCTAAGTTTTTAAAATATTTAAAACATCAGATTCTGTAGGTCTTTGAAATGTTAGATTACCTATCTAATTAAAATATATCTTTGTATATCTTTAAAAGCCTAACTCAGATGACTATAAGTTTGGTTATCATAGATGATTAACGTTATATCTGCATTTCTTAATTATACATTCCAATTTTTTAAAAAATTACATGACATAGTATCTTAAACAAGAGTAGAAATATACATACAGTATAAAAAACTTAACCTTAAATTTGTATCAATAAGCCAAAAATCCATACCAATATAAAGTGTTTTGAGATTAACAGTTTTTTTAAAAAATAGATTCAATAATCTGTCTTTTTGAATAATTTCTATATCATACTCCCATTTTTCCCCTGGAAAGAAATTGACTATGATCATTAACCACTTATAATGAAAAAAAAACCATTTATAAACAGTATTTTGGGAATTTGGGTGTAGCTTTCCATGTTACTTCCTGCTGATTGGGGGCATTGACAATCTTATGGGGGGTAGTCCTGAGAAATTTTAGAATCATGGTTAAATCTTGGCTATAGTAGTCTGTGAGGCTGCATAATCTCAGCCAGTTGCCTTCGGGGGTTTTGGTCACTTATAAAATAATTATTCAAAGGCCTATATTAATCACAAACTGCTTGGTCTTTGGCTCAGGCTCATTACCAACTAGCTCTTACAACTTAGCTCAAGCCATTTTTATTAATCTATGTATTGCCATGTAATTCCATGTTTTACCCATATTTCATTACATCTTGCTTTCTGGGCAACAGCCTGCAGGATTTCTCCATGACTCCACCCTCTTTCATCTTTTCCTCTGCTTGGATTTCCCACCTGCCTCTAAGCTGCTTTGTCATAGGCCAAAACAGCTTCTTTATTAACCAATGATAATAAAGCATATTCACAGTGTATAGAAAGACATGCCGTATTAAACACTGCTGTCCTCTGAGGACTGACAAGGGAGTGACTTGGCATGGTTCCCAGGCTCATGTACATACCCCACAGAAGTACCCAAGTAAAGAACAAATGACTTGAAGGTTATACACAGTTACTTTCTGCAAGGTGAGTTAAACTTAGGAACAAGTCCAGCAGGACATAAGAAGACAGCAATGGGAAAACATCAAACAGGATTCTGAACAAGAAATCTCCCTAATGGGTTGGTGATGTATCTATCTGAACATTGTGAATTACTATTGGATAATAAAGGAACTGTTTTGGCTTATGGCAGGCCACCTTATAGTCAGGCAGGAAAGTCAAGCCAAAATAAAGAAGGAGGGCAGAGTCACAGGGAGATGCAATCCAGCCACCCAAGAAGCAAGATGTAATGGAGTACAGGTGCCATGAGCTACGTGGCATGACAGATTAATAAAAATGAGTTAAGATGTGAGAGCTGGCTAGCAATAAACCTGAGCCGTGGGCCAAATAGTCTGTAATTAATATAAGCTTTTGTGTGATTATTTGAGACCAAGCAGAGCTGCGGGTCTGAACCTCAGGCTAAGCTGGGCTGTGGGTAAGAGAGTCATTTGGACTGCAGGGCTAAGCTGGGCCAGAAACTTCTGGCTACAGGTTGGTTATCTCCTATCATGTAATACATATTCCAGATGTTAGTAGCCTATGACAACAGACACCTTGGAGGTTTCTGAAGGGCAGGAGTTCCACAATGACATATATTCTGGTTTCACAGTCTCACCAACAAGCTCGTGAAAGAGGTACAGACTGTTACCGTTGGATGCAGACCCTGGTCCTGGGCCCCACAAATGTCACTAGAACTATCTAGTTTCTTCATGGTGTGACAGCAACTTCCCCAGAAGAATGGAGATGTGTGCAAAGCCTCCAGGTACACACATGTCACTTCCACTTTGTGCTGTTCGTCAGAAGTGACTTACTATACTACATGCAGCCTACACTTCAGGGGAACAAATCAGACACCCATATTGTTTTCATGGTTGTGTTGGGGTCTCACTGTATATCCCTGGATGGCCTTGAATTCACAGATATCTTCCTGCCTCTGCTTCCTGAGTGTTGGGATTAAAGGTGTATGTATCATAACCAAGCATGCTGTGTCAACTGGACATACTTTACTGACCCCAGGTTAATTCATACCCATCTCTCTTTTAGACCACAGTTCCTAGGTATCAATTTTGTTTGTTTGGCTGGTTATTTGGTTGAGTTTTTTTTGAGACAGGATTTCTCTGTGTAGCCTTTGGCTGTCCTGGAATTTGCTCAGTAGACCAGGCTGGCCTCAAACGCACAGATTCACCTGCCTCTTAAGATTGTGTGACACCACCACCCAGCTGATGCAACTGGTTTTTTGAGTTTTGTTTTTTGTTTTGCTTTGGCTTTTTAATTCTTAAATTTTTTAAAATTTTATGCATTGGTGTTTTGCTATGGGTGTCAGGTCCCCTGGAATAGAAATTACAGACAGTTGTGAGCTGCCGTGTGGGTGCTGGGAACTGAACTCAGGTCCTCTGGAGGAGCACTGAGCCATCTCTCCAGCCCCAATACGTCTGTTTTAAAAGGGAGGAACAGGAGAATATGTGGTCTTACTTTGAAACTGCCACATGTGACAATGTTTAGCAGCTCGTCTATCTTCTGAACATCCTTCTGTGGGTCCTTTGTTCTCTCTGTTCCTTGAATGTTTGGTTTCTGGGGCTTCCCTTCTCATTCTACATGTTTCTTGTCAACTACCCCAAATACTTATCTTTTGATTTTAATACAAACCTCTGTGTGTGTGTGTGTGTGTGTGTGTGTGTGTGTGTGTGTGTGTGTTGCTAGGAGTAGAGCCAGGGCTTTGGGCTTTCTAAGCATGCTTTCTACTACTTAGCTACTGTCCAGCCCAGGCACAAACTCTTCCTGAAGAGCCATGGCTTTGTGGGCCATACAGTCTCTTACAAATACTCAACTCTGCTGCCATTGTGGGCAAGCGCCATGGACAATATGGCAGTGAGAAAGAGCCTTGACTGTGTACCAATAATACTTTATTTGCAAAACAGATTGCTAGGCTGCTGGGCAGTTTGCTGACCCCTGGATAACTCATTTGAGTCCCTTAACCCCTCTTCTAGACTCCAGTTCCTTGGAATGCCTGGTTCATGTCCACCTGTACTCTGAGCATTGCTCTTGGGTGTCTCTGAGGGAGCAGAATTCTCTTCTCCACACTTGGGCTTCTGGGTTTTGGGGTTTTTTTTTTTTTCTCTCTCTTCTAAGTGACAGCTCCAGTTTGTCAGTTGCTAAAGCCAGAAGTCTAAGTGTGATCCCAGCTTGTCCCTCTCCCCCAGTTCACATGTACGTTCAATCTGTCACCAGTTCCTAGCTATCTCAAGTCTGTCCGTTTGGCCACACCTCCACTGCCACCACCGGATTTAAGTTTGCGCCATCCCTTGCCTGAAATACCTCAATAGTCTCCTGAAAGAAAGAAAGAATGACCTGCTGAAGTCCACATCCTAACCCCAGATCCTGAGAGTATGTTTGTTACTTTGCATGCCAAAGGGGCTGTGTACATGCAGCCAAGTTATGGATCTAAACACAGGAAGATGATCCTGGATCAGTTTGTGTAATCACAAAGGATCAACCAGAGACAAAGTGATGGGGAAGCTGAGATTGGAGAGATGCCATTTGAAGACAGAGGCAAGGCCCAAGGAATGCCAAAGACATCCAGAAACTAGAAAAGAGAGACAGACTGTCCACATGGGTGGGTGGAAGCAGCCAGCCCCGCTGTCCCTTAACATCAACCTGACTTAGGACTTCTAATCTCTGGAACTGTAGATAAAACAGCTGTGATGTCTGAAGCCACTGAATCTGCTGGGAATCATTGTAGCAGCAACAGGAAGTGACCGTATCTCCCAACCCTTCCTCCCAGCTTGTTCCACTCCAACCTATTTGCCTACACCACCCCAAGTACAAATCTGACCTATCACTCCCCATGGAGAACATGTCAGTGACTCCTCCTCCGCCCTCAGTACAAACCGTTGGCCCCTGTTATGCCCTGACCACAGTGAAGCTTATGTCATGCTCTTTCCCAGTGAACTGGATGCTCTGCTAAAGACGTCTTTTAGCTTCCAACTTGACAGTCACTTCCACAGGGAGCTGGCCCCTGGCCTCTGGATGCCATTCTGGAGTTAGTCCTGTTGAAGGTGATAACATACAGCCCATTCATGAAGTCAAAGACTTCATATCTCTGTAGGTGACATGGTACACTAGCACCCGGTATGCTGGTTGGCATAATGAGTGAATAAGGATGGCTCAGGGATGCTTAGTGGGGTAAGGCTGGGCGGGGGGGGGGGTCCCCTGTCTGTCTTTCCCCTTGAGACAAGAGGAAAGGGGCCCATGAGAGGAAAGAGGCCATGCAGTGGGAGCTGAATTGCCCTCATTTTCCTCTGCGCTTAGTCTTGGTGGAGAAGATGCTGGAAAGAAAGGCAGACACCACCACCCCACTGCTACAATTAGCTTAGGCTTTCATTCCCTTCTACAAAGAAGAGCTGGCAAATCAAAGGGAGATAAAAGTGAGTGTCCCACTGAGGACTTTGAGAAGAGGAAGAAGGAAGGGAGGGTGGTGGCAGCAAGAGGCAGAGGCGGAGAGGAAAACCCCACAGTCCAAACAAAGACCAAAGCCAGCAGATCCCAAGGATCAGACGTGGAGACACACGGACACGAAGAAACTGGGCCACGTGGGACAGCAGGTCCACAGGCCAAGGAGGAGAGAAGAAGAAAGATTAAAAACCCCCTTGTGAATGGCCAGAGGGCGGAGAGGGACCCCAAATGGAGTTGGGACAAAGGACAAGACTGCCACTGTCCCCAAAGCCACCAGGGAAGACAAAGAGGAGCCGAGACAAAGGCAGAGAGAATATGGAAGGGAGCCATGTGGCCCTGTGCTGGTGACAGGGCTGTCCATGTGAGGGCTTAGAGGTAGGTCATCATGGGACTGGCCTCTACTTAATGTCTGCCTCTTGTTTCTGAACTTCAGATAAGTGGAATTTTACAAATAAACACACAGAAACAAGGTAGTGAGCAGCTTTCAAACGGGTAGGTAAGCCTTTGGCTTCTTCTTCGCAACTTTATGTTGCGTGTACTATTGCGAAGCCATTGTTGTTGTATGGTATTCCACGGTCTGATTGTATCAGGTTACTCATCCATCGTGTATCTGGTGAAGGACTTTAGTTTGGGCTCAGTATCCCTCATCTGAAACGGTAGGTCGGGTGTGTTTCAAAGTTTAGAAAAGATTGTGCCCATGTGCGGTGTGTCACAAGCAGCTGACAAGCAGGTCTGCTGCAGGTCCCTTAATCAAACACATTCACATTTCTTCAAGAACTTGGGTGAAAATTCATCCTGTAGATAGCTTCTCTGTGGTTGGGGTCAGGGGTCAGGTGTCATCATTCGTCTCTGGCTAGATCAGGTTATGCCTCGGAATAAGAGTTTCTGGGGCTTCTTTTGCGCTTCAGAACTGAGACTGAGAGACTGTGGGTCTCCACTTATTAGTTCTCAATGACATTGGTTTTGGAAGTCTCTGGCAGAGACTGAATAGACACCAAGCTAAGGGCAGCCCTAGGCAGAAGTTTGGGGAGGGATCCAGAGTTGGCGGAGGGTTCAAGTTCTGAGTCTGTGGAAGCGATGGAGACAGCCTGGCCACTACTGAGCTCACTCCCCCGCTGAGGCTGTTTGGACATCATAAACCTCTTTGTTTTTCTAACCTCAGCTTGTAATCCATGAACTGTTGATTATATTTTTTGTATGATTTTTAAAAGCTCATTTCTGTCTTCTTTCCTTTAGACCTTTGCTCAGATGGTTTGTTTTACTTATATCGTGATCATTCCTTATCTTCATTTGTCCTTTATAATTTTATATTGCATTCTTTTATCTCATCTTTATCTCCCACCCCCTTTTTATTGCTATTGTGTTATTTCTTCCTGACTGTGAAGAGACCCCTGGGGTTTGGAGGAGAAAGCTTGTACTAGGTCCTCCTCCACCCCTCCCTGGAGCCAGTGTGCTCTGTGCCTGGGAAAATTTCCTCCCCCGGGAAATTCCTGGATGGTGGGGAGCCTCAAAACTTAAGTTCAAGCCTTAACTATTAATTGGTGGTGGGACTTTTGAAGACTTGGGAAATGCTCAGTCTCCAAGCAGGAAGCTGTATAAGTGGTGAAGATTTAATTCTAAGCAAATTTTTTTTTTTTTTTTTTGTCCCAGACCACAAACCTCAACAACCCAACACAAATACACCTTCTTGTCTGCTGAACAATATTCATTTCTTGCCAGCTCTCGTGAGGTTGAGAAGGTGAGGCCGCAGTAATGTTACAGCCTTTCCCCTAGTGCCAGGCTCTCTGTCCTGGTGCAGGAATGCTCCCAGGCATTTAAGGAGGAGTCGGTTGTGGCTCCTTTTTAGTCCTTGCCTATGGAACACAGCAAAGAAGCTACCAGAAGGATGGCTAGACCTCCTGCTCTCCCGGTCTGGCAGAGGTGCCCTGGGTTAACTCAGAGCTGGGCCTTTAGATCCTTCTGTCCCAACACTCCACAGGGAAATGAGACCTGTGAGTGGTTGGCATTGCCTGGGGCTCCGGATCCCCTCACAAAGGACTGAAGTCTCCTTTCCTTAGGGGGAGAGGAGGTAAGCGGACTGGAGAGAGCTGTCTGTAGCCTCCAAGCCACTGTATCAGAACTCACTGCCATGCACTTCTCCCTCCAGTCTCCAGAACCCCTCAGAGACTAGAGCTTCACTAGGTTTTCTTGGCACTGTGCTTTCAGATTCCAGTTCTGTTGTGATGAGCAAGGGCAGCTATCCACACACTCTGGGGACTGCATGGCAAGAGAGCCCTGCTTCCACAGCCTCCGCCCCTTAGCAGTGGGGACAGGCAGGCTTCGTGGGGAGTTGACCAGCTGTGAGCTGTGGGGCTGAACAGGGGTTATTTTTAGTTCATTTAATCATTTTATTGCATATTGCCTTTTATATTATTTTAATAATCTTTTCATTTATTCTAATTTGCTTCCGATTTTTTTATTGACTGCTATACTTTTTTCTTTGCCTGTTTTTTCTTTCTTTCTTTTTTTCACCTTAATAGACTGGATGGCTGGGAGCACAGGCCTCAGAGGATAGCCAGGAGACAGCTTCATTCCACCCAAGGGAGGACTGACAGTCTCTCCTCTCTAACTGGCCCCAGGTCTCTTTGCCAGACAGCTCATGCCCCAAGGACCCTTCTAGACTGTTAAAACTTTCAACTGTGGAATGTGGGGCCTCTGGGTAATAGTTATCCCCAAGGGAAATAATAATGCATTCACCTAAACCAACAATGCCACCAAAATAGGCAGTGAATAGAGACACTTTCGCTATTATAACTGAAATGGTAATGCATGCTCGAAACACCAAAACATGCAGCCGCTGGCTGTGAAGGCAGTTCAGTGAGGCTTGCTTAAGCATATATGAAACCTGGATTCAATCCCTAACAATAAACAGCCACAACAAAACCCAGGGCCATCTATAATCCCAGCACGCACGCGTGCACACGCGCACGTACACACACACACACACAATGATATTAAGTAAATAATTTTAAACAGCAACAACGAAGGGCAAATGAAATAAGAAGAAAAAACTGTGTTTTCCCTGTTTCTTCCCAATTATTACTCCTCTCTCAGAGTAACTTCTTCAGCAAATCCAAGTGTGGGAATAGATACGGTAGATCAACCGCTTAGCTCTGCACGGCTAAAGCAGTTAGTTCCCAAGCTAGCTGGACTCAAGCAGGAGGCCTGTAGAGTAAGCCTGGTCCATTAGTCACAGCAGATGATGAAGAATCCTTACAGGGCAAGCCTCCTGCCTTGGCTTCGTCATATCAGCTGGCTATTATCCCCGTAAGGATGTGCCTAGAGGTTCTTTAGAGCCCCCAGACAGGTATCTTCTAGTCAAGCAGGGGCACACACTCTCCACAACCAGGTCTGATTGAAAACGGATGGTACCTGCCTCTGGCTCCAAGCTTAAAGATATCCACCAAGTACCAATGTGAATCAGTCCTGTCTTGGAAGTCCAGTAGCCATGCTTCCACCACATCTAAATCTGGAGAACACTTTCAATATGTGTAAGTGGCTAGGTGCTGCACTTAGGAAAGCTGGACAACATCTGAAGTAGGGGGTGGTGTAAAAGGGTCTGTAGGGAGGTGAGGGGTCATGGCACAGACAGCTTCCTGGAGCCTCCATCTGCAGTGAGAGAGGATAGACAGGAGGGGAGGGGAACAGAGCTAATGGAAAGAAGACAGGCTGCCTGGATCCCTGGGCCTGAGTGCAGCCATCTCTCTGAGGCCAGATACTTGACTGAAAGATGAGAAGCACTCAACATCCCAGATACCAATCTGACTTTCCTCTGGCTGAACCAGACAGAGGCTTGTCTTTGCCTCAAAGAAGCAGCCAGGAATTTTGATGTGGAAGTTAAACAAAGCAGTGCATGGTGAATATAGCTATGCATCTACAATCTCATCCCTTAGGAAGCAGAAGCAGGAGGATGTCCTCACGCTCACCTTGGGGCACCCGCACGCATGTGCACACACGCCCCACAGACACACACACACATCATTTAAAATAGATCTTTTTAAAAATGAATAAAACTTAAATGCAAGAAAGAAAACTGTCAAGGCAGGTATTGTCTTCTTTGGAACGGTGAAATGGAGCAGCTGTGTCAGGCAGAAATCTCCCAGAGACAGTGTCTTCAGCTGCAGCCCGATGCCAGGTCTAAGTGAGATCATCTAGCGTCTGTGAGTGCAGGGGGTGACAGATCCCTGCCCCAGTGACTCTCAGTAAAAGAAACATTATTTAAGGAGAGAGGATTTGAGTATCTTTAACCACAGACTGATGCATCTCACGCTATTCAGAGCTTCCTTAACCTCTTGCCTTCTATGCCAGCAGCTGCAAAAATACAAACCAACTTTTCTCATCTTATATAGCTGAGGGGGACTCATGACAGGCAGGAACTTACTTGAGTTTGGAGACATATTTAGGGGTTTTTTGGTTTGTTTGTTTTTTGTTAATAAACAGAATACACGTATCTGACACCATATTCCCTGCTACTAGTGGAAAAATTTTTCTCACCTTGAACCCCAATGTTACGACATCCTTATTGTGATTTTGAGATCAAGAAAAATACAGCATGCTTTCCCCAACATCACCGTGTTCTAAGCCAGTGCCAGCCACTGATAATCCTCAGACTTCAAGGTACTTAAGAAACACAGATCCCAATTTGTTTAAGCCCCGATGGACTGGCTTCCCTGTTTCTTGTCTCTAAGAGATCAGGGGGTTGTGGCTATAAGGTTTGATCCTATAAGAATAAATGGGTCTTTGTGAAGTCACTGATCCCTCCAGCTGAGATGTGTCCTCAACACTAACCATCTGGGAAGGGAAATTGAAAGTCTGTCGAGGAACCTCCTTCCTCAAGGGCTCTGGACTCCATAGCTCTGCTCAGGTTCCTCCTGTGGCCTTTCCCAGATAAAGGGCCCTGTACTGTTCCCTCTGTAGGAATCTAGGCTCTGGGCTGAGTGCCAAGGAAGTGAAAAAGACAGCTTCACCCCGTTGGCACCTCTGCCCCTTCCCCCAGGACTCAGAAGGTGCTGGGGTGTGTATGGGGGGTGCAGCCTGCTGTGAGCCAGGGTTGCCCTCTCCCAGGACAGCAGTACACCTGACACAGAAGCATGTGTTTGTCACTTCCCCTTTCTCTCAGCCTGGGACTCTGGGAATATACAACCCTGTCTCCAGAGACTCCCTAGACAAACTGAAGATCCACACAGCCTGGAAATTAAAAGGCAGCCCCCAGGGACTAACCCTCCACTGTGCTGTTACACACAGGTAACCAGGGGTGATGTCGTTCATCTCCAGCCATTGTCCTCCCCTTCCTGTGTCCTTCTGTTCTTTCTTATCCTCACAGTCCTTTTCCCACCCTCCTCTCCTGCATCTTCACTGTCACCCTCCACTGTCCCTTTCGGTCCTCACACCTTTACCCCACCCTAATCTTACCTCCTCCACAGCTTCACATTCTCACCCCTTCACCTCTTCCCATCCCCTTCCACTCCCCTCCCACTTTTCCCATCCTCCATTTCTTTTTACCCTGTCAAAATTCGTTTCTACGGATTCTACATCTCCTAAAATTCTAGCGGTTCCTGGGTCTCTTTCCCTAGCAAGACTCTCTCCTGAGTTCCCGTCCCAGAAAACCACCTATTCCTTGCACATCTGCCCTTAGGCATTGTAAACCCAAGTTCAAATTGTAACTCCTTCTGGTCGCCATCTACCTTAATGTCACCATTATCCACTATATTAATTTCCTGTTTCTGCTGGAATAGATTGCCATAAACTTGCTGGTTTATTTGTTTTGAGACAGTGCTTTGTTATGTAGTTCAGACTCGCCTCGGACTACGGATCCTTCTGCCTTGTCCTCTGTGAATGCTGGGATTGCAGGCATGCGATACCATGCCTTAAAGACTCGGTGGTTGTAACTCCACAGAGTTAGGTCTTAGAATTCTGGAGGCCAGAGACCTGAAGTGCACCTCACTGGTTGAAAATCAAGGTCTAGGTAGCATGGTGTCCCCTTTGGAAGCTCTGGGGAAATTCAGTTCCTCACTATCCCAACCCCCTTAGGCTGTTTACACTGTCTCCTTTCCACACTGTTTGGTTTTTTCCCCCCTGTGTTGGGGATTGAACTCAGGACTTTTTCCCTACCGCCTACCTGCATTCTTGGCCCATGGCTTCCGTCCATTCTCCAAGCCAGCCACTTATGATCTCTATGATTGCATCAGGTCTGCCTGGATAACCGAAGCTACCTCCTGGACTCAGGATCCTTACTTGCACATATTCAAAACAGGAGACATATTCCATGGGCTACAGTGTGAACAGCCATATAAGGGGTCATTTTTCTGCCTATTCCTGGGCTTTGTCCTTTAAAAGTAATCATTGCTATCACTGAACACTTTCTGGATACAGTGTTTTTGAACACAGTGCTGGAGGTCAAATTCAAAATCTTTTATGCGCTACAGCCCTTTCCTGCCCTCTGAGTTTTTTCAAACATTATAGAAAAGAAAATACCAGATTAAATGTGGCCTTTGGACTCTCCAAACCCACTCGCATGAGGCAAGGTGATGCCGCTCAGCTGCAAACATAAGCTGGCTTTCATGAGAAAGGACGGGTGGGTTAGTAGACAGAGGGAAAAGCCAAGAGCCATGGAGATTTACACTCTGCCTGGCTAGTTTAGAATTACTATGGGTCACTTGCCCTCTTTTGAATAGGAACATACATAGCAGCAATACCATCACATCGTGTATCAGATAGCATCTTTTTGTAGTTGGTCAAGAGGAAGCCATGGAGGGTGGGGCTTAGCAGAATCTAGAATCACCTGAAACAGACCTCCGGTGTGCGGGATTATCTTGATTTTATTGAGCAGGGACCCTGGTGTGTACAGGACAGGGAGCAAGTTGACCATTAGTATGCATGTACTTGTTTTTTTGTGTTTTTTTTTTTTTTTTCTGACTGGGGACATCGAGTGACCAGCTGCTTCAGGCTCCTGCTGACCTGGAGTCCCTGTCAGGATGGGCTGTCCCTTGAACAATGAACTAAAGTCCACTTTTCCTTCCTTAAGCTGCTTTTATCAGAGTATTTTATTGCAACAATAGGGGAAAAAAATCTAAGACACTTTATATCTTAGTGTCTAAGGCAACTGCATCTGAGCAGCTTCATCTGCCTGGACTTAGACAGCACTTAGTTTAGGTGATGCAATACAGTCAATACTATGTTGGGCAGGACTTTGGGGTCCTTAGGAGGGGTGAGTGCATTTTGCCTGCAGGGATGGATTTTGGGCATTGTGCAAGTTTTTCATTGCTGAAACCAAACTGAGCAAGACAACTTTGAGTCGGAAGATTCATTTGCCTCGTGGTTTCAGAGGTTCCTGTCTCTGGTTAGATGGCTCCATTGCTATGGGCCGGAAGTGAGGATTCATCATGGGAGAGCATATGGTAGACCAGTTCACCTCCTGGTGGCCAGGAAATAGAAGGAACAAAAGGAAGAGACGGGGACAGTGCAGAGCTCTCCAAGGCATGCTCTCTAACTGGGCTCCAGCCCCTGGAACTTTCATTATCTTCCACAATAATTCTGTTCACAGGCAACTGAGCCAACATACAGGGGCCTGTGAGGGGCACCCTACAACCAAAACAACAAGGGTGAAGGCACTGGTAGTCACCACCTCCCAACCGTCCCACTCTTGTAGACCCTCCCACATTGCACCATAAGTGTTTGGATGCTACTTAGATTAGGGTCAAAAGGACGGTGGGAGCTGACTGGGTGTCTGTTCCCACATCCACCCTTTCTGTCGCAAGAATCCTAATTGGTCTTATAATAAAAACTTAAAGCCAGATATTGGGGTAAACACTGAAAGATTAGAGCAGTTTAGGAACAAGTGTTAGGATTAAAGGTGTATGCCACCCCCACCTGGCCTCTGTGGCTAACTCTGAGGCTAGCTCGGTCCTCTGATAAGAAATAAAGGCAAGCTTTATTTCTTAGAGGATACAAAAATATCACCATGCCTTTGGATCATTCATTCTGAGGAAGACAGACTGCCTACCTGAAGAATTGTCCCTAAGTAGCTGTGTTAACTTGGTGCCTCTTTGATGGTGTTTCTTCGGCATGGTTTGAGCTTCCTTTGGCTCCCTCAGGAAGTTGTTTCCAGTGGGATGTGTCACTCCCAAAGGCTGCTGTGTTGATTACACTGCTTCCCCTGCTAGAATGGAAGATTCACAAGGGTCTTAGACACTTTTTACTGCTGCAACAAAACAGTATAACCATGGAAACTTATAAGAGAAAGTATTTAATGGGTATATGGTCCAAATTGAGGAGAGATATGGAGGAGGGGAGACATGGAGGAGGGGAGGCATGGAGAAGGGGAGGCATGGTGGAGGAGAGGCATGGTGGAGGGGAGGCATGGTGGAGGGGAGGCATGGTGGAGGGGAGGCATGGTGGAGGGGAGGCATGGAGAAGGGGAGGCATGGTGGAGGAGAGGCATGGTGGAGGAGAGGCATGGTGGAGGGGAGGCATGGTGGAGGGGAGGCATGGTGGAGGGGAGGCATGGTGGAGGGGAGGCATGGAGAAGGGGAGGCATGGTGGAGGAGAGGCATGGTGGAGGAGAAGCATGGAGAAGGGGAGGCATGGTGGAGGGGAGGCATGGTGGAGGGGAGGCATGGTGGAGGGGAGGGATAGTGGAGGGCAGGCATGGAGAAGGGGAGGCATGGTGGAGGGGAGGCATGGTGGAGGGAAGGCATGGAGAAGGGGAGGCATGGAGGAGGAGAGGCATGGTGCAAGGGAGGCATGGTGGAGGGGAGGGATAATGGAGGGGAGGCATGGAGATGGGGAGGCATGGAGGAGGGGAGGCATGGCGCAAGGGAGGCATAGTGGAGGGGAGGGATGGTGGGGGGAGGCATGGAGAAGGGGAGGCATGATGTCAGGTGGCTGGGGTAGCACCTGAGAGCTCACATCTTGCAAAAATAGGGCAGAGGGTGATATATGGGAATGCCACAAGTCTTTATGTAAAACCCCAAATTCCACCCTAGTGACACACCTTCTCCAACAAGGCAACACCTTCTATTCCTTTCTAAACAGTTCTACCAACCTGTGACCAACTATTCAAACATATGAGCTTCTGGGGGCCATTGTCATCCAAACCATCACAGTGAAAGAGAAGAGCCTGTCTCTCTTGCTCAGTCTGGGACTCCAAGGCACTTAGAAGGGCGCTTGGGGTGAACTTGAAGCTAGCCATTCTCACTGCCAGCACTTCACAGTGTGTAAATCCCTGTGCTGCTTCATGGATTCTTTGCACTCCGTGCTCCCCACATTGTCCATTCTTCAAGAACATTTCCCCTTTCTTCTTCAGATGACAGATCACCACATCTTTGAAGAAAGTTCAGGGCCTGGGACCTGGGAAGGGAGAGCCTTACAGGACTCTGCGCAGGACTCCATACTCTATTATGCATTGGTCCAGTGTGTTGTCTACCTGTCAGATGTGCTTGGGCCATGTCTCCTTCACCATCACATCCAGTGTTTACTGAATGGGCTAGGGTTGAGCACCACCATGTCCTCACCTCCAGGAGACATTATAATAGCTAATATAGTAGAGAAGCTTTGTTGTTTGGGGGATATTAATTTTTAAAAAATCTTAAGACTAAGTTGCTGGGTGAAGTCATGTAGAAATACTACTATAGAAGCTTCTTACAATATATACAGTCTATTGCCAAAGCTCATGGTTATCTCCAGATCTTGATGGCAAGCTCCTTTTTGCTAGAGTCATTACGTACTTGAATCATCAAATATGGAGACATGAAGCTGGTACTCATCTGTAAGCTTCATCCCTATTGGCTAGCTTTCATAATGCTGGAAGGTACTATGCAGGCTACTGAAAGAGAGAAATTACAAATTTTACCCAACTATGAGCCTCAAGAGCTATAATAACAATTGACCCAGAAAGGCATACCCACCGGTCCAACAGTGACATGAGCATCACGAAAGCCACCAACCACTTTTTTAAATTGGATTTAAGGTCCATGCCACAAGATGAAACCCATTATTGGAACCAAGAACTTGAGACTAGACGGGCTATAGACCCTATGGGGAGAAACTACAACAACCGTTCTGTTAAACAGACAGAGTGGCTGATAGTGACTTATGGCTACACCCATAGATTAGAGTATCTCTCAGCATCAGAGAAGCTTCTTTGAGAAGTCGATATTGATTAACACCAAGACCTACAACTGGTCAAAGTACAGAGAATAAGAAACTGGAATTCCCAGGCCTGCGTGAAACATCTGCAAAGTGTCCCCTCCTCCCAAGGCTCACGTCATTGCAAAAAGACTAAGAGTCACAGGCAGCAGGTGACTCCAAAGAAGCAGTGTTCTCCCGACACAGCAGGGACAGACAGTTCCTGCACGTATGAACTGCTGTCAGTTGTGATAAGTCAGACAAGACTTTCACAAGCTCAAGCCAAACAAAACCCCAGCATGGGGAGGTGAGTATGAAGTCCCAATCTTACCTGAGTACTTCCTGGCAATTGACAGATACTGGAAGAGTCCCTTTTCTTTAAAGGTGTGGCCCCCGGTAGGTCAGCCACGCTCTGGTAGAAGCCCACCCATCTAAGAGTATATGGGCAGCACAAATGGACTTGAGTGGTTCTGGGAGGAGTAGGGGAGGGGTGTCTATGATCAAAAGACATGGCATTCTCAATGAATTGAAAGGAAAAAAAAAAAAAAAGATTGAGTATGGTAACACATGCCTGTACTCCCAGCAAGCAGGAGACAGAAGCAGAAAGCAGGTCTAAGCCAGCTAGGGCTATGTACAAGTTTCAGGCCAACCAAGGATACAAGGTAAAGCCCAGACTCCAAAACAACCTCCTCCAATGACAATAATAATAATAAATGATAAAGTCTATGCATATGAGTATATAAGAAATTTTTAAAAAGCAGAAAGCCTTCCAGTCCTTGGTTGGTTGAATTCCGAGTGTGTAGAATTGTGAGTAAAGGGCTGAGTGTAACCTGGCAGGCAGAGGGTGGCAAAGAAGCAACCTCCATGACTGGGCACTGGAACCAAGTGGGTATGGTGGCTCATGCTCCCCTCACCCTGAATCAGTGGGTTCCACGGATCTCTTCTTCCCTCTTGGATTGCACCCCTTAACTACTAGAACTAAGCAGGGCAATGCTATCCCTACCAGGGACCCAGGGGCCACATGGTAGGTGCACACACCAGTAATAGGAGAAAGCGTATGAATTTCGGGGCAGAAACCAAGCGAGGGAGATACAGAAGGCAGAGAGGAAGACAGCAAAGAGGTGCCACTCTGGCTCACGTGACTCCGCTTGAGGCTCCTCCACTGAGGCTCCTGCACAGCCCCCTGCATGCAGCACATCTTCTTCCTCAGAACAAAAGGCCTGTCACCGAAAGCACTTATTTAGCAACAATAATAGCAAACATACAAGGTACAAAAACATGTTTCTCAAAAAAAAAAATTTCAATTCAATTCAACAAATATTTATTTTCCTGGAAAAAAAAAAAGAGCAGAGATATATAAAGAAGTAGAAACACGCATTTCTTTTTCTTGGTTTTGATTGAAAAGTCTATTGGTGCAACCAGGAGAACAGCTTTGCCCCAGCGAGCCAAAACACAATGGGAAAGCATTTCTGAAATAGAAAGAACACCAATATATAAATATGTGGTGATATTTTCAAATATAATTAAAACATTCGGAGATATCAGAGGGATCTACCCACAGTCAGTCTAGGAGGATCAGACAGTGGTAACTCACACCTTTAATCCCAGCACAGGGGAATATCCAGGAGTGGTGACCTCTGCCCTTAATCCAATCTGAGTTGAGGTCATTTTAGTTTACAGAAGGAGTTCCAGGCTCCCAGACAGGCAGTGGTGGTGCCACACCTTAACTGAGCTAAGAAAGTATTTAAGGCACACATAGAAAGACAGATCAGGTAGAAGAAGCCATGGCTCACACTGTTAGTCCCAGCACTTGGGAAGCAGAGTCAAGAGAATCTCTATGAGTTCAAAGCCAGCCTGGTCTTCAAAGCAAGTTCCATACAGAAAACTCTGTCTGGGGAAAAAAAAACAAAACAAACAAACAAAAAAAACCAGCCAGAGATATCAGAGGACAGATCCACTTCCTCCAGTCTTTGTTGTTTTGTTTTGTTTTTTCCAGACAGAGTTTTCTGATGTATCCTAAGATTGGAGATCATATTAAAGGATTTGTCACATATTGAAAGGCAGTCTTTATATAATGAACATACTCTGGATTTTGTGTCGCATGGCAGCTTTAAATGCCTGGGACCGGATTGAAGAAAAAGGAAAGAAAACTGAATCATTCACAAAACTAATTCAAAGCCCCAAAGAAACTTTTACAGACTTTTTGCACAGATTAACCACAGCAGTAAACAGAATGGTACCGGACTCAGAAGCCAGGCGAATAATAATTGAATCACTGGCTTTTGAGAATGCTAATGCACAATGTAGAAAAATACTTAGACCAAAGCAAGGTCAGCACCTTTGGAGGATTGGATTTGTGAGACAATTAATCTAGAGCCTTATGACAGTGATGATAACTGGGTAGGAGAGCTTATTTCTAGAGGTATAAGAAAAAAATCAAAATGTTAAATGTTACAATTGTGGAATGTAAGGTCACATAAAAAGAGTTTGTAAAGAGGGTGTTCCCAGAAACAGTGCTTTTGTTAGGAATAATCCCAAGAGAATGCCCCTCCCTTCTGGAGTATGCAGAAGGTGTGGAAAAGGAAGACATTGGACTAACAAATGAAGACCAACAAGGGACAGACAAGGGAACTTTCTGCCCTCAGGAAACACCCCAGGGGGCTTTCAATGCCCCCATATCAAATCCAATCCAATCTTACCCTGCCGTTGTGGAGGAGGAAACACCTTCCCAGAACAATTAAAAAAATTAAAACCTATTGTGGTACGAGGTTTCTGGCCCAGACTTTCGGGCCTAACCTCAAGATCTAGGCCCACAGACCTGCAGTCCCACAGAGACACACAGATGCTTCCAATAGTTTTAGGCTGATCAGCCTTAGGCCCAGGCATATAGCTTGCTAGCTCTCTAGCCTTAAGCTATCCCATGTCTCTTGTTCAGCAATGCGGCTCAGTATCTTTCTTTAAAGCTGCATGGTTGTCCTCTGCATCCTGCAGCTTCTCTCCGGTGCTCCTCTGGCATTCTGCTCACAGAGATTTTCTTAGTCTGGTAGCCCCGCCTACACTTCCTGCCTGCCTTTGGCCAATCAGCTCTTTTTATTAAACCAGTGGGTGGGACAATTATTTACCATGAAACAATACAATACCCCTACAACCTATTTTAAAAAGACATACTACATGGAATGATAGAAAATCTATAGAAAAGGAAAAATTATAAAGCAAATATTTTGGCAAGCTTCTATCAATGAACAAAGACCAAAATTAAAAGTACAAATAAATGATGTTATTATTGAAGGCTTATTAGGCACATAGGTGGATGTGTCAATAATTTCACCAGAGTCATGGCATCCAAGTTGGCCTCTTCAGGAGGTAAATGTTCAGTTTTTGGGTATTGGGTCAATTTCCCAGGTAAAACAGAGTGCAAGATGGCTTGAGTGTATAGGACCAGAAGGACAGAGAGGAATATTAAAGCCATATGTGGCTGATATTGCTATAAATTTATGGGGACGAGATTTACTACAACAATGAAACACACAGATTAATATTCCTCCAAACACAGAAATAAGCCATAAACTAGCACATGGTCCTGGAAAAAAACATTAGAAGGTATTATGAGAAACAGTCACAGACCATTCAGGTTATAGAGAAACAAGGAAAAACAGCTGCTGATCTTTCAAAAACACCCACTGTACTACCTTTAAAATGGCTAAGAGAGAAACCTTTATGGGTTCATTAATGGCCTCTAAGAAAAGAGAAATTGCAGGCCTTAGAGCAGCTGGTACAGGAGCAGTTAAATACTCAGCATATAGAAGAATCAACCAGCCCTTGGAATTCTCCTGTATTTGTTCTTAAAAAGAAATCTGGAAAGTGGAGAATGGTAAAAGACCTAAGGGTAATAAACAAGGTGATCCAGCCAATGGGCTCTCTACAGTCTGGGATTACTTTGCCTTCTCTGTTACCTAAAGAATGGCCTATTACAGTTATTGATGTAAAAGACTTTTTTTTTAATAATACCTTTACAAGAACAAGACAAAGAAAAATATGCCTTTACAGTGCCCACTTACAATAATTCTCAGCCTGTAAAGAGACACCAGTGGAGGGTCCTCCCTCAAGGAATGCTGAATAGCCCCACTCTGTGGCAGTATTTTGTACAAAAGCCAATAGAACAAATATGTAACAAATTCCCACAATCTATAATTTATCATTACATGGACGGCATCTTGTTGGTTGATTAAATATTGATCGATACCTTAGAAAAAAAATTTTGAAGAAGTGAAAAAAAAATTGCCTGCTTGGGGATTACAAATTGCCACACAAAAAATACAAAGAGGGGATTCCATTACCAAAAGGTACAAATCAGGAGAGATAAATTCAAGACACTTAATGATTTTCAAAGACTATTAGGAGACATTGCCAAATTACGACCCACTATTGGAATTAAAAATGATGAACTAGATAATTTGTTCAAAACCTTAAATAGTGACAAGGACTTAAATAGTCCCAGCAAGTTGTCACCTGAGGCTGAGAAAGAATTGGCCTTGGTGGAAAAGAAATTACAGAATATACACGTGGATTGTGCGGATCCAGACCTTAATTGCATTCTAGTTATTTTGCCCTCTAAGCATTCTTCTATAGGAATTTTAATGCAAAGGGAAAATATTATATTGTAATGGATATTTCTTCCACATAAACTGAGTAAGAAATTAAAGACATGTGAAAAAAATTTCTGAACTTATTATTAAAGGAAAATTAAGACCTTGTCAATTGACAGGAATGGACCCAGCAGAAATTGTTGTACCTTTAACTAATGAAGAAATTGACCAAATATGTGTGGGAAGTGAACCTTGGCAAAGAGCCTGCAGTAATTTTTTGGGCGATATTAACAACAAATATCCTCAAAGCAAAAGAATTAAATTTCTAAAGAAAACTAATTGGATTCTTCCTCGGATTGTACAAGATAAACCAATTACTGGAGCCCTACATTTTATACTGATGTAAACAAATCAGGAAAGGCAGATTACAAATCAGAACATGTAAGTAAAGTGGCTCAAAGTCCTTATAATTCTGTTCAAAAGTCAGAATTATATGCTCTTGGTATTAATAGATTTTACTGAACCTCTTAACATAGTCATTGACTCTCAGTATGCAGAAAGAGTTGTTCTACACTTTGAAACGGCTGATTTTATTAATAATGAGTCAGAATTAACTTCATTGTTTATTCAGTTACAAGAAATAATCAGGACTAGAAATCATCTCTTCTATATAACACACATTCGATCCCATACGGATCTGCCAGGTCCTTTAGCACAAGATAATGATAAAATTGATAAATTGTTAATAGGAAATGTACTAGAGGCCTCAGAATTTCATAAAAAGCATCACATCTATAGCAAAGGATTAAAAAAAGATTTCTCTATCACTTGGCAACAAGCCAAAGAAATTGTAAAAAGGTGTCCCACCTGTTCTTTCTATAACCAAACTCCATTGCCAGCAGGAAGTAATCCTAAAGGTATACATAGAAATGAAATCTGGCAGATGGATGTATTTCATTTTACAGAATTTGGGAAATTAAGATATGTCCATCATACAATAGATACGTTTTCAGATTTTCAATGGGCAACTGCTTTGAGTTCAGAAAAAGGTAATTCTGTAATCACACATTTGCTAGAAGTTAAGGCTATCATGGGAATACCTGTACAAATTAAGACTGACAATGCTCCAGCATATGTCTCTAGTACATGAAACAATTTTTTGCTTATTATAATATATAGCATATTATAGGAATACCACACAATCCTACAGGGCAAGCAGTCAGAGAGAGATCAAATTGAACTCTAAAGGATACGCTAAATAAACAGAAAGGAATAACAAAGACCCTTAGAGATAGACTATATAATGTTTTATTAACTTTGAATTTTCTCAATGCTAATGAGAAAGGAACAACAGCTGCTGAAAGGCATTGGACTATAGAAAAAACAGCTGTAACTAAATCAGCCTGTTTACTTCAAAGATGTACTAACCTCTGAATGGAAGCCAGGATATGTGCTACGTTGGGGAAGGGGTTTTGCTTTAGTTTCCACAGGTGAAGAAAAGTTATGGGTACCATCAAAATTAATAAAGACGCAATTTGAACCAGAGAAACTTCATGAAAATAAGAATTGATAGCTCATCCACCCATGTTACAATTATTTAAGTTGTAAGAAAAAAACAAAGGGTTGGGGCAGATTTTTGTTTTTGTCTTTACAGAAAACTGGAAATACCCATCTTCAAGAAGTGAAAAGACCTTGAACATCCAGACATCTAAAGCAAAAGGGGGGCTATCCAGAAAAATTCACAAGCAAAAGAATATCATAACTATTGGTACCAGTATACTCTTTAGGGTAAAATCACATTGCTTAACCTCTATTTTTTTGTTCGTTAAAGTCTCAGTTTAATTATAATTTAAAGCTAGCTTTAGAGTTGGAGTGTGGCTCTCTCTTCTGAACTCAAGCATACTTGTTAAAGGAAAATACAAAATCTCTGTATCATATCAGAAGAACCACCTGATGTGGGACAGAAAAATAACAAAAAACAAGAGAATATTCTATTGTTACTAATCCTATGCTGAATAAATAGTTACATATTTAGTTTCCCGTACATTGTATTGGGTTTTAGTCTCTTATCAGTTTTCTGCAGTGACCCATGACAATGCCTAATTGCAAACTTGAAGTATCCAATAGGAAGATGGGGCCCCACAACGATGATTTCAAATGGACTATGACAAAGCCACTAGGCTGACAAACACCAACCAAAGACCAGATTTGGACTACAAACTGCTCAGGACAATTTTGAGCAGTTCGCTGAGATGAACCAGCTTCACACACTCCTATAGCCAGGACTTGAGACAAGCTGTGCACTTTCCTGTTATGCAGAGACTGGACAACAAATGACACAGCTACTTATTTCAGGACTTGACATTTAACAAAACTTTTCTTTTCAAGATCCCCAAAAGATGCTGTCACCTCCAGAAGTAAACTTAAGAACACAGCGCCCATTTTTCCAAGTGTGTTGTTTTTGGTCGTTCAGTGGGTTATGGATGATTGTCATTGTTTAGGTTAATTGGTTAAAATTGTTAATAGTTATGGTTAGAAAAAAGTTAAACAAGAATGATTAGATTCAAGATTTGTGTTTAAAAATAGAAAGAAAAAAGAGATACAGATATATAGGATATATAAGGATAGATTATTGATTATTGAATCTTCTTTTAAAATGATTTACTAGCTTAAAATATTTTACATTGGATTGTATTTTTGTATATTGTATACAAATTGTGTATATTGAGATTAATAATGTTACTGTACAAATATCTCTATGCTTGTTCAAGGTAATGTACTTATTCAGTTCATCTAACAATGTAATACAAGTTGTTAGTTGATGAAAGTTTTTATTACCAACTAATTAGAATATAAAGTAATGCAAGTTAATATCAAACATACTCATATTAGATAAGTTTTCAAGATCAAATATATTTTAGATGAACAGGTCTCAGGTCTTCAAATACTTCAGAGATCCATATAATATAACATTTAAAATATTTTAAGAACTTAGACTTTTCTGGAGAGTGAGACAGGTCTGCTCCTGGCAGCACCAATCTATTTCAAGAGAAAAATGGGCATTGAAGAAACTCCATATGGAGTTTACTTTCTTTGTGGCAAGGGTTACTGGACAAGAACTTGTTCTTGTATTGACTGCTTGACAATATGCTGTTTGTACTGGACATGCAGGTTTCCTAGGAAAGTTAACTCTGAACTTTGACAGAACAAGCTGAGATGGTCCTTCAGGTTCCTTTTTTTCAGAGAAAACTGTCAGACATTCTTCAGGACACAAGGAGAAGCAACTGATGAGCTATACCAGAATGGACAGAGCAGATTTCCTGCTTCACTGAGATGAAAAGAGACTCTGGGCCTGTAGGCTGAAGATGGATACCCCAACTTTATAAAGGAACTTTGGGTGACTGTCCAGGCAGATAGGTGTCATCTCTGTCATTTCTAGATTTTGGAAGTTGCTTGCACTTCCTGTTTACTTGGGTAAATATTATTTCCTTTTTGGGTCTCTGAGGTAATTGAAGATGAAATAGTTATAATTATAGTTTTCTGGTGACAGTTTTAGAAAAGAAACTTTGAAGTTAAAGTGTATAAGTTTAAGACATCAAAATAATAGTTTTTAGTTAGAAATACAAGTTAGAAAGAAAGTGAATTAAGTATAATCCTTTGGACTCATCAAAACAGGATAATTAATGAAATATTTTCTTTGAATTGTCAATTGTTAATGGACTAGACATTACTCATTTATTGTTTCTATATATTGTATATATTTATATAAATATTTATAATGTTTATATTTATTTATAATAAATATTTATATTATATAAATAAATAAAATATTGCTTATATTGTATATGTATTATATATATTTATTATATCTATTATATTTAGTTTTTCTTATGCTAGCTATATTTTTCTTTTTAAAAATTTGACACAAAAGGGGATATGTGGGGATATTTTCAAATATAATATAAATATACCAAGGTAACTTTAAAATACTGTGGTGTCTCAGAGCTCCAGTGGGGGATGAGTCTCATGCCCAAGGATAATTTATATTCTGTCTTGCCCATGGGCTGCTGGGGATACATACTAATCCAGGTTGAATGTTCATGTCTTGTAGTGGGAATAGTAGCTGGAGAGATGGCTCAGCAGCTAAGGGCACGTGGTGTTCTTGCAGAGGACTTAGCTTTGTTCCAAGCACCTATATATGAGTTCACCGTCACTTTTACCTCTAAAGTCTTTTTCTGACCTCTCAAAGGACCCGTCATGCATGATGAATATACGTACGTGGAGGCAAAACCCTCTCATACACAATAAATAAATAATAAGGTATAAGACAAATGTTGGATTTAGATCATTAATAATCTAAAATCAATCTTAAAATGTGGCATGGTGACAAGTGTTAATTATCATTAATATACTTGATTTTAATGGAAATGTCCAAAAATTAGATATTATCACCAGTAAAGACACATATGGCAGGTGAAACCCAATGGGAAAGAAGCAGGTGTCATGGTTCACTCTCGTAAGCCCAGAATCCAGGAGCTGGCAGATGAAGGATCTAAAATTCAAAGCCGCCAGATGTGGAAGCTCTTGGGAGGCAGAGGCACATGGACTCTGAGTTTGAGGATAGCCTGGTCTACAGAGGGAGTTCCAGGGCAGCTTGGGCTACACAGAGAAAGCCTGTCTCCAAAAGCAACAAGAACAAACTCATTAAAATATGTTACAACCAGATCTTGGTTCCCTCCATTCAGACAACTCACTCTAGTTTGGGCATCAAATTGACGTAAAACCAGCTACCCACTCACACAGCAAATGGACTCAGTTATCTCTGCTATTCCTTAAAGCCGCAGTGAGCTGTGATTCTGAAGAGGCTTCCTAGGGACTTAAGGATGAGTATCACGGAGGAGATGGGAAAATTCTGCTGGAAGCTCATGGCATTCCCATGGTGGGAAAGGCCCAGGGAAGACAATCTTGGCCAAATGCCCTAAAGAAACCCACAGGCTTCCGGGCTGGGGAGATGACTCGGTGGTTAAGAGCATCGGCTGCTCTTCCAGGGAACTCGGGTCAATTCTCAGCATCCACATGGCAGCTCACAATTATCTGTAACTCCAGTTCCACGTCACCCAATATCCTCACATAGACACACATGCAGGCCAAACATCAATGCACATGAAATAAAAATTAAATAAATGAGACCTATGGGCTCAGTGTAATCCCAGCAGGAATGTTTAGCATGGTGTTGTGAGCCTGTACGTATCAGGGGGAATGTAGCCCTGAAGAAGCTAAGTGGTGATACAATACTGAGGGCACCTTGCTACCAGGCAGAGGCAAAAAGCAACATGGGAAGGAGAATTCTTCCCAAGATGATGCCAGAGAGAAACAGCTTCTCCATAGTGACCCCTCTGCTTCATTTGGAATGGTGGCAAGTTGTCCTGAGGTCCTGAGCACCCACTGAAGCAGTTAGGCTCTGGCCCTGCTGATCCACCCAGTGTTATCTAGTATTCTTCTAGTCTGTTAAGGATGCTTCCTTGTGGAAGCACTTGCCATCCAGCTGCCTGGTCTCCCCTACCCTGCTTGTCTGTCACCCACCCAACCTGATGAAAATGTACCACTGGGTGGGAGGGATCTGCCGCACCCTTCCCCCACAGATACTTCCACACTTCTGTCTCGGAGGCCATTCATCCCCTGGCTTAATTATTTGCAAATCTTCTTTCTCTTTGGAGTCTCCCAAAGTCCAAAGACTCTTCAATGATTAAGCCCAGAGACATGGAGAGGAAAGGGCCCACCCCTGGGCCTTTGGCATGGGTTGGTCGATTAGGTCATCACTGGTCTCTATTGTACAGTTGAAGATTATTTCTGTCCCAGAGGAGCGGGTGTCACCATCTGCTCCACCCCCATCTTCCCTGAAGCTGCCCTGCCCGCTCCCTGGAGCCTTCAGCCTGTACCTGGCGGAACAGGGGCCATGCTGGCTGTTGCTAGTTTTCTCTCCTTAAAGGCCTCAGCTTGCTGCCCTTCCATATGGGCTTCTCATTCTCTCTCCCTACCACTAGGCTTCTGTGCCTTGGGGCTCTGGACCTTGCTCAGTTCTCCTGCCTGAAAATTGCCTGAAAGCCCACAACACAAACCCCCCCCCCCCCCCCCGGGTCTGGTATATATAGGTTTGCAGCACGAGAGAGATCCTGCCCCAGCTATTTAGCAGGTGATATCTGACTCCTGAAAGCTGTTCTCTCAGCTCCACATACAGGCCAAGGGCTCCGGCACAGCCTTCCTCTCCTAAGCTCCTGGGTACTTGCTTTCCCAAGCCTGCCCTGGAAAGGAAACAGCCAGAGGCATGAGGATTCCTAAAAATACAACTGTTATTTCCCAGTGCTTGGGTGAGTGGGAGGTAGACAGCAGTACCCTAAGTTACAGAAGTTACTGTGGACGTCTTGCTCCACTGCCCCAGGGTACAGAAGAGCCTCCAGGAATTAAGCAGGCTGCCTTGAGCCACAGCGATCCACTGCGAAGCTATTTGTGATGTTCATGCATTTTGTTTTTATAGTGCTAAGACATTTTTGCTGATTTCATTTAGCTCAGAAGCATGACCTCATCTGTCCTGGGCGACAAGGCAGGCCAGATAGGAGCTCCCCTTTGAAAATAAGAAGCAGCTATGTCACTTTCCCAAGTCAAAACTAGGACTTGAATCGGGCAGCTGGCTCAGCAAGTAAAAAAAAGTACTAGTACTAGCCTGGTGACTCAAGTTCAGTGCCTGGAACCCATCTGTAATACCTGTGGTGAGATGGAAGACAGAGACAGGAGAATTGCCTGAAAGCTCACAACAACAACCTTCCACCCCCAACCTGGAGTATATCAGTTTGCAGCATGAGAGAGCTCCTGCCCCAGCTAATTAGCAGCTAATAACTGACTCCTGAAAGCTGTTCTCTCAGCTCCACACACAGGCCAAGGCATCTGTACACCCACACTCATACACACATACAAATGTAAATAAATATTCAAAACCCAAGATCTACGTGCTCTGGATCACCTCAAAGTGAGTGTGTAGCTTTCCTGAAGCAGTACTGGGGTCTCATTTAGGAATAAAACTTTCACTTCTCTTTTGGAATCCCCTAATAAGACACCAATTCAGCACCTGCCCTCAAGAGAGATCTGGGTCTTCGGTCCTTTGACAGGCTGTAGGTCCTTCTTGAGTCTGAATGTTTTCTTGCTCAGAGCAGAGCAGTGTCCTATGTGGAATGAAGGATGTTCACAGTCACCATTACTGCCCCCTGCTTTGGGCCAGACTCAATGCCCAAGTCACTGAATGAGTTCAACCTTCCCAAGAACCCTGGGCAGGGAGGGGACCCTCTGGGAACTCCTATTTTGGTGAGACAATAGACTCAGAGATGTTAACAAGTCCTGAGTTGCACAGGAATAAGAATCAGGAAACAAAATCTGAGACCAGGACTCAGATTCAGACGCAGATGTCTTTAACCGTAAGAATGTCCCTGCCATGGCTGGATACCCTCCTTAAAGGAGGTACCCTACCCCAGTTTGGGCTACTGTTACAAAGTAATGGATTCCATTTGTCTGAAACAACAAGCATATCTAACAGTTTTGGAAACTGAGAAGTCCAAGGTCAGTGTGCTAGCTGGTTTGCTCATTAGCTTCACCATTTTAAGCCACTCCCCCCCACATACACACATGCACACACATACATCCATACAATACACACATGCACACACATAATGCACACATATGTCCACACAATACACACACACGTATATAATACACACACATACACATAATATACACATACACACACAATATACACATATATACACACACATACACAATGCACACATTCACACACACATATACACATACACACAATACACACACATATACATAATATACACATACACACACACAACATACCCACACATACACAATACACACATTCACATGCACGTATACACATACACACAATACACACATTCACACGCACATATACATATACACACATATACACATATACACAATACATACATGCACCCACACACATATATACATACACACATACCTACACACATACACACACACTGCCTGCCATGTCAAAAGTCAGCAGAATCAATGATAATAACCCTTCTTATACCCGTGAAGACATTCTTGGATTAAAACAAAACTGACATCAAGCAAACAACCATTTCTTAAATATTTACAAGACCTCTGAGGTATGCTCCTCTAAATGTCTAGCAGTAGGCATGGTGGCACCTGCTTATCAGCTCAGTACTTGGGAGATCATGAGTTCAAGGCCAGCCCTATCTTTTTTTCTTTTCTTACAGAGATAAGAAAGTAGCTGGAAAGTGGTTCTTGCCACTGAAGTATGAGGCCTTTAGTTGAGATCCCCAGAAAGCAGCACCAATGGGTATAATCCCAGTGCTGTGGAGGCAGAGATCTGAGGATCCCTGCAGCTTGCTGGCTAGTCATACTAACTGACCAGGTCTAGTGAGAAAACTTACCTCAAAAAATAGAGAGTAACTGAAGAAGGCACTAGATATTGACCTCAGGCTCTATGTGCAAACATATGCTTAAATATCAGCATACATGTGCATCCACATATATGAATACAACACTCACACATACACACACATGTGCACACACATACACACTTGCATGCACACATACACATATACACACACGCACACACACACAATACACAAACACATGCACTCACACACATACACACACATGCATGCACACACATACACATATACACACACATCACACACATACACATCTACACACATATGCATGCACACCCATACACATATACAGACACGCACACACACACAATACACAAACACATGCACTCACACACATACACATACACACACACACATGCACACACATATACACATATACACCACAATTTCAGAAAAGGAGAGAGAGCAAGATAGATAAACAGGGTTGGGGGACAGAGGAAGGGGGGAAATAGTGTCTTCCATAGATATCAGTTATATTCAACTCAGGTGATTTCTCACCCTGTTAACCCTCATCTCCAGCCATAACTCTCCCAATTCCTTTTGTATTTGTACCAGGAAAAAGAATACCTCCAGAGTGACAGACATCTTAGCATCTAACATACAGCACCCTCCCGAGCCATGACACTTGGGAGTTTGAGGGTGGGTGTGTCACACCAGTGTTCCTTCTGTGCACCTTCACCTTGGTTTCTTAATGTCCAGAACTCAGTATGATACAGGAAAGGCTGCTTCAGCACCCCCATTTACTGACGGGGGGGGGGGGGGGGGGGGTAAGTAATTTTCTAAATTACCCAGGCCTTTGGTCTTCTGGAGTCTGTATCCAGAGGGCAAATGAGCCACACTTGGTTGGGATTGCTCAGTGAGGCCCAGAAGGGGATGCCAGGGGGTCCAGCAGACCTAGTGAGTCTGTCCCCATGCTATGCCAGGACACCAAGTAACAAAATTCCCTGATTTGTAGTTTATTCAAATGATGGAATTAAGACTTCTACAACCACCGATGACAGGCCACCAGGAATTAAATCCTCCAGAGTTCATCACACTTGGGAGTTTCAAGAGCTGGAGTAGGGTTACACCAGTGTCCTTTACTGTACACCTGTAGCAGCTCCCAGATGTCTCTGATGCAGGGGCAGTGTGGCTTTGTCTCACTCCCTGGCAGGTGTCTGAGGAACAGTCTGGGAAAACCAAACCCAGACTGTACATCTACCCAAGCACCCGGGTTCCAGGCAGAAGGGGGTGGGGGAGGAGCAAACACTGGGAAGCCTTGATGTCTGAAAGGTTTTTTTTTTTTCTTCTAAGGAGTTCAAAGTAGTTCTTCCTCTGATCTTTCTTTAGCCTCCTGGTACCCTGGGGAGGTGGGGGAGACAGCAGGAATGATTTCAGTATACCCTGAAAGAAGGGGCCACTGAGGCCCAGAAATCTCAGACAGCTGCTTCAATGCTACTAGCAATAGGGAAGAGGGACTGCTGTGGGAGCCTTAGCATGCCTCACAGCTCCCTTCCCCCGCTCCACCTGCTCATGACCCACAGAAGGAAGCCTGGATGTAGAAGCAGGAGAGCTCCCTGTGGTTTTCCCAGACAGAACCCAGGTCTCCCAGTCTCAGACCACACACCCTTAGTGCCTCCAGGGGAGCTGGCCCGACAGGCTTCCCTTGGGGCTGAGCCAGCTCTTTCTCTGCTCATTAGCAGGTCTGTTTCCAGGTGGATCTACCACTGGGTCATTAAAGCAATAAACATGCTGCTGATTGTCGGGTGGGCTAGACCTGGCACCCACGCACCCTGCATTGTGCTGAGTTCCAGCCGGGCCCACACAGCCCCTAAAACAATGCCCCACTTCCTCCCAGGAAGCTGCAGACCCAAACCAGCCTCCTGGGCTCGCCCACGTGTTCTGGCCAAGCCATTGTCTTGGAGTTCTACGGATCTAGCCATTCCCATGACCAGGCTAGTTGCATCCTTTTTGCAGTCCAAATGAAGAGGGCAGCGGGGGTCAAGTGGTCAGGACAAAGAGCTGTCGCTGCCCAGTGGATGCTATTGCCAAATCTCCAGGTTCCTGGTCAGGAGTTCGAAGCTCTGGCTCTGCAGGATTTATGTCCAAGCCTTTCCCTGGAATATGGATGCAAAGTAGAATCTAGAAACAAACGCAGGAAAGGAACCCGGACGAAACCTCATAATCAGTGGTTCTCAATGTTCTTAATGCTGTGACCCATTCATAGTTCCTCATATTGTGGTGACACCCGACCATAAAATTATTTTCATTGCTACTTCATAACTGTAATTTTGCTACTATTACGGATTATAATGTAAATAGCCTTATTTCCGGATATGGGTCGTGACCCACAGATTGAGAACTGCTTCTCCTTGTCCACCAGACTCACCCCCTTTTCCATAGGCTTGTTCTCTGTGTCCAGAATGTTTTTGTATCTATTCCCTTCACACACACACACACACACACACACACACACACACACACACACACACACACACACACACACAAGGGCTGAGGCAAAGATTGTTAGTAAAGGAGCTAGAGGATCACCCAGGTGTTCAGCCATCTGCTTGGTACCAGAGAAATAGTGGTAAACTCAGCGTCTTCTTTTTCAAAAGATTTCAGAACTGAGGTGAGGGCTGCAAATGCTAGAACCACACTGAGACCCATCCACAATTATTGGTGTGGGCCCCACCTCCCACCCCTGCTTTCTTGAATCAGGAGCTCACCATGATAGCTCTGAAGTCTGAACCATGTTGGCTCAGAACTCGTTCTGTAGAACAGTATGGCATTGAACCCATAGAAATGCACCTGCCTCCCAAGTGCTGGGATTAAATGGCCATCAGGCTTGACGGCCATTGTTTTATTGAGACAGGATCTCTCCCCATGTAGCTCAGACTCACTTTAAGCACCCCGTCCTCCTGATCTATCACTGAGTGCTGGGATTATAGGCCTGTACCTTCATGGCTGACTTTTTCTTTCAACATCTTCTGGGATACCTTATGAAATGATGCCTTAAGGCATGGGAGAGGACTTGGGACAGTATGAACTTGGGCCTAAAAAAGGATGCTATTTGGGAGGAAACTCATGTGCAGTCTAGGAAAGGCTGTGCCAGAGGTATGAGGTAAAGGTGCCAGAGACTCTGTGTGCAGTCTCACCTATGCCAAGACCTGAAGGGGCTGAGGAAGCTGGCGTGTCTCACTGAGGGCCAACTGGGTAGCTGTCCAACACAATGCACTATGTGTACAGCTTGGCCCAGAGCCCTAAGGCAACTTATTTAGCTATAGACCTGGAGTCTTACTAGAGTCTCCTGATTGTAGAGGCAGGTGAAGAAAGCTCCTGGCTAGGGCAGAGGTGCAGGCAAAAGAGCCTTTCACAGGAAAAGAAGACCAAGATGGGTGGATCTGGGGTAAAAGATGATAAAAAAAAAAATATGTGAATGGGTGTGTGTGAGTGTATGTGTGTGTGTTCAAAGATGAGTCTAAATCGGTCTTCACATTGTTTCAGTGTAGACCCAGCAAGAGTGCTCTCTCTGTCTCTGTCTGTCTCTGTCTGTCTCTGTCTGTCTCTGTCTCTGTCTCTGTCTGTCTCTGTCTCTGTCTCTGTCTCTCTCTCTCCACACAGGGTATCATGTATCCCAGGCTAGCTTCAAACTGACATGACCTTGACCTACTGTTCTTCCTGCTTCCCGTTCCATCTCCCAAGTGTTGGGATTACAGTTTTGTGTAACCAAAACCTGACAAGAATTTTTATCATTTTTGATATGATTAAATCTATGATTCATTTCTCCTCTGTTTTTGTGTTTATCATGAGACCAACTGCAGAGGACATGTAAGGCTGGGCAATGCCAGCACTTGGGATGCGATACAAAAGGACCAGGAATACAAGGTCTCCCATGGCTACTTAGTGAGTCTGAGGCCAGCTCCAGCTACCTAAGGTCATATCTAAAATCAAAGCCAAACCAGAAAGCAAACAAAACCATTGGGAAGCCATGGAGGTCTATTTCCAGACAATGTCTTCCTTGGTAGAGGGACCTGTCTCCAGCTGCAGGTTGATGAAAGAGCTGCATAACAAGTTTGAACTCAGGTGACATGAGGCCTACTTTGCTCTTTTTCCTCACGACAGCTTGGGATAGTCTAGGTCCTGTGAGTTTCCAATTTGCCAATTTTAGATTAGCTTGTAATCTTTTGCAAAAATTACTGAGTGGTTGTGGAATCCATAGTTCCAGTTTAGTAGTTTTAATATCTTTTTTTAAGACTTATTTTATGATTTTATGTGCATAAGTGTTTTGCCTGCATGTCTATAAGTGAACCACGAACATGCCTGGTTTCTGTCAAGGTCCAAAAAGAATATCAGATACTTGGGAACTGGAGTCACAGAGTTCTCAACCTCCATGTAGGTGCTGGGAATTGAACCTGTGTAACCTGTGTCCTCTGCAAGAGCAACAAGTGATCTTTTTTATTTTATATGTATCGGTGTCTTGCTATGGGTGTTGGGTCCCCTGGAACTCGAATTATAGACAGTTGTGAGCTGCCATGTGGGTGCTGGGAATTGAACCTGGGTCATCTGGAAGAGCAGCCAGTGCTTTTTACCAATGAGCCATCTCTCCAGCCTGCAACAAGTGTTCTTAACTGTTGAGCCAACTCTCCAGCCTGAGAGTAAACAATGTAATGATACTGACTTTTCATGGAGCTAGAAATAAGGCTTAGAGCATGTTCTGCTCTTGCAAATGACTAGAATTTGATTCCTGACTGTTCATAGTTGCATTTAACTCCAGCTGAGGGGAGGTAGGGGATTGGCGAGTGTACCCACACACATGTGCACATAATTAAATATACATATATTGGGGATAGAAAGATGGCCTAGTGGTTAAGAGCACTTGCTGCTCTTCCAGAGGATCTGAGTTTAGTTCTCAAAGCCCATATCAGCCCACTCACAATTCACTTTATAATTCGGCTCTCCTCCTTTGATGCTTGCATTGAGGTGGCACACACACACACACACACACACACACACATACTACACACATATGTGTGCTTATATACACACACACATACCACAGACACTACACATGCGTGCACACACACATACACACACAGAGACATAAATAAACATAAAACATACTTTAAATATGAATCTTCTCCCTCCCCTGAGACAGGGACTATGTAGCTCTGACTGTCCTAGAACTCACTCTATAGATGATGCTAGCCTAGGACTCACAGAGATCTGACTCCTAGGTGCTGGGATTAAAGATGTGCACCACTGTACTTTGATTTAAAAATAAATCTTAAAAGTGGAGCATGGTGGCTGTCTGGAGGAAGAGGCAAGTAGATCTCTGTCTGTTTAAGGCCATCCTGACCTACTTAGTAAGTTCCAGGCCACAGTGACAGTGAGATTTTGTCTTAATGAAATGACTCTTGTCCTTACCTGCATGGCTTTGGACTTGACCAGACTGGGGCAACAGGGAATGAAGAAACAGGAGACAACATACAGAGAAGCCAGGATTTGTAGGTTGCTCTCTCTGATGGAGATACATCAGTCATTGGAAAACTCAGTGCATTTGTTATATAAGCTGAGTAAGGAAGGAAGTTTATTAAATGGAGCTGAATAGGAGAACATATAGCCCATCTTGGTGGAGAGCATCTCTGTCAGGGAGCAGTCTCTCAATGCAGTCACTGGGAGGAGGAAACTGGGATTGGTACCTTCTCCACACACTGTCAACATGAGTACTAGGACCAGGGAAAGGCCTTGCCATCCCTCAGAGCCTGACTTGGGGAAGGCTTTGCCATTCCTATAGGTCTAAGACACTGGGGTCCTTGATATGGCCACGCTTATGACAACAATACAGATTTATACAAGATTCCCTCCCTCCCCACAGACTCTCATTGATGAACATGAAATGTATTATAGTTTTCAGTGTAAAGTCTTACGATTCATCTATTAAATTTATCTCTAAATATTTCACACATAATAGTCCTACTATAAATAGTAACATATTTTCATTTTTCAATGCATACAACTCATGTGCATGTGTGTGTGAGATCAGAACTGGGAACTTAGGATGCTAGGCTAGCACTCCAGCAAGAGCTGCATCCCCAGCCTCTTACAACCGATTATTGTACCTTAGATTCTATAACCTACTTGACTCATTTACTAGTTCTGAATGTTTGTCGTAATTTGCTGATAAATTCTTAGGGTTTCCCATGCGGACTCTATTAACTGTAAATATATTTAATAAAATAAATAAAAATAATCGATTTCTTTGTTTTACGGTTTCCTAGATGTGCATATTTATAACTCGCGGAAAGCCTGATTAACATGGAGACACAGGACTCAATCTTCAGTACAAAACAAAACATACAACAGAGATCCAAGTGCTGGCCCAGTGGGTAAGCCTGCTGACTGCGCTACCATGAGGACCCGAGCTCGGATCCCAACACCCGTCTAAGAATCAGGATGTTACAGGTTGCACCTCTAGTCCCATCACTGCGGTGGCTGGAGCCAGGGGTATTACTGGGGTTTGCTGTACCAGCTGAGCTACAGGCTCAGTAGGAGTCCCTGTCTCAAAGGAATAAAATACAGAGCAGTAGAGTAAGCTTACGATGTCCTCCTTTCATGAACATGTACACAAATATATTTACCCCCTCCCAAACACACATGTGCATATATTACATACACATGCATCACACACACACATACACACACACACACACACACAGACACACAAGCAAGTGTAGCTATTTGTGAGCCCTGCCTTCCTGGATTTCCCTACTTGATCTTAATGTATTATTCTTTTTATATATTTCTGAGTTCAATTTAAAAATAGTTAAAGCTTTGTGTCTGTGCTCATGGGAGATGCTAGTCTGTGGTATGATTTCCTTACGTCATTGGCTTCCCTTCAGGATATTGTCTCATAAGCCGAATGAGGGTGGGATGTTTCTTCTCTCTGTTCTGAAATGCTGTGTCATTGGGGTTATTTTCAACTTCAACTGTCTGATATAATTTTGTATTGTTTTGTTGTTGTTGGATTTGGGGAGGGGCAGTGAGACAGGGTCTCTTTCTTTGTGTAGTTGAGGTTGGCCTGGAACTCACTACGTAGCCCATGCTAGCTTCAAACTCATGATATTCTTTCTCCTTCAGTCTTGTGGTCATGCTTCAACATGATGCTTGCCTCAGCATGTGTCACCAGACCCGGCCACACTCTTACTATGAGTAAGAGGTAGAGAGCCTTTAGAGGGAGAGAGCTGTTAAAAATTTTGTCCATCCCCCCCCCCCCCGGGGGGGGGCAGTCTTGATAATACTCACATTCTTGTTATGAGTATATAGGTGAGAGATATTTAAATCCCTATGTTTTCTGGGGCCAATTTTCATAGTACATGTGTTCCAAGGAGTTTGTCCACTTCATCTAAGTTTCCAAATGTATTCCACAGTATTGCTAATAATACTTTTTCATTGTTTTGGTTTGGCTTAGGGTTTAGGGGTTCTGAGACTGGATCTTATGCAACTCGGACTGTCTTAGATTTGCTATGTAGCCAAAGATGATCTCAGATTTCTAATTCTCCTGCCTCTGCTTCCCAAGTGCTAGAATTATGACATTCACAAACCATTCTGGTGCCCCAAACCCAGAGTTTCACAAATTCTGGGCTTCACCGTCAGCCTCAACACTCCCTCCTAACCCTCTGTACCTGTAGGATCTGAAGTGATAGCACCCTGTCTTTACATTGCTGATATTGGAAATCTGTGTCCCCTTTTGATGTCCATCAGTCTGGCTAGAGGGTTATTGATCCTTATTACTCTTCCCAAGAAACCAGCCTTGGGCTCATTGATTCCCTTTATTTTTGGTGTTTCTTACTGTAGTGATTTCTGTTCTGTTCTTTCAGCATTGCCTTGGGGAGGACATAGAGGGGTACAGGCTTGCACTACCATCTCCAGTTATAAACCACAGAGGGCCTTTGTGGAAGGGCATCTCAGACATAGTTCTATGCAGCCTCTCTATTTTATAGGGGACACAAATCTAGAGTGGAAATCAGCTTTGCTTAGGTCACTGGGTCATCTCATTTCTCCCTTCACTAATATGTTCTTGTAGGAAAACACGTAAGATATATTTGGGGAGTTTACAGTATATGCCAGAGGCTGTTTTCTAAAACAAAAAGAAAAAGATGCATAAATCACTCTCTTTGCTTTCAAAATCATTCCAGTAAAAACAAAACAAAGCCTACAAACAAAAACAAAACCACTTTTCAGCTTACTGTGGAAGACAGGAAGTTCTCAGCCAATCCAATGGACAAGTGCCAAAGCAGAGTCTTCTTGGGAAGATGGAAAACCCAATGGCTGATGTGGATAATGATACGGATAAGAGTGGCAAATGGTTCAGGGACTTCAGACATTTGGAGTAGATCTACCATATGGCTCTGGTAGCTTACATCGGCAGCCCTAGCCCTTGGGAAGTGGAGGCAGGAGGATCAGAAGTCTGAGACCAGCCCAGGCTACGTGAGACTATTTCAATAAATAAATAGGAGCTAGGGATGAAACTCAGTTGGCAGGGTGCTTGTCTAGCATGCAGCCTGGGTTTCATCCCTAGCACTGTATAAAATTTCTATGATTGGTGTCCTCCTGCAATCCCAGCAATTGGGAGGGGGGGAGCTGAAGAGGGTAAGATATTCAAGATCATCCTCAGCTGCTAAGTGAGCTTAGGCCAACCTGAAAAGCATGAGACTCTAAAAAAATAGAATAGATCCAGATGGAACACAGTTCCCTTCATGAAGAATGGCCCTGACTTAAGGACCCTGTAAGGTTTCTTCCCAGAGCTGCAGTCTCTTGAAAGTCCTCTAGAACTGGAGAATCTCACTCCAAGCTCACTGCAGCAGGCACTTCACTTCCCCGCTGAGCAGGGTCTTTCCACAGAGCTGTCTGACACAGCAAAAGATCCAAATGCCATTCTTTATTTTATGATCTGTATAGTAAGAGGTTTCTGGCCCAGACTTTCGGGCCTAGCCTCAAGGTTGGGACCCACAGACCCATAGTCCCACAGAGTCACGCAGATGCTTAGAATAGTTTTAGGCTGATTAGCCTAAGGCCCAGGCATATCATTTGCTAGTTCTTTACCCTTAATTTAACCCATGACTCTTAACCTGTTCAGCCATGGGGCTCGGTACCTTTTCTCACAGCAGCATAGTTGTCCTCTGCTTCCTCCAGCTTCTCTCTGGCATTCTGCTCTGTGCTTCCTGTTCTCAGAGTTTTCTTAGTCTGGTAGCCCTGCCCACACTTCCTGCCTGCCTTTGGCCAATCAGCGCTTTTGATTAAACCAGTGGGTGGGACAATTATTTACAATGTAACAGCATAATCTCCCACCGATCTGGTCTGCCATACATTGTAACTTCTGTCTGTTCTGGGCACTAAAACAAGTCACAAGACCAATACACATACCAATGGGAATGGATTATTCTGAGGTACTGGCCTGAACACCAGAAGGTAGAGATCATTGAAGCCCATTTTTAAGACTTACTACTTCAATATTCTCATGAACTAACTACAGTTTAAGAATCTGGAAGTGCTAGATGGTGGTTGTTCATGCTTTTAATCCCAGAACTCAGCGGGTGGGGGGCGGGGCCGAGGCAGGTGGATCTCTGTGAGTTTTGTGGTCTACAAAGCAAGTTCCAGGACAGAATCCAAAACTACACACAGAGAAACCCTGTCTCAAAAAGCAAAAACATGAATCTGGAAGCTAGGCTGAGCATGGTGGTTCGCGTCTTTTATCCCTGTAATCCAGAGGCAAGGGCAAGTGGATCTTTGTAAATTTGAGGCCAGCGTGGTCTACAGGTCAAACAGGTCTACCCGGTGAGACCCTGTCTCAAAATTACTAAGTAAATGAACAAATGCTAAGACCCCACTTGCTTTCCCAGACTCCAGAGAATAGGATGTGTCCAGCAGGGCAGGTTTGTGTGGATTCAGAGACCCAACCACACAGTGCTCAGATCACCCCTCATTGGGCACCCCGAGGACAATAGAGGAGGGCTCCCCTTGCCTACAGTCACCCAGAAGGGACAGATCTAATTATTTCCTAGAAGTTTTCAGAGTGATAGCTGGCCAGGCTGGCTACTCCTTGGCTTTTAAATTTTGGAAAGCTTTTAAGGGGGAGAACTACATGTCTAAGAGAATTGATTCCACTGTTGGAACAAAGGCCACTGTCACATAAGCTTACACAACATCAGTTTATTGTCTGTCATGTGGTTATTGAGGAGCAAGCATTGCAGGGCTTTATGAGGGCTCCCTAGAGCAGGGCCCCAGCCAGACTCCTCACTGATGCTCAATAACCTTCTTTTATCTCTTGGCCTGGAAAGACTGTCATTGTGCCACACCATGCCTATGTTCTAGTCAGCAACAGGAAAAGGAGAAGGGAGAATTACATCCCCCTCCCCCTTTTGTGAGACATGATCAGGAAGTTGCATATGTCACTCTGTTCAGGTTGTACAGGGGCAGAACCAGGAAGTATGCATCTCTCAGATTTACTGGGCAGAACCAGGAAGCTGTGCATATCTTCTGCCTAGGGCAGACTCTAGGCACTTGCCCATCCTCAGCCACAAGAAAGAGCTGAGGAATGCAATATCCTTTTTGGTAGTCATTTTCTTAGCTGAACTCATATTACCTAAGAAGAGAAAAATTGATCCTGGGACAACCAGCAGTATTTGATGCAACCACCTCCCCCCCTCCCCACCACCACCACCACTACACACACACTCTTGCCTGGAAGAAAGGCAAAGCATTGGTAACATAATCAGAATACATACATTTTTACTAGATTGTAACTGTTTATTATTTTGCACCACTGAGACCGGAATCCAGGGTTCTCACACCTGCCAGGCAAATGTCCCACCACGGAGCTACAGTGTAACCCCTCAGATACTGAGTCGTTTGATGGCTTGTGATATTAGAAAGCTGGGCCAATTTAAGAGATGTTTACTTAGATTAGAACAGGATATCCCTGCAGCCTGAGCTGACAGGCACTATACAGGCTGGTCTCCGATTTGCTACCCTCTTCATTGTGCCTCAGCTTCCCAAATACTGCAATTATAGGCATGAGTCATGACTGTTGTTGACAGAGTTTTGTTTGTGTTTTTGAGACAAGGTGTTACCTAACTGATGTTGGTGGGTTTTGAACTCCTGATCCTTCCACTTGTACCTCCCAAGGAGATTATAGGCATGTATCATGCCCAGCACCCACATAGCAGTTCTACTGGGCTGCATGGATAGGCAAGCCTAGACTCTTCCTTGGGGGAATTTTATCCCTTAGTGTTACACAGTCTGGGTCTCACAGGCAGGAGAGGCCAGGCTTTGAGGGCAATGAGGCATTAGGGGTTTCTGCAGAGGCAGCTGGGAAGGCAGACAGCATGCAGCCTTCTCCCTATGGCATCTGGGCTAGTCTGGAAGCTCCTCCCCAGGGCTGTTTCCATCCTCCACATTTAATAAGCCGAAAGAATTGAAAACAGTTAAGGAAGGGAAGATAATACAACCGACAATAAAAAGATAAACCAAAAAGAAATAAAAAGATGGTTAAGAACGGTTAAAGGGGAGAGGGGACCGCAGCTCATAAAATGGGAACTAAAAATAAGAAATTAAAAGATAGAACAAAGACACGATAAGGCAAGGGTTAGAAATAAAAGACAGTGAGGAAAGAGATAATATAATAACAATAAATCTAGAAGATAAGATGAGATTAAAAAAAATAATATGAAAGTGCTAGAAGACAAACCAGATTTAAAATGTCAGAGATAAGTAAAATCATTAAAACCCAAACAATAAAAGACTAAGGAAATGAAAACAATAAAATGCATTAAAAGGCAAAAGGAATGAAATTTCCAGCAGGTGTGGTAGCTCACATCTATAATCCGAGAATTTGGGAGGTAGAGGCAGGGAGATTATCAGCTCCTGGTCATCTCAGTAACAAATTGAGTTCCTGGCCACACTGGGTCATATGAGAAGCTGTCTCAAAAAACAAAAGTAAAGAAGAAAAAAAATACATATATGTATGTAGGTATGCATATGCATTTATCAAAAGACTGGGCTACAGGGGAGAGCAGCAGGTGATAGATCAATTTCCTTTCAAGTTAACGGAACACAGCAGTGTAAGTGCCCAAGCCTGAGTGGGGGCCCACTCACACACACCCTAGCCTCTGAGCATCTGGAACAATCTCCCTTGAACAAGGCACCCCAGAGTATGAGGGGCCTGCACAAGTTAGGAGACCCCCAGCTCTGGAGGCTGAAAATCGCCATCAAGGAGAAAGTGAGGCTGGTTCCTTCTGAGGCTCTGAGGGAGGATCTGTGTCAGGCCTCTCTCACTAGCATTTGAGGATGGCCCTCTGACTCTATACAGTATCAGCCCCTATATGCTTCTGGATAAAACACTAGTGTAACTGAAGTAGGGCTTGTTCCAGTGACAATATTTTAACTAAATCACTCCTGTAAAACCCTGCCTGGCATAGTGGCACATACCTTTAATCCCAGCACTTGACAGCCAAGGCATCTAGTTCTGGAACTTGCTATGCAGGCTTGCCTTGAACTCCAAAATCTAGGGAGTAGCAAAGTAGGAATCATGTAAGGATTAGTTCCTCAAAGAAAGCTGCTTCTATGAGTCCTGACGTAGCGGGAGGGACTACATCAAGGCACATCGAAGACTCTTTTACAAGGGTGCCAGCCCATCCGTGAAGGTTCAGCCCTCTCAACACAGTTAACTTCCAAGGTCCCTGTCCCTGCATCTTCAGCGTGTGAAGTTGTATTTGAGGGGTGGGCTAGGGGCACAGACATTCAGACCATGAGCATATCAGCATATGTGCAGAAGTGAAAAGTCTTTACCCCTTGGAGAAGAAGAATCAGGGAATCTCTCGAAGGAGATCAGCCAAGGATGTGTGGTTCTGCTTCCTCAGGGGTTGAGGAGACGTAAACCCAGAGGGCCAACTTGGGACGGTGGCTCACATCTGTGCTTCACTCTAGAAATGGAAAATCACAAGTTTGAGATCAGGATGGACTGCCTATTGATTCAATCAATGCAGAAGAGACCTGGCCCAAAGTAGTGTCCCTGTCTATGCCCCTCACTCAGACTTAAGTGCCTCAAAAGAGCTGCTTCCTGGAGAGTTGGCTTTGTCGCTGGGAAACCCTAGTGAACTTTTGATTAACTCTTTGCTGCCACCATTTAAAGACCTCATAGTTGCTGATGCAGGGACCCTACCCTTCATTTGGCTCTGGGCAAACTCTGTAGCTGCCCCCCACCACCCCTCCACCCCACCCCCGCCCCCTCATGCCTCATCCTCCAACCAAGAATGAAGCCCAGGGCCGCGGAGCTGGCTTTGGGAGCAGTCAAAGATAGATTTGGGCTCAGTTGCCTTTGATTTGGTCTTTCTTCATTCCCCGGTGGACTCTTAGGGATCAAGCCTCGGAGTTGCTCTCCTCAGATCTTTCCCCTGGAGACTTGGCCTCCGAGCCCTGTTCTCCTCAGGATCTCCCCGTCTCCCTGGCAGAAACCCAAAGTGGTGTGAGAAGGGAGGGATGAAAGAAAAGTGAAAGGATCAGCCTCTCAGGATGGCCCCCACGCCTCCTCCTCCTCCCTTGCCAACACCCCCCCCCCGTTGTCATGGAGACCAGAACAAAGCCTCTCTTTCCCCTCTTTTCTGGATTGTTAATTGTCTTTACTCCATGGTGCCTTTGTTAATTGTTGCCAGTCCCTCCCAGGATGGGGATCTAGGTTTCCTCCAGACAGGAAAGAGGCTTTTAAAAAGTTAGGGAGTGGGGGTGGGGCACTCTAAGCCCGGCTGGGGTGGAAGTGAAGGGCCCCCTCAGCCAGAGGCAGCATTTCCTACAGTGCTTAGGCTTCTTGGACGGTTTTCTTCACCTTCTTGAAGTTCCTCTTTAATCAGCTGCCTTTTCAGGTGGGTAGGAAGAGATCTCCTGGAGAGCCTAAAGAAAAGCAATCCAGCATTATGTATATATGCTTGTGGGTGTTTGTGGTGGCCTCTGAGCCGCAGGTGCCTTGCCCTTTCAAATGGGGCAGTAAAAACATGTAGCCTGCTTATTATTCCCCGCGTGAAAAATTTGACACAGGGGGCTGGGGAAATGACGTAACAGTGAAAAGCACTTGCCGCTCTTGCAGAGGACTTAAGTTCAATTCCCAGCACCCATACTCACAAGCATTCCTCAATTCCAGGGAATCTGGACCCCTCTCTGTCCTCTCTGAGCACCAGGCACACATGTGGTACACATACACTCAGGAAAAACATTCATAAAATTAATACATCTATTTTTTTTATTGTACATAGCTGCCAGACATGGTGAGACACGCCTTTAGTGACAGCACTCGGGAGGCAGAGGCAGGCAGATCTCTGAGTGTTCCAGGCCAGCCTGGTCTACAGAGTGAGTTCCCAGGGCTACACAGAGACACAGAGAAAAGCTGTCCTGAAAGCCAAAAACAAACATTGTACACAGTTGAGGAGGGGATAATGAGAGAGAGAGAAACACATTCACAGGCCAGACCCTAGAGTAAGAATGATCAGTCCTTAGTTCCTCATGATGACTAAGATGTGAGAGATAAATTGCAGGCATTTTAGAAGTGTGTGTGTGTGTGTGTGTGTGTGTGTGTGTGTGTGTGTGTGTGTGTGTGTGTGTGTGTGTGTTTTACACATCTGTGTTAGGTGGTGGCATGGGTTGGGTCTTCTAATTGGAAGGCTGAGAGCTGACTGTCACATAGGAAGTTTCTCTAGGGTATAGGATAGGATGTGAGGTATTAGTAACAACCCAGAGCTGGTCTTGTGAAGGCCTGGATTTATCCTTACAAAGCTTTGTTTCAGGAAAGGAGAGGTTGGCACCTGAGGGGGGGAGGGAGTTGATGGAGGGGGATGGGAGGTTGGGGAAAGGACAGGTCTGGGAGTGCACCTGACAAGCATAGATTCAAAAGTTCAGCCAGCAGTTTAAGGGTTTGGGTTTGCACCTGAGCTAGGGTTCGTGCCTAAAAGTTCAGCTAATAGCTACTGTACCCATACCGCTTTACCCAGTCCTGAAATGCCAAGACGTGTAGTGTCCAGCTTATGTAGGCTTTAAACCACCACCCCCCTTGGGGCTTGGGGCTGAAAACCCTCCACTATGCTGGAACGAAGGATTTCAACTGGGTTCGTTTTGAACCTGTCCACAGCAATAAAGACCCTCATGTGTTTGCAACGAGTCCAGCTCCCTTGTGGTCTTTGGGGGTCCCTCGACATGGGTACAACAGTCTATGTTGTTCAAATTCTAAATGATACCCAATGTGGCTCATTTTGCCCACCAGACATGTGCCAGTCACTGAAACACCAAGTTTTGCAAAGGAGTCTGTTCATGAACACAGGAAATAAGAGCTTCTAAGTTTCAAATACGTCTCCCTGGGAGAGGGTTTGGACATTTATGTGGTCTGAGGTATGGAGAAATGGGACTGGAATGGTGTCCTTAGCATGCCTAAGTTAGAAATCCTGGCCTCCAGAGGATACATGCTGGTCACCAGCACAGGGCCAAGTGGAGGAGGGACAAGCGGTTTCAGTCCTTGTAAGACAGACAACAGAGTACCTGTGATACCATCTACAGAAGTGTTCCATTAGTTTTAAGAAGACCTGGTATGAGCAATTAAGCTCCACTGGGTAGGGCTGCCCAACCTAACCCAAGCCACAAACAAGTCCTTCAAAACTTCAAACAGAGGAGGAGTGGACACGGACACGTGCTGGAAGTTGGCAGGGTAAATCAGAGACCTCATTCTCCCTCTCCTTTCTGTTCCTCTGTTTGCACTGTGTCTCACCACTTTCTCAGGAAACTGGCCCTGACTAAGGAAAGCAATTCAGAACGGCTCTGCGTTTAACCCTTTCATGGTTTCCAGCAGAGGTTAAAGAGAACATCCATCCCTGGGAAGTTCAAGTCCATCAACATTTTAGGTGCTAGCTGCATGCAAAGGACATTGGAAACTGGAATGATAGTCTATGACTGTGATCCCAGAATTTGGGAGGAGGGGGCTGGAGTGTTAGTGGGGGGTGGGTTGGGAGGGTCTAGACTGGATGTTTCCACTTTCTTGGCATCTTTTTTAAATAATTGAAATAAGGGCAGGTGCTTGCTACAGCGACAATGCAGTGAAATTGGAATGAAGTAAAGCTGAACACATATCGCAGAACATTAAGGAAACTATTCAAAAGCAAACTGGTAGTCGGGGCAGGTGGGCTATGTCTGACATTAGGGTCACTGGAGTAAAAGGCTGCTCTAGGGCTTCTTTGGGGGAGGGTCCTTAGGGAAGGAGGGGTTAAGTTGCTAAGAAGGGCAGGTCTCTATTTTGATTGACAACATATGCCATGAAGCATCTTTTTTAAAAAAAATCTGAATGTCTAATTTAAAAAAAACCATATCTTATACCTCTTATGTGTATGTAAAGCTGGTAAACAGATGAGCCTCCCTAAAAGTTCACCAAATGGTCAGAGTTTGCTTTGTGACTGCACCTAAAACTAGTTCAGGCAGGATCAGTTCCCTTACTACCAATACATCCATCTTGGGCTTCTTGAAAGCCCCCCCCCCCATATTATGGTAAAGAAACTAGGTTCATTCCTGTTGATAATTAAAACTGTTTCTCAAAGATTGGACTATGCCCCACCTGTAACCTTGACTACACATGGTACTTTCTGTACTGCCTGTTCCAGGAAATGGCAGCCATGTCTTTGTTTAAAAAAAGTTGTTAAGACCATCCTGCAACCCTACCTTTGTTTCAAAAGGTCATTATAATCACGTATTGTTATGATCAACTTGCTATGTTTCTACTTCTGTAACCCCACCTATTTGCCTGCCAAATCCCCCATTTGAAAGGCCCCTACACCTGAACTATAAAAACCTTGTCTTCCTCAAGTCCAATACTGACTTCTTGATTCCTGCCATTGGGAGAGGCAGCCTGTGTACATGAATTTTTAAAAAAGCTTGCTTTAATTAATTTGACCAGAAGATTTGGGTTGATAATTTTTTTCCCTTGCACCTTTGCAATAAATATTAGGAGAGTTCAGGAGCAGAGAAACTTATGTCATTGTTCAGAGTTCTGCCCAATGCCGGTGAGTGCCTTAGGTTATTAAATATATCATCAGGAAAGGAGCATGTGTGCATGATGCATGACAAAACTGTCAAGTGAATTCTTAGAACAGGGATACAGTATAGTCCAAACCAAATGGAGTCCTAGGTTGTTAAACTATGACCTATAGACCTGTCTGTCCACAGAGAATTTGAGGATAGTCTGGTTCACAAGAAACCCTGTCTCAAAAACCAAACCAAATAAACCAAGCATACAAACACACTAGAACAGACTTGATGTGTGACTCTAGCTCTTGAAAGGTTGAGGCAGAAGAATCACCTCAAGTTTGAGAGTAACATGGCTACACAGTGAGTTCCAGACCAGCCTGGACTATAGTAAGACATTCTGCCAATCTAAATCATTACTTGAGTAATTATTTTTGAAAGTGTTGTTTTACTTTCTTTATGTGCAGATAGAGGTTGTTTGTGTGTATGTTCAGGTACTTCAGCCCCTCAGTGTTTTTTAAGCATCTACTGCAGACTCTAGAATTGAATGTAGCACAGGGTTCCGTTTGCAGAGCTTACCATCTGAAGGAATGCAGAGAAAGACAGAAGCAAAGCTCGAAAGAGACAAAGTGACTGCCCAGTGTGGGTGGCATCAGATGATGACAAGGAACCTGCTCTATGAAGAACGAAGTTTAGTTAGGGTAAGAAGACACAGTGAGAACCGGCTACGGTGGTGGGTACCTTTAATCCCATCACTCAGGAGGTGGAGGCAGGACCATCTCTGTTGTAAATTCAAGAGCAGCCTAGTTTATATAGCAAATTCTAGGACTCCATAGAGAGACCTTATCTTAAAAAAAAGAGAGAGAGAGAGAGAGGAAGGAAGGAAAGAAGGAAGAGAAAGATGTAATTAGGGAAGAATCAAGTTATTTACTGAATTTCAGTGCTGCCTTTCTGGAACAAATATCAAGTCATGTGAAGGTAAGCAGGTGGCCTCAGAAGCAGTGAGAGTGTTGGTCTAGCCTGGCTGGGACAGGAACAAAGGAATGGATGGGCTAGATGGGAAGAAGGCAGGATGGCAGGTAGGCTTTTTCCTTGAATCACTGGGTTGGGAGAGGTAGCATTAGTTCAGATGGTAAAAACAGAACAGGCTTGGGGTAGGGTGTGTGTGTAGGAATGTTGAGTGAACTGAATGGCCTATAATTCTAGTTACTCTGGATGTGAGGCAAAAGAGTCGTAAACTCAAGTCCAGCCTGGGTAATTTACTGTGACTGTCTCAAAATTAAAAAGAAAAAAAGGGGTGAAGGGTGTAGTAAGAGGTTTCTGGCCTTGACTTTCAGGCCTAACCTCAAGGTTTAGGACCCACAGACCCACAGTCCTGCAGTCCCGCAGTCTCACAGAGACACACAGATACTTACAATAGTTTTAGGCTGATCGACCTAAGGCCCAGGCATATAACTTGCTAACTCTTTACCCTTCATCTAACCCATGACTCTTATCCTGTTCAGCCATGGGGTTCGGTACCTTTTTTTAGAGCAGCATAGTCGTCATCTGCTTCTTCTGGCTTCTCTTTGGCGTTCTGCCCTGTGCTTCCTGTTCTCAAGAGTTTTCTTAATCTGGTAGCCCCAACCATACTTCCTGCCTGCCTTTGGCCAATCAGTGCTTTTTATTAAACCAGTGGGTGGGATAATTATTTACAATGAAACAACACAAATCTCCCACAGAAGGGAGGGCTGGGAATATAGCTTATGGTAGGGCACTTTTGCTTGCCTAGCCCATGAGAGCTCCTAAGTAGTTTAATTACCAGTGGTGGGGAGGGGGGTAGGGTAGTCCATTGGTACCTTATACCCAACATTATGAAAACAGATAAACTTTCATTTTTGAGGACTAGAGATATGGCTCAGCAGGTAGAGTAGCAGTCTAGCGTACACAGGATTCCAGTTTTTATCCACAGCACCATATATACCTGCCCTTTGGACTTTTATAATCCTAGCACCTGGGAGGCAGAGGCAGGAGGATCAGAAATTGAAGTTCAGCTGATGTGGGATGTCTTTCTATACACTGTGAATATTTTTTTTTTTTTTTGGTTAATAAAGAAATTGTTTTGGCCTGTGACAAAGCAGCTTAGAGGCAGGTGGGAAATCCAAGCAGAGATAAAGAAGAAGAAGGGCAGAGTCAGAGAGAGATGCTGTAGGCTGCCACCCAGAAAACAAGATATAAGGGAACCCAGGTAAAGCCATGGAGCCATGCGACAATACATAGATTAATAAAAATGAGTTAAGTTGTAAGCTAGTTGGGAATGAGCTTGAGCCTTAGGCCAAACAATCTGTAATTAATATTAGCCTCTGAGTAATTATTTTATGAATGGCTGAGGGATCAAGTGTGGGCAACCACGGGCCTGGATGGGTCAGAAAGCTTCTGGCTCCATTCAGCCTATATAGTTTGGGAATAGCTGAGGTGACATGAATCTCCTTACCATCTTTTTTCATCTCAGGAAATAAGTTACACAGGCAAGAAAGTGGGGCACAAAGGGGGATCCCAGAAGAACATCCCACCCTGGAGACAGGACAGAGAAAGAACAGGAACAAGGGAGATAGAGAAGGAACACACCGTGAAGCTGGAGGACATTCTGGAGTATGGGGGTGCAGAGTAATTGAGTTAAAAGGTATAAATTCAATGGCATGATAAGAAAGATCCAGAATCTTTGTTTTGTTAGACTTTTGTCAATCTTTTGTTTTCACTTACTGGTTATAACTTGAACTTCATTTTTTTTTTTTTCACCTCTAGAATGGGAACAATGATACCAATACCACAGAATCCCATGTCTAAGACTCAGCAGGCAGATAGATGCTCCATAGCTTAATCTGGTGTCAGTGATAGGGGAGAGCTGTCAAGCGCTGGGTGCTGGAGAGAGGAGCATATACCTCTCAGTTCTCTGTTGTTGTTTTTAGAGATCCTATAGGTTTGTTTTTTAGTAATAATAGTAATGATATTTATTATTATCATTATTAGTTGTTATTATTATTATTATTATTATTATTATTATTATTATTGAGACAGTGTCTCACTATGTAAATTTGCTTGGCCTGGAACTCATTGCGTAGATCAGGGTGCTTCCAACTCAAGGGGATCCACCTGCTTCTGCCTTCTGGAACTGGGGTTAAAGGTACTCCATGCTCATTTCCAACTCTGTCCTTCTAAGCTGTGGCAGTTTAAATGTAACTGGCCCCATAATTTCAGGGAGCAGCATTGTTAGGAGGTGTGACTTTATTGGAGTGGGTATGGCCTTGCTGGGGAAAGTGTGTCACTGTGGGGACAGGCTTTGAGCTTTCCTATGTTCAGGATACTGCCTAGTGTCCCAGTTGACATCCTGTTGCCTCTAAGATGTAGGACTCTCAGTTTCTCTTCCAGCACCAAGTCTGTCTGCATGCTGGCATGTTCCCTGCTCTGGACAATAGACTGAACTGCTGAAACTTTAAGCAACCCCCCTCATTCAAATGTTCTCCTTATAAGAATTGTCATGGTCATGGTGTCTCTTCACAGTAAGACACTATTACACTTTCTCCACCTGCTATTGCTAAAAGCAGGGACAGGAAGCAGACCACAAAGAAGTAGTTCACAGAAGCTAACTAATCAGAGACCAGCAGGAAACCAGTAGGTTTGGATGCATAGGAATGTTGTCTAGGAGGAGGAGAAGAGGATGGAACCTGAGTAACTCTTTCCCGGCTTCTGAAATGGTCCCATCCTATTGTTGTGGGATATTTGATTGTACTGTGACACTCCTAGACTGTGTTAATAGAATTAACCTTGGATCAGGAATAGAGCCAGCAACTAGTTGACAAGTATTAGCCACAGAGAGTATAAAGAACCGAGGAAGGCAGATAGAAAGATGCACAGGAAGGAGTAAGGAGGGACTTAGAGATTCAAAGGCCTCTTTTTTTTTTTTTTTTTTTTTTTCTTTTCTGGTTTGAGACAGGTGAGTTCTCAAACAGGAAGGTCAGAGGTTGTTTCTCAGCTTCTCTGATGTAGCAGGTTTTCACCCCAACATCTGACTCCTGAGACTTTATTAGTAAATAGAACAGCTTAGATACAAACAACAGTTTGTGTATCCCAGTATACTTAACAGGCTGTGGGCCTCTAACCTTTAGAAGATCTGCCATATATGACATTTAAAATGTTTAAGTTTTGAGTGAACCATGACCATTCCTAACAGCAACCTTTGAGGTCTCTTTTAAAAGGATGACGAGGCCCTGCAATGACAAATCCACCTGGACATGATAACGCCATTAAGCTGAGAAACATCACCCAAAAATCAGTTTGGAACTACACGCTGCTCAAGACAACTTCATAGCTGTTAGCTGAGATGGCCCAGCTTCACAGACTACTAGAGCCAGGACTTAAGATAAACTGCACTTTCCCAACATACTGAGACTGAACACTAGCACACTGGCTAGTTCTTTCAGGATTTGACGATTATCTCAATTTTCTCAGGGACCCCTAAAGATGCTGTCACCCCCAGATAACAGGAAGTAATTTTAAGAACATAACACCCATACTCCTAAGAGGTGGGGTGGGTGTTTTTGGCTATTCAGTGGGTTATAGGTGTTTAGGGGTATTAGCTGCAAGTTATTATTCATCATGGTCAGGAAGGAAACTAAGGAAGGATGCTATATATAGGAATCTTTTTATGAAAAGAAAAAAAGAGGTTATAAAAATAATAGAATAAATTTCTATTATTTCATTGAATCTACCTTTAGACTAAAAAGCAATTACTAGTCTCAAATACTTTATGCTAGTATGGATTTTTTAATATTAATATAAGTTTAAGGTTATTTTTGTTATAACATACTGTTTATATGTTTCTACTCTTGTTAAAGATATGGTACCTATGCAGCTCATTTTAAAATGTAATGTAAATAAAGTTCTAGTCTTTGAAAGATACTATTATAAACTGTTTAGGATTATTAAGAAATTCAGGTTAGTAGTTGGTCATTTATAATAATCAAACTTAAAGTCATATTAGGTATGTTTTCAGGGTTAAACATATATATTAGATATATAGGTGGTCTTTGAACACTTCAGAGACCTATAGAATATGGCATTTAAGATGTTTTAATAACTTAAGGCCTTTCAGGACAGTGAGATATGTCTGCTTCTGGCAGCACCAATCTACTTCAGAAAAGGTGATGGGCATCAAAGACCCTCCATATGGAATTTATTTTTGTTGTGGCAAAGTTAGCTTCTGGGAAAAAATTGCACTTGCCTCAACTGCAGACAACATGCTGTCCAAATTGGACAAACAGGACCTCCAAAAAAGTTATAGTGGGATATTTGTAGTCTGACTACATTTGAGGAAGCTCACTATAGGAAGTTGACTGCTGAACTTTGCCAAGATAAGGTAGGTAGTCCTTCAAAATTCCTGCTTCACAGAAAAGTCTGTCAGATAGTTTAGGCCAGTAAGATGAACATGGATGCCCAAACATTGCAGAGGAAACTTGAGTGAATGTCCAGCTGTCTCTGTCATTTCTATAGTGAAGGAAGTTTCTTGCTCTGTATTTCATGTTTGCTCAGGTAATATTTTATCCTTCTTGGGTTTCTGATGGGGATTGAAAACTAGATATACCATTTTCTTTGTTACCAAATTTAGAAAAGCTTACAAAAGAGATATAAAGTTTATAAAGTTAAGAGACATAAAACCTTAAGTTGTTTATCTAAGATAATATTCTAAGGTCTAAAAAGATATTTTTGGATTGGTAATAAAAGTTATGATGAAAAGTGGTTTAAATATAAAACTTCGTGGACTCACAAAAATAGGATATATAGTAATATTGTAATTTATTATTATTATTGTTGTTAAGACAGGGTTTCTCTGTGTAACAGTCTTAGCTGTCCTGGAACTTGCTTTGTAGACCAGGCTGACCTCTGTGGGGGTATTGTGTTGTGGTAAATAATTGTCCCACCCACTGGTTTAATAAAAAGAGCTGACTGGCCAAAGGCAGGCAGGAAGTGTAGGCGGGGTTAGCAGGAAGCAGAGGACAACCATGCAGCTCTAAAGAAAGGTACCGAGCCGCATGGCTGAACAAGAGGCATGGGTTAGATGAAGGGTAGAGAGCTAGCAAGTGTTATGCCTGGGCCTGAGGCTGATCAGCCAAAAACTAATGAAAGCATCTGTGTGTCTCTGTGGGACTGCGGGACTGCAGGTCTATGGGCCTAGACCTTGAGGTTAGGCCAGAAAGTCCAGGCCAGAAACCTCATACTACAGACCTCAAACTCACAGAGATCTTCCTTCCTGCCTCTGTCTCCCCAGTGCTGGGATTAAAGAAGTGTGCCACCACCACCTGGCATGGGGATATTATTTTAAGATGTATTACATTTGTTTATGTTGTGGAACATTTGTTTAATGATGCACATATGTGTTGCATTCTTTAATGTTGCATTTGTTTAACTCTGTGAAGCTGTGTAATTTTGACTGTGTAAAACCCCTGATAGTCTAATAAAGAGCTGAATGGCCAATAGCCGGACAGGAAAGAGATAAGATAAGCAAAGCTGGCAGACAGAGAGACTATTAAGAAGGAGAAATCTGGATGGAGGAGGAGGACTTCAGGGGACAGCCACACAGCCACGCAGCCACACAGCCACTCAGCTACACAGCCACACAGCTACACAGCTAGACACAAAATAAAAAGAAAGAAAGGTATACAGAAATAGAGAAAGGTAAAAGCCCAGAGGCAAAAGATAGACCTGATGACTTAAGAGAAGCTGAGTAGAAACAAGCCATGCTAAGGCCAGGTATTCCTAAGTAAGAATAAGCCTTCATGTGACTTATTTGGGAGCTGGGTGGGCAGGCCCACAAAAAGCCAAAAAACAAGAGTTAAATAGAAAACCAACATCAGAGTAGTTTCTTTAAATTTTCCAAGTACAAATTGGCTGGACATTGTGAATGTAATTCTTCAGTGATAATTATTGTATATAGTTTTGCTGTGTTAAAGTTAAAACTTTTCCCTTTTACTTAGACAATACTGGATAATTGTTCTTATTGTATATAGTTTCACTCTGTTAGAGTTTAAACCTCTCTTTTTTATTTAGACAAAAAGGGGGAAATGTTGCAGGATATTTGATTACCCTAAAACCAAACCCTCAATAGTCAATGTTGACTTTTCCCATCTGCTTTCCCATAACCCTAGCCCTACCTTAGCTCAGGCCATCATCCTTCTGATGCTGGTCACTGACCTATCTCCATACCTCTGACTAGACCGACCTCTTCAGAGCCTTGCTTAGATTCCAATCCCCTTTATTCAGCCAACTGATAAATAAGAATGTATTACGTCCTCATCTTTGCCAAGTCCCATCTAAGACACAGGGATCTAACCATAAACAATAAACAATAGGCACATCCTTATGCTGCACAGTTTACCATCCAGTAGAGTACACAAGGGATTGAGGGGGGTGTCTCAGAGCCCATGCATGGAGCTCCTGGCCTTGATTTGACTTCCCAATAAGAATTCCTTACGAAGGGCAAAAGGACAGTAAAAGGAGTTTTCATCTAGGCAGGGAAATGGGCATGATGAAATGTAGTCCCTCGAAGGCTTTGTAAGCTTCCTAACTGGCCATTCCTCAGGAGAGTTATACAGTTCCACAACTGGCTTCCTTCCTTTGACCTACCCTATTCCCACAGGTCCCCAAGACCTACTTTAAATGGTGACCTCTCTAAGTCTTGATTCTATTCCCCACGGCTTAGGGTCCATGGTAGGCCCTATGGCTTACCCTGCCTGAGTACTCCAGCACTTTCTAGAATTATAGTTGACTCATTCCTTCACGACATGGGAATCCAGAAAGAGCTGCCACTTTAGTGGTCCCTGGCAGCTGCTTGGGTTAGGTCTGTTGTGGACATTCAATAAATGAGCCGAATGAGGAGAATCTGTTCTTCATACATGTCTTCCTCCTAAATAGGGCAGGAGAAAATGAAGGACTTGTTTCAGAGACTCTGAAACGAACAGGACTAGGGAGTGGTAAGAGACATTGGAAACTGTCAGAGGTCAGATCAAGTTAAAGCAGGTCTGCCTGTTCCACACCCCCCCCCAACCCAGGCTGATTTCAAGTTAAGATTCTCCTGCCTCAGCTTCCCCAGTGTTGGTATTATAGGCATGAGCCACACCCATCTTCAAGGTCTGTTCTCAAGCACAGTTTTTAAAAAATTCAATCAATCTAAAACTGGGCCAGGTGGAGCACGCCTTTGATCTCACACAGAGGCAAGAGGGTTTCTATGAGTCCTGCCTGATTTACTTAGTGAGAAGAAAAAGTTTAGGATCTCTGTTTTTAGATGAGGTCAAATAACTTCTTAGGGCTTATTCAGAGGAATGCGGATTTTCTGTAGCAACTCTCAAACCTGCGTCGAGGGAGTGGGCCAAATATTCACCTTCTTTCTACCATTTTTTTTTTACCCAGTGGTTACTACATCTGCACATGCTTTGGCTCTGGAGAACCTCTGCAGTCCCTTTCTCAGCCCAGGTCTCCAGCTGTTGAGGCCTGGCTGGACCAGCTGCTGGAAGGAGGAGGAGGAGGAGGAGGAGGAGGAGGAGGAGGAGGAGGAGGAGGAGGAGGAGGAGGAGGAGGAGGACGAGGAGGAGGAGGAGGAGGAGGACGAGGAGGAGGAGGAGGAGGAGGAGGAGGAGGAGGAGGAGGAGGAGGAGGAGGAAACTCAGTCCCTCCCTCCTTCTCCATCTCCCCACCCTCCCTCTCCCCCGCCCGCTCGCGCCCTCCCTCCCTCTTTCTCCTCGGCGGCTGTCGAGTGGCTTTCGCAGAAGCGAGTAGCGAGCGCCCTGCTCCAGTCCCGGCTGGGAACTGAAGAGTACGAGCGGGGCTCCAGGAACCCGAGCTCCGGATCGGCCGGCGCGGGTCGAAGGCCGGGGCGGCGCACTCAGCTTCGGAGGCCCTGGCTCTGGACCGAGCGGGCTCGGAACTGCGCGGAGGGGCAGAGCGCACTACCCGCCGGCCTGGCCCGCGCAGCAGCCGGGAGTCCGGGAGCCGGACCGCGGAAGGCAGCACGGCGGCGGCCAGCCGGGGGCAGAGGGCAGAGTGCCGAGCGGCCTGGCTCGGCGGAGGGCACCGCCCGGCCCGGCCTCAGCTCGGAGCCCGCGACGGTGGCCAGCGGAGCCCGCCGGTCCTGAGCGCCTCCAGCCCACGGCGGGGGGCGTGCCTCCGCCCGGCCTCGCCGCCCCGGCTCCCTGCTCACCGCCTTGTCCGGGCATGTGAGCCGGAAGGCCAGGCTGCTGGCCGCTGGGACGTACGGAGCAGGAGCCGAAGCGCGGAGCTGCGACCCCGGACCAGCGCCTGACCGATTAGTAAGTGCGCCCCTCCGCTCCGCGCGCCCCTCTTCCCCAGCATTGCAAAGTTTGACACTCGTGCCCCCGCGATCCTGGGGACACTGGCTCTCTTCCGTGCGACTTTTCATCTTGGGCAAAGTTTTGCCAGGCGGAGCCGGTCCTACAGGACCTCTCACAACGCGGGCCGGTGGCGCCGCGCTGATCCGAGTCCTTTTGGAGAGCGGTGGTTGCAAGCCATTGAGGGTGGCGTGCGCGCGCCGCGCAAGCTGGGCTTAGGGAGTCCTCAAGCCACCCGCCCTCCGCGACCCGCCGGCGCTAGGTCTTTCTCCCCAGCCTGACCAACCCGCCCAGTTTTAGCATTCCCAGTACGATCTTAGACTTCCGGTGCGCGCCCCGCGTGGGGTTCGAGTGCCTGCGAAGCGGAGCTCCGGCTACTGGGTGTATGGGCCACTAGGGTCCAGCGCGCACCCTTCCCACGGCTCCGGCTCATTCCCCGCGGACCAGCCGGGCGCCGCCTCCCGTTTTTCTGCTCTTGTCCTCTCCATGCCAGCCTGTCCCTTGCCACCCCTACCTCCCACGGTGGGATGTCGGAGGAGCGTCTCCCCCCACCCCCCTTTTCACGGCAGAAATAAATTGAGCACAGGGCTGGTGGGATGTGGAAAGGGATGGTCGCTTAGTCCCAGCGGTTCGCCATTGTTTTCCCACCCCACGTTCGGTACGTAAACACACACTCACACGGGTGTGTTTGTGTGTGCATACGTGCGTGTGTGTACGCGCCGGCTGCGGCTGCTCAGATTCCCCAAGAGCTCTAGGGTCGCAGCCCTCAAAATCTTCCCGCAGCCAGCCTAGATGTCCTTGCAGGAGGTGCCCACTTGGAGCTGGAGAGAGGGACGTGGGAGTGGGAGTTGCCCCAGAGTCCCTGGCGGGGCCGGGAGTCTGGCCTGGGCTGGATGTGAATTTTGAACTTCAGCCCTGGACCTTTCCGGGAGGACCCCGTCGCTCGAGCATCAGCTCCCGCCTGGGAGGGTCCCCAGCAGCTGGCGCTCTTGGCAGCGATCTCCGTGACAAGGGCTTGGAGGAAGCCGAAGAGTTTTCCTGGGAAGTTTGCTTTAGCTCTGTGGGAATTTCCGGGCCCGGCGTCCCCGCGCTGGCACTGGTGGAGAGGTCTGACCTACAGCAGACAGATGCTGCTGCCTCTGTGAGCTGGGTTTCCAGAGAGCCTGTTTCCAATCACTTAATGCCTTAGGAAGTTCCTTTCTGGGTGCTGAGATCTTGGGTCTTGTTCCTCAAGGGCCTGGGGCAGTTTGAGTTTGAGATTTCCAAATATCTGCACTTCCTCCAATAAAAAAAGGGCGGATCTGTGCACCTATCTTTGAAACTGGATTATGTTGATGGTTCGGAGGATACCATTTGGAAGTCTTGAACCAGGGAGAGCCAGACAACCTAGTAGTTAGAATCAGGGAGCTAGGGTTCTTCACTGCAGCCGCTGGTGATGCTGATAACTATAGGCAGTTTAACCTAACACCCTTGCTCAGGTTATTTATCCGTAAAATGAGGTTAAATTCTGAAAGTAACCACTTCGTAGTGGTGGTCTTGAGCATGAAAAGTCTTAGTGCAATGTCAGAACACAGTGCCTGGCACATAGGAAGTGCTAGGTAATTGTTAGCTGTTGGGGTCAGGGTGTAGCTTAGTGGTAGAGCACTAGCCTAATATGCAGGAAATCTGGGTACCATATTCAGTGTGGGATTTTGGGGAAGTTAGCTGTTGTTTACTATTATTATTAATTATATATTATTATTATTAGTTTGTTTTTTGATAGTGTCTCTGTGTAGCCCTGGATACCCTAATACTTTTGTAGACCAGGCTGAACCTCCAATTCAGATTCACCTGCCTCTGCCTCCTGAGTTCTGGGACTGGCTAGCTGTTGTCATTATTATAATAACAGCATTATGGAGCCCAGGGCCTAGTTTATACCACCATGTAGCTGCATCTCCTACCTGGGCCATTAAAATTTAAATGACCTTGTTCGTGCCCAGAACTCTTTGGGATTGTGTTCATTTAATCAATGTTAGTACTTTTCACTTCTGGGGAGGAAGAGAGCTCATCCTTCTTCCTACCTCTGACTGATTCTGATCCCTCAGATCAAATGTTCATCTCGATGTTTATCTGCTTCAACCTTCTTGCGTATTTTTCTTTTGTCTTTTCTTTCCAATTCTTTACAGATTTTGAGCAAGGTATTTCATCTTTCCTCATTCTTAAAAATTAATCTTGGCACTACGGAGCATTCTCTCTGGAAATAGTTCCAGGAAGGAAATGTCTTCAAGAGGGTATCCCTGGACACCCAGATCTATGCTGCAGACTCAGGATTGGATGTGCATTTGTGTCTCTGGGACTGGATGGATTTCCACAGAGAGGAACCCAGGTGTCTTGGGCTCAGGGGAAGTCTGGTGGGACCAGCAGGCTGCCTGCCCTGGAGGGTTCTGTTCCCTAAGTGGTATCTGTTTCCTGTTGCTGGAGCTCACTTGAGAACCTATTCTAGCCAGCCTGGCTGTGTCAGGGCATACTGCATCTGGGATTTAGATAAATGAGGGGCAGTGGTGTCACCTCCACTTTTCCAGTGGCGCTTGGAGGGGTTTCTGAGAGTAGAGGGTAGGCACTAAGTCTTGCCTTTGTTGCTGCATAGCACAGGGAAGAAGGGCCAGGAGCACCTTTATTCTCTTCTGACCCTCACCAGGTATGCAGGGGAGTGTGGACAGTGTGGGAAAACTTAGTGTTGGAAAAGTCCCGTAAGTAGGCAGTTTGCACATGAAAACCAGTGCAAAAGGCACCGGCTTCATTCCTTAACAGAAACCTGTGGAAGGAATGTGCCAGTTAACCTGCCAGGCCTGTGCTAGGCAGTATGGTGATAAATGGACAGACAAGTGGGTTGCCTCCCTGTAGGGAAGTTGCTTTCTAATGGGGGCCTGGTAAAGACAGTACCAGATCATGAGAAGAAATATCCCAGGTGGGGAAACAGAGCATAGGGCAGTGGGAGCATCGGGAGGCCAGTGAGGACAATCTTGGGAAGAACTCAATACAGGCCGGAAGACAGAAGGAGCCAGCTGCACACAGCTGGGAAGAGGGGCCTTCCAGGCTGAGGCACCCACAAATGCCCTCCTACGCCCATGTCAGAACCAAGTATGCAGCTTTGAGGTTGGAGAAGAGAGCCTGGGGGGTTGGGAGGCTCAGAGCCTGGCTTCTGGCACCTGATGGGAATGACTGGTGGTTGGAGGCTGCATTTTATTGTCATTGGGGAGTGAAGTGACCGATTTATGATTTTTAAAGATGATTTCATACTCAAGAGTCTGTGATCCTCATTGCCCCAGGTCAGGGAATGAGGCTGAGGGAGGAAGATTGTGTGTTTGCTGTACTTTATTTTGTCCTTTTGTACTAAATTTGTAAATGTGGTATATGTGCACGTATGTCAGCTATGCCCCCAAACCCAAAAATACATTTAGCAGAACAGCTTAGAATCTGGAAAAAGTGGAAAAGACTGGTATATGTACACATGCATTGTATAATACAGCTTGGTAAAGATAATAGATATGAATACATAGGACTTTTTCTTCAATTTAAAAAAAAATACACATTGTGTGTGTGGGGGCAGTTAGTAAGGGATATGTGGATCACAGAGATCAAAGAGATGGCTCTCAACTTAAAAAAAAAAAAAAAAAAAACCAAAAAACTGTATATCCAGGTGGAGACTCAGCTGTAGAGGGGGAAGGGTGGAGCTTCAGGAGAACCCAAGGATGTGAGAGTGACTTGAACTAGGTTGGGCCAGTAATGGACTATCTGGAGGGCTTGCCTGCATAGTACTAACTCTATCATTGATCTGTGATTCTGGAAGGATGAAAAGATGGTTCCAATCTCGGGTCCACATGCACCCTTACTTCCAGGTGGGAAGAGGCCCAGCCTGGGTTTTTTGCTGGAAAATTAACAGGATTGACAACTATTAGAAGCACTTAAAGGCAGAGCAGATGTATGTCATGTGTCATCTCCTGTTCTGTACCTGTGCTGTGAGGTGAGACAATGGCCCAGAGAAGACCTGACTCTTAGAGCTGCTGAGCCCTCTGGGCTGTCAAGCTGCCAGGTAGCTCTTGTCTGAGCTGCACCTACCTCTCCTTGGGGACTCTTTGAGGGGCTGATGCTGGCTCATACATACTAAGGTTTCTTCCGGAGGTTTGGGGGGGGGGTGGCCTCTCCCATGGGTAAGTTTTCAAGAGGCTGATGCTACCGTAAAAGAGGGTCCCACAGCCCCATCATGCACCCCTGTCCTCAGTACATCGATGGGTGAAGCTCAGTGTTTGAAAGGGTCTCTGTGCAAGGACAATTGCCCCCTCAAATGGGAGTTATTTTCCTCTTTGCTAAAGAAGGCCTGCTCCTGCCTGGACTTGGCATCCTCACTCTTCGCTAGTTCCCTTCCTGGAACATGAAAATGTCAACCAGAGTGGCTCTCAAAATGCCTGTCACCAGATGGGGAGCCTGCACCCATAATCTCCCTGATGCAAAGACAGAAGGGTATGCCCTGAATTCTGGTCCTTGTCTGGTGACCCTCTGGTTAAGAATCCCTTCCTTAGTCTTCGAGAAGACTTGGGTAGGAGATTCTTCACTTTTCATCTCCACCCTTTGCCACTGTCCCCGAAGGGGGTGTGTGTCACCAAGCTTTCTTAAAAGGCACATGCATTCTGCCTGTTTTAGACCAAGGAGACATGAGACCCCTGCCCCTGCTCCTCCAGGAGAATTCTGGGCCTCATGATCCAAGGTTGGCAGGAAGTTTTCCCCACTTTAGGAAGACCTCCCCTCTTTTATGACGACATCTTTTGGTTGGCCTGGAGGTCCTTATGAGTGTCAGGCTTTGATACTGACGAGGGATCCCAAGTCTCAAATAAGTAGTTAGATGGTGATCAGACCCATAGTCTGTGAGGGGTGGTAATAGTTGGTTTCCCTGCTTCCATCCAAGAGCTGGCCACGTATCCTGGGACCTACCGGTGCTCCTGGGACCAGACCAGCTAGAAAAGGAACCCCAGATACTGAAGGCGCAGGGGCTTATGGAAGACAAAGAATAAGAGGGGACAGTGTCCCCAACTGCTGCCTTTTTCCTAAGTAACATTCTTTGGCTAGGTCCTTCTGGTTTCTTAGAAGCTGTCAAATCTGGAATTCTGTTCCCCAGATAGGAACCTACATCCCACCCCCACTCACTGTGGTCTTAGCAGGAAGCCTCATAAACTGTCCATGCAGGAGGGGCATTAGTATCTCCCCCTTATTGTAAAATCACAGGGGTCCTAGGTAAGGAAGGTTTCAGAGTTCTGGCTTGAGAGAAGAAAGGGATGGGGCAGCCCTGGGCTCTCCGCTGGCGCCTGGCCCCTGGTGTTTGGGTTCGGAATCCCCGCCAGACTCGGCTCCCTGGGGACCCGCCCCAAGGCGGCCGGCCTGTCCTCCGAGCACCCCGCCTCCTGCCTGCCGAACCGGCCGGGCGGAGAACCGGTTCCTGTGGGCCGCCCCGCCCCTCGGAAGAAGAAGGGGGTCGCGCCTGCGCAGAGTGGGGCTGAGGCAGGTGCCTTGGGGTCCAGGTGTGATAAGTGGACCGAGCCCCTGATATAAGGGGCTCCTTTTGCCCCTGTAGACCGGGGGCACCGCAGGGAGAGCGGGCAGCCCCAGCTTCAGTATCTGGGATGCCCTCTGGGGGCAACCGCTTTTGCTGACTTCTTTTTTTAAAAAATTGTGGCTCATTAATTACTGATTTTTCCCCAGCACCTTGCTTGACCATCTTAGGCAAGCAGGCTAGCACTGAGCCACACACTCAGTCATTTCTCGTTTCTAAAAGTAGTATCAGTAGTGCAGTTGCTTTTATTACCAGAATGAAAAAAAGATTTAAGATGTAACTAGAGTTGCCAGTGAGGTAGAAAGAAATGGGTGTTTCCATGGGAGACCTAGAGGACTTGCGTGCTGAAAGGGACTTCCTGCTAGGGGGGTGACCTTCAGAGGACAAAGGACCTGTGAGGCTGGGCCAGGCCATCTTGTGACAGTCCAGAGGCCCTTGGAACACTCAACAGCACACTGCTTGAGGTGGTCAGGAACCCCCCAGTCCTCCAACTTTGGCCTTGGTGCTGTGAGGCTAGCCCAGGGGGATCTGCGACCAGACCCATCCTTCCCACCTCTCACTAACCGTGGGAGCCTGGGTGCGCAGCCTGTGTCCTGAGGGGTGGGTTAGGGTGGAGAAGGAAGGAAGCATAGAAGGCTGGCAGGAAGCCTGTGTGCAGGTACAGTGGGGCGTTGGATGGGATAGGACTAGGCAGAGGGAGGGGCCTACAGCTCCTGCCATTCCTTGACTCAAGGAGCCCCCTCCCCACTTTGAGAGGAGGGTTAGTGTTCAGTTTACAGAGAGGCAGGATTGCTTAGTGAAAATACCCTGAGGAGAGTCAGGACATCACTGTGGCTTTCATGTTGTATGTGTTCCCTCCACCCTTGTGTGTGTGTGGTGCATATGTGGGTTCAAAAGACAACTTTCAGGAGTCAGTTCAATGAGGTTTGCTTGGTCTCAGATCTGTGTTCCTCAGTGTGACACCCAAATTGGAGAATGATTTTTGACTATTTATATATGTGAAATTGAAGGAGAGATCAGCTTTGAAGGGAGGGCTTGTGTTCAAGTGTGGCACATTTGGTCGCTTAGGGTCTGTGGACTTCTGGCTAAGTGGACATGGGGGTAAGACTCCTGGTGCCTTTGTCAAGGCTGATTCAGCATGGAGTGCTTAGATGGGGCCCAAAACAAGAAAGAATGGAAACTGAGAAGGCTCTTGCTTGCCCGTAGGCTTCAACACAACACATAGGCATTGGCATCAGAGTCTTCTCGCCATCACCCATCAGAACTCACCCATCCATGTTCTTCATGGGGAGAGGTCCACTGTGCTGTGGCCTCTAAGGAGCTGACTGCCTGGTCAGATATAACCAGTCTAGCACACGGGATTGTGGCAGCTTCACAGGTCACACTGTAAGGCATTAACCTGGGAGCCAGCTGGGGCCTCATTAATCCAATGATGTTAAAGGGGGCTGAGGCTGGACGGAGCTGGCTTTACGGTGTGTGACATGCGTAGGGCCTGGGGGGAAGCTGCCATCCTTTCTAGCAGAGCTTGGACACAGTGTCATACCAGGAGACTGGATGCCCGGTCCTGTCTCTCTCAGGGCAGCATTGCCTTAGCCAAGCTGGCATGAACTGCTTATGCTGCTTGCCCACCTTCTGCTGCTCTCCCTAAACCCAACAACAGTGTCAGTTAGGGAGATTGTGTTTGACTGGAGTCTCTGGTCTGCCAGGACCAGGCAGGTGCTGGCAGGGTCTGTAGAGCCCCACACCAGAGTTCAGCCACCAGTGCCAACACTGCGGGATAAACAAGGCTGCTCATAGGCTTGTAGAGGGACGCCACAAAGGCAGACGTGGAGAACAGGTGTCTCAAGAGCTGCTGACACAAAGGGCCTCTTGTCCCATCCTCCTGCCTCAAGGGACAGCCCCCTCCCTCACCTGGGCCTGCACAGAGTCCAATGACCAGGTCAGCTGAGGTGCTGTCTCTCAGCTTGTTTATGCTTGCTTAAGACAGATCCTGCAGGTAAGGCTCTGCCTAAACCCATAGCCCAGAAGTTTCTAGGAGCCTGAGTTTCCCCTGCTGGGTCAGTGAACCCAAGAGGACTTCGGGTGCTGGGAGCTTGGTGGAGGACTAGATGTAGTACCAGGAGTGGGGATCCCCAGAAATCCATGGGGTGGGCTGGGGGAGCTAAAGTGTGACAACCCTCCCCTCCTCCCTATCATTCACCTGAGACCTTTACTGACCTTTGCTGCTGGCTCTGTTCTAGGGAACTGGGAAAACACAGGCCAACAGTGAGGAAGCCTCTGCAGCCAGACTAAGTCATAGTTCCTCATCTGTAAAATGGGGTGATAACAGTAGTGCCCGCCTCATGCTCTTAATGGTTCACCTGTGGAGAGGTGTGAAACAGCCTGGCATATGTTAGGAGAAGCTTGCTGTTGTTGCTGGACTTGGGAGAGTGTCTGCAGGAGCCTGGGAATGAAACAGGAAACAGGTAATTACAATCTAGTTAAGTACTAGAGAGCTGGGCTGCTCAAGGTCTGTCCATAGGTTTCCTCTTGTGGGTAATTGACTCTTCTAGGAATGCTAGGGAAGGGCTTGTAAAGGGAGGGGGATTAAAGGGGGTTTCTAGTGGAGTGTAGGCGTTAACTACTCAGGAATGTAGACAAGGCCCTTCTGAGGAGGCTGACCTGTGAGTTCATGGTGTACCTAGAGTGCAGTGTTGGGAGGCTGACAGCCTGGGCAATGCTGAAGGCATGTGAGGAGTTAGGGTGTGCCCTAGGTTTGGCTCCTCCAGGTCAGGTACCAGGTTTTTGATCTCTTAGCATCCTTTGTCCCCCAGCTCTGTATGGCGATAACGCCACTGCTCACACCCGGTTAGTGTTCAGTTTACAGACAGAGAGGCAGGAAGGCTTAGTGAAAACCTCTTGGAGGGAGAGTCAGGATGTTTTAGACTTTTAGGTTTGGAGTGTTAGCTTTGGGCTGTTTACCTAGTCTTGTTTGTTTGGTTGTTTACACTTGCATCTTCCTTATCTACAACCCAGGCTGGTGATATTTCCCACCAGGGAAATAGGGTTTGGGTGAGGACAGGGGGAGCATGTGTAGAGTGCCCCGTGTGTGAGGGCCGTCCCTAAGGTAGGGTTGCAGCACAAACCTGTCATGTCTGTTACAAGGAAACAATGGTCTGTGTCTTTTCTTTCTAAAGCTGATGGTCTAGGCTGTCCATGGCCTGGGTGTATAAGTGAGGAGGTCCTGAATCCCGTGCTTCTTCGATGGCTCTACTACTTCTGCAGGACCGAATGGGAGGCCAGCTCTCAAGAGTGGGCATCATTAGGCATCAGGCTTTGCTTGGGGCTTCCCAGGCTCTGCTCCTGTGCCTTTCTTATTGGGGAGGGGCCCTCTGGTACCTCCTTTGAAGTTATATGTGTTGGAGGTGGGGTATGGGACTATGGGTTGCTGCTAATGGCGTGTGTATCTCAGGGCTGTCACCTAGACTTTGGGAGCTTTACTTTGAAAGGCTGCCAGTGAGAAGTCCTGTGTGTATATAGAACTTTCTGGACTCCAGGAGCTCCACCCTAGTGGGAAAGGCATAGAGCAGCCCCAGACAGGCCCAGACAGGGCCTGATACCTAAAGCTGCCCACCTATGGGCAGGCCATCTGTCATCCCGTTCTGTCTGGGTGACAGGGCCCTTTGGGTCTCCTTACAGCCACAGATAGCTCACCCCAGACATCTGGAAGGACACGTGCTAGGCAGGAGCCAATTCCTTTCCTTGCCTCTGTCGTTTGCCACTGTGGCTCTGTCTATTGTGAATGTAGCCCTTGTCTTTCCCCCCTAAGTTTCTTAGGTGTCCACAGGTGAACAGAGACCAAGGGACTGAGTTGCTTTGAGAGTGAATGCTGGGAAATAGTACAGGGACACTGTTCTGGGTCCACGTGGCCAGGCGGTCAAGATGTCTTTGTAGGAATCGGAACGTTGTAGAAACAAGCAGAGGAGCAGTAGGGACCCCTGGTCTTTCTTGGGGCCTTGTCCATGTTTATTGCAATTTGGATACGGCCAGTACAAGGAACTCACTTTACAGCCTGTGTCCATACACTTAGGTTTGTCTCTTACTGTTTTTCTCAAGAAGGGTGCTTCTGGCTCTTTAGTCATGTCTGTATTTCACTCCTGCGCCGTTTTCTCCCTCTCATTACAGAGGGCAGATGCTCAGTCTCTCCCACCCTGATGGGGTCAGGGCACCTTCAGGCTGTACTCAGCAGGTATTCAATACATGTGACATAAAGCAGAATGACAAGGAGCAAGCATATAGGGTTTCTGTGGCCTGCCTGGCTTGTGTCTATGAAGGACAGCTTCATGGTGAGGGGTAGCTGTTGGAAAGGACAGTGCCAGAGGCAGAGGTGAGCCAGCAGGAACCGGTTTCTCTGGAAGTGACTGGCCTAAGGGATCCTTCCTTTCTCTCCTCAACCTCACAGGGACTAGGGTTGAGTTTGAGAGGTGTAGGAAGGAAGAGGCCTATGGTTTTGTTTTTCAGACTGAGTCTGTTAATAGCAATTTATTGCATCCGGGTTTCCAGCCAAGCACATTCTGTTCTCCAGTGTTGGGGGAAGACACTTGGACATGGCAAGGCTAGACAGGAAGGAGGAAGGGATCAACAGTTGTGATTGACGATGGTGTTTTGGGCTATGAAGGCACCAGTTTCACCACAGGCTACCTTGAGCCTCGCCTGTGTAGGGAGGGAAGTAGAGTGGGCAGTTCCATCCTGCACTGTTCCTGAGGGACCTTGGACTTCAGCTTTCTGTTTGTCAAACGGAGTTTGTGCTGTGATGTTGACCAGGCCTGGAGTATTTCTTGAGCACTCTGGAAAGACCCCTATAAGGAAAAGCAGGGTGATCATCTAAGGGAACTCCAGAAGAGGGGGACAGGCAAAATGGCCACCCCCGTGGAAAGAATGGTGCATGAGCAAAACACCCCCTTTTTGCAATGTGCTGAGCTGGTGGAATTTCAGTCGGTGGCTGCAAGATCGGGCTGCAGATAGAGGTCTGTGGGTGCCTGGGCTGTGTGTATGTGCAGACTCAGGTGGGGGTCCAGGATGGAGAAAGCAGGGTTGGCATCTGGGGTGCCCCTTCCTCCCAGCTGCTCTCCATGCTTCCCAGGGCACATCACTGGTCCCCGTTTCTGGAGGCAAATCTCCCATCTCTCTCCACCTCTCAGGTGAGTGGACTTTATTTTGTCTTGTCCCTTCATCTCACTCTCAAATGTTTGCCTTGGACTGGACGCAGTCTCCCACACTTTCTTCAGGGTCATTCCCAGAAGCCATAATACCAGACTCTTGGTGGGGAACCTCAGCTCAGGAAAGGTGGAGCCTGACAGAGCTCTGCTCATGGCTTTGGGGACAGTGGTAGCTTCTCACACCTCAGCCGTATCCCAAGTATGGTGCCACTCGATGGTTGTTGGATATCAGGTCTGCTTTCTGGTGAACACGCTGTGTGTATTAGGCAATAGGAGTCTGGACATGGTTTCTACCTGTGAGGTTTGGCCCATTATTGTTCCCAGGGACAGATGGAGACCTCTTCACTGAGACCAGTTGCTGATCCTCTGTGTTCTTTATTCATCTTAGAGCTTAAGGCTTCTGCCAGGGTTTCACAAAAAGACAGATGCCGCTCATGGCACCCAGGCTCTGGAGCATCCCTGGTGCTCTTTATTACATCAGCATATGTAGGACACTCTCGGCCAGGTACTATAAGACTGGGACGGGAGCCCTGCTGGGTCAGAAGGAGCAGCAGGCCCCGTTGACAAAGATTGCAGTTGGACCCAGCCACAATGCTGGGACTTTATGGACAATGGAGAAACAGAGGGTGGTTCAGAGAAAACTTTCAGAATGGGTGGCTCATTCATTCAAGCTGAAGTGTTTCTTATTGTCCCTCAAAAATTCCCAGCAGTCTCTGTGTTTTTCCTTTCCATTTAAAGTCATTGTTGCTGCCTTTACATTGTGCTGAATGGCTGGTGACGGAGGGACATTGCCTTTACTTGCCAAGGCCAGTGGCTCTAGGGTGTGGGGCTCAGGCTAGCAGTGTGGGAGCCATGTTGCTGTAACCATCTGCCTGACCCATGCTGCCCATGATTTTTTGGGTGTCACTACTTTGGTTACAAATCCTGCATGTTCAGACTTTCTAATGAAGGGCAGATGGTATCCCAGGCTGATCTCTACATGTCCTTTTTAGAAGGCGATGGTTTGGAGGTCAGTATTTGCAAGACAGGGTCTCATGTAGCCTTGACTAGTTTGGAGCTATATGGTTGAGGATGATTACAGCAGGTGTGGGTTACCATGTCTTTCCCGGTTTGGTGTACATTTTGAAGTGAATGATATTCTCATAAACTTTACCAAGACTCGGTATGGAAAAATTAAGTGAGTTGGGAGAAGAGGCATGCAGGCTCCACTCTCTATGAAGACTGCTCTATGGAATCTGAGAAAGTTGGGGGGCTGTAGCCATCCCAGTGAGAACGACTGAGCGAGAGGCCGTGTCAGACCTGGATTTGTTTTTCTGGCTCTGCTCCTTCTGAACTATGATTTCTGGCAAATATCAGAATGGACAACCCCCCCCCCCCCCCACACACACACACGCTTGAAATTCAGAGACAAATTTATTAGATTTTAAGGACTGGGGGGACCTGGCAGGCAAGCTGTGAATCAGCAGCTTCTTGGAGGAGGAGAATTGGGGGGGGGGGGTTACTGTGGGATTTGAGTTAGGCTATCACAGAGGTCAGCTAGCCACATGGCAGACAAGCAACCGCGTGGCAGGGAGGGCAGCTTTAGAGAACAAATAAGGAATGCCAAAGAACCAGAGAAATCTTGCTTACAACAGAGACAGAAGAAAAGGACATGGTAACACTTTTTTGAGCAATTCAGAAAAGCAGGCAGACTTTCGAAGCTGCATGTCTGCCGCCCCTAGACGCCGTGTCCTCAGAGCAGAGTTTTCTCACAGTAGGAAAAGAAATAATAAAAGATAAAAGGATTCAGTGAAGTGATATGTGTGTTCTTATTCTTCATCTGTGGCCAGGGTGGAGGCGGCTGGCCATTGAGGCTTGTCCTGGGCAGGGATAGATCTGCCCTTCTCAGCCCTGACAAGATACCACCCCGGTACCCTGATCATTCTCTCTGGTGAAAGAGAAGTCCTCTGCAGGCACGGTGGGCGGGTGTAGACACTGGCATCTAGAATGCCTCCTCAGCTCTCCACAGCCTTCTTCATTGGGATCTGGAAAGCTGACGCGCTGTACACTTTGGCCAAGTTACCCCGTGTCTCAATAAGTACAGGCTGGGGAGGGTTTACAAAAAGGCTTATGTGAGGAGTGCTTAGGATGGAGCCTGGCCTGGAGGGATCTCATCCAGGTGTTTGCTGCTGTCACTGGCTACTGTGTCATTCTGTTATCAGAGACCATTTCACCCAGAGAAACAAAGTAAGAACTGCTATCCTAGGCACCCTGTGGCTGTATATTAGGGCTTTGACTCTGAAAGAATAAATAAATGTACAGGGTAGATGTGGCAAAAAAAAGAAAAAAATGACCCCCTTTTTATCTCCTCTAAACCAAAGGAAGCCTGGAACTCCCCCACACAAATGCTGGAAGCTGGACTGTGCATTTTAATAATTTATAATAGCCCACAGCCTTTAGCTACCCTTTGGACTATGTTGCTGGATGCTGTAAGAAACTAGTGGGAAGTCAGGGCTGTGTGGCTATATGGGTCTGCTTCCTCCTTGGACCACAACAGCAGATTCACCCAAGGACAGCTGGGTCACTGTCCCTGCTACATGCAGATTCCACAGATGGAAAGGGTTCACTGGGACTTGGAGAGTCCATAAGAAGTGGCCCCTTCATAGAGGGCCTGGCCTGTGGTTTCGGATTTGGAGTGAAGCTGACCCGAGGTTGCATCCTGCTTCCTTCTTTTAGCTTCGATCTCTGTGTATGTGAAATGTGTCTGGCTTGCAGACCAGCCTTGTTGAAGATTCCAGGGATGTCTAAGCTGGGGGATACATGCCACCGAGGATAGCTGTGAATTGGGACAGACCCACAATCATAAACTTACTTAAAACATCATAGGGTATTGTTGCAATTCTTTTTGTGAATTGGTTGTGTGGTTCTGTAGTGTGGACTTTGATGTTGACAAGACAGCGTTAAGAGGTTGAACACCAGCCAGGTGGCGGTGGCAACGATGGTGCACGCTTTTTATCCCAGCTCTCCGGAGGCAGAGGTAGATGGATCTTTGAGTTCCATACCAGCCTGATCTACAGAGTGAGTTACACTTACAGGATGACCAGGGCTACAAAGAGAAAACCATATCTAAAGAAAAGGGGAGGGGGTGAATGCAATGTTTAGTTTGAGATCACCTAGTACATGGCTCTCCTGCTGTATCTACTGAGTCCTTTCCCCATGTGGTCTGCTCAGGGCTACACCCTCATGGTGGAAGTTAGGGCCTTAGCATACTCTCTTCCTCCACCCCCCCTCCCCAACTTTGCATCAAAGGCTTGAGCCCTCTCACCTATAATTTAATCACTGGGAAAAGTAATAACTGACTCTCTGCAAATGTCTGGGTGATGTGCACCAGACCTGTCTGTGAACTAAAGGTGTCCAGATCACTGCGAGTGTATGGGGCTGTGTAAATCATTCACTGTATCAAGTACGTGGACAGAAAAATAAGTGTGCTGAGCCCTCTGTGTTGTGTGCGCCCCCCTCCCCGATAATCTCAGGCATAGAAAGGTGGTTGTTTTGACTCCTCTTGTGCTGAAGCTTGAAGACCTTCGAATTGCACAGAGGTTGTTGGAGTTGGGCTCACATCTGAGCAGGCTCTCTCCAGTATACTCTGAACGCTCACTTCACCCTAGGCCTTCTATAGTTATTTTCCACATCCGAATAGGCAGATCTGTTAGGAAGGATAGTCTGGAACCGGGAAGAAAAGGGTTAAATTCTTCCTAAGTGCAAAAAAAAAGCTGGGCTCTTCCAGTGACCCCATGATTGACCCCCTGCCCTCCCCTGGGTCAGGCAGACTGTGGGGGAAGGGAAGCCTCAGGAGGAGCCTCAGCGGTGGATGGATCAGAGATGCCTCAGGATTGTTGACCCTCTTTCATCAGAGAGGAAGTGAAAGACGCTGGTGGCTTTCCAGTCAGCATAGCAAGTCCCTAGGGTCCTTGGGGTGGGCTGCCATCTGAGGGGCCTTCATCAAGCTGCAGAGGACAGGCTATTCTGTGCACACAGCAAACTCCAATGTATTCTTAGTCAAAAGAGAATGAGGGTCTGCCAGTAAAATACTAGGTTAAAAAAAAAAAAAATCAGAAAATGGGACTGGAGAGGTTAAGAGCACTGGCTGTTCTTCCAGAGGACCTGAGTTCAATTCCCATGGTGGGTCACAGCTCCCTGTAATAGGATCTGATGCCCTTTTCTGTCACGCAGGCACACATGCAAGTGCATCACTCATACATAAAATACATAAATACATAAATCTTTTTTAAAATTTAGAAGATGAGACCTCAGATGACCCTTAGGGCTAGTGAGACTTTGGAGCCAGCTTGTCACTTGCTGAGAAGGAAAAAAGATGCCCAGGTGGTCAACAGAAGCCGGTGTCCATGACTTCAAGTGAATTATTCCCTCAAGACTGGGTTGGCAATGGTCTTGTCTTCCCCAGTGGCTCCTCAGTACAGGACAGCTGCTATGGCACGGCACTTCACAGTCCTGTGTCCTCTGTAGACTGTGGGGCACCGGGAAGTGACCTAGTTCACAGCCCAAAGTGTATAGCAGGTCCACAGCAGAGCTGTTCTGGAAACCAGGGTTCAGTCTGGTTCTAAGCAGTCACCTAGAAGGACCTATTCAGAAGGGATCTCTGGGAAAGATAGCCTTGAGGGAAGACCAGGTTTCTTCTCCTGCCCCAGGCTTCTTCAGAAGAGTCTAAGTACACCTTGTGTCTGTGTTGCAGGTAGGAGCCTTTAATCTTTCTTAGAGACTGTGAGGAAAGACCTCAGTGGCAGAGCTGGGCTCCCACTGTCTGGCTCTGGCCATTTCCAGACTCTTCAGTCAGTGGCTTTAATTATGGCCTGTGAACAGACCCATTGCCCTTCTGATGCCCCATCTCAGGCTAGTCACCAGTCTGTGGGCTGTTCCTCATGTCTAAGCTCATATGTGGATTAAAGATGTATGATGTGCCGTTTATGAACAGTTTCTTACTGGTTTGTGTGTACTCATGAGAGAGGGTACTAGGTGTGGAACTCGGGGCTTCAACACATGATAGACAAGTATTCGGCCACTGAAAACAGCTTTCGACTTGCCTCTTGACTAAAATAAAAGCCAGGATGATGGCACATGCCATAATACCAGCATTTGAGAAGCTGAGACAGGAGGATAACCATGACTTTAACATCAGCCTGGACTACAGATTGAGGCCCTATCTCGACAAAGCGAGCAGTGTGTGCTAAAACATACATAGCATCAATTTTACCGATACACCATTGTAAAATGCAGTTCAAGGGCATTCTTTCCCTTTACACTGTTATATGACAGTCACCGGCTCCGCCAGCCATCCCTCTGAGCAGGTCACTCTACCCTGACACTGGCTCCTCTCAGTGCCTAGACCCCTACCCTTTTCACCAGTATTCCCAGCCCCTCAGAAGTGAAGGCATTCAGTGGTTGTCCAGTATGTCCGACTTTTTCCACAGCGTGTTTCATGGTCCATTCACATTATAACGTGTCATTTCCTTCCTTTTTAAGGCAAAGAATCTATTGTATCTATAAACTGCAAATTGTTGCTTTCTTTCCGTGTTTTGGTTGCCATAGTGTCGCAGCAAGTCTAGAAGTAGGGCTTGCTTTTGGTTCTTGTGGCTGTGTATACCTGGAAGGGATTGCTGGGTCATAGGGGAATTCTGTGTCCCATCTTTTTGAGGAGCCACCATGATATTCTCTACAACAGCATCACTTTATGTCCCACATCCTTGCCAATACTTATTTCCATCTTAAAGAAAAAAAAAAAAAAACCAACAACAAAGAACCAACACCAAAAGGATGCCCGAGGGCTGAGTAGATGGTCTGGTGCTTGTACTAGCTTGAAGACTGGGTTTCAGATTCCCAGTGTGTCTGTGAGAAGCAGCCATGGGTTGCTGCCTATGACCCTGGCTCTGAGTGGTGGATGGCACCAAGACAGGATTGCTGGTGCTCGCTGGCCACCAGCCTAGCTCCAGAGTCAGTGAGAGACCCTTGTCTCATAGCAAGGGGCAGAGACAGAGTAGGACATGATGTCTTCCTGTTAAGTGAAGCCCTGTGAGAAGCTTTCTGGCCATGGACCTGATTCCTGGCCCTGGTTATGGCCTCCATCCTCCATATCAAGCTGCCTGAGGCAAGTGAGGTTTGCTTCTTCACCATGGCAGCAGAACAGTGATGGTGGGGGTAACCTTGTGGGTGGTGTGAGGGGGGCATGGGTACAGGGTGGAAGATACATAGCCATTAAGATAGTTGCCCAAGGGACTCTTAAGGCCTGGTGAAATGCTGAGAAAACACTCTGCCAGTGGGCTGCATTTCCATTCCTTGAATTTTTTCCACCCAAGACAGAGTTTCTCTGTGTAATAGCTCTGGCTGTCCTGGAACTTGATTTATAGACCAGGCCCTCTGCCTCTGCCTCCCGAGTGCTGGGATTAAAGACATGTGTCGCCACCACCTGGCCCTCCCTTGGATTTTTAAAATAGGGTTTTAAGGTGTAGCTCATGGTGGCCTTGAACTCACTGCTGTAGCCTGAGTTAGCTTTGAGAGTTTCCCAGGTGCTGGGGTTATGGGTACTTGTCACCACCACACCCAGCTCAAAGAATACCTAGTATTAGTAGCACAGAGACTCCGTTGGTAGCAATTTCATGGGAGAAGTAGAAGAAAAGCATTATTTGTTCCAAGCTCAGCCATGAGAAACAGGATTGGAAAAAGCATCAGTGGACATAAGCCAGGTGATCAGCAAACAACCACCTCCAGACTGACGGGAGCCATGTGACTCCAGAAGTTCTGTCTTTATGTTACTTTACATAAAGGTTTTGTAGATTTTGTATATAGAAGGCACATTTCTTTCACAGTAGGAAAAAAAGAGAGAGTAAGAAAGAATGACCACACCCATTCATGAGACATCTGCTCAGTGCTGTGGAGAGATGGAGGTGAATGGGAAACTTTAGAGAGGGCAATGACAGCCTGTGGATAGAAGGCATGAAGAGATGTTGGAAACCAAAGGTGATCTGTGTAAGGGAGGCCAGAACCACCCTGTGCCCCCTCCTTTGCCAGGAAGATATTGTGGCTCCAACTAGAGCTTTGAAACCCTTGTCCCTGCAAGAGCTGTGAGCAGGCCACAGTGAGCTCCCCACATGTACTGTTCCGGTCTCTGGGAGGGAGTGACACCGTGGCCTGGGAACCTTGGTCTTTTGTGCCAGGCTTGCTGTGAGGGAACAGTGCTGGGTGAGCAGGAGTGTGGCTGGTTCAGACTCCAGGTGACTGGTCTCCATGGCCACAGTGGGCTGGAGAAGGGCCTTATCAGCCAGTCTCTGCGTTCAGCCTTAGGTGCCATTGGCTATGACTTTTGCCTCCTTGTATCTTCCCTTCACCAGTAAGAGAGATGATTAATAGTAACTGTTTCAGAGGGCCGATGAATGACAGGGCAGAGCTGAAGCTGACACACTATGTTGCTAGACAGTTTTTGTTTCCTGGGTGAGAGGTAGATTGCAATGCTAGGTAGGCTGCCTGGGCTCAGACCTCCTCAGTGGGAAGTGAAGGTGCCTACCTAAGACAATCCCTCTGAAGAATAAATAGATTGGTAAGAGTAAAAGCAGTTTGCATAATGCTGAGCAGGAAGTCAACGCTCAAGAAAAGTTAACAATTTTTTGGGTGCGGCGAGGAGATCCTTAGCCACAGGAACCACTTACCTTAGCTGCTGTCTGATGGTCCTAATACTCATATGCTTTTAAGATGTTGCGGATGTCACCCCACTACAAATCTTTTCTTCTTGGTGCTGCCTCAGTTTCCAAAGAGAGTTACTGAGAGAAGCTGAGGCTGGGGCAGAGCAGACTTCTGGGAAGGTTGGCCGCTGTTTGTTGAATGCTTTTAGGTGGATTAGCGACCATGAGACTGTCTCCTCCTTGCTTCCTTACCCCTTTGAAAAGGAGCCAAAGCCAATAGAAAACAGTACTTATAAAATGAAAGGTCACACCTGAGGAATGACACCCAAGCTTGAACTCTGTCCCCGTGTCCCCCCCCCCCCACAAAAAAAAAAAAAAAAACAAAAAAACCAGTGTGGCATGCACGGGGGTGAGGATGGGGTGGAGAGGGGTGTTCCTATGGAAATAAAAAAAGAACGTTATTATTGTGGCTGGCCCTGGAGTAGATAATGGGAAAAGAAATGTGGCCTCTGTAGGGAAAATGGACAAAATGCCCTTCCCTGGTGAACGACCATTGTATGAGCACAGGCTGCTGAACTGGGGCTTCTGAGGAGTTTGGGTATTGGGGAGATGGAGACAGGTTTACTCAAGGCATGGGTAGTGTCCCATCTGGAATCCTGGGATGGGGAAGAGAGGAAGTAGGAGGGAAAACTTGAGGGAGTGATGCTGCCCGATTGGTGACCGAGTGATGCTGCCCTACCTACTCTGTCCTTTGTGTCTGCTGGGGGCTAAACACTCCAGTCCCTGGGGAAGCCCTCAGACCCAGCTAGGTAAATTTCCCATGGCAGCATAAATAGGTGGTCCCAGCTGACTGCTGCTATGACAACTTTTCTGTCCACAGTGCCTATGGCTTTCTTGGTGACCAGCATCAACTGACTTTATTTTTTGAGGCACTCACCTATCCTGATTCTGATCCATTTGTGGGCTGTTGCAGTGAACTGGCTACAGGCAGCAGAGTGAAAGGCACTAGGAACCCCTTTCCACAGCCTTCAAGGACACTAGTATACTGTGTGGAGGTGCCAATCATGGAACAGGATGTGAGCTCATGAAGCATGGAGGCTGGTGTTTAAATGTCTCTAAGGAATACTTTTAGACTATATCCTGCTTTGGAGATAAAGCCCTAGGCCTGTAGAGATGAACACCTCATCCCATTCATTCATTCATTCATTCATTCATTCATTCATTCATTAATTCATTCATTCACTCAACCAACTGACTAACCAGTCAACCATATAGTGCAAAGTGCCACTCCGTCTTCTGCAGACTTTTGTTATATGCAGTAACTTGATAACTCTCCAGCCTGCCTGTAAGAAGGTAGTGTGAGCTCCACCACAGGTGGAGACTCAGAAGTGTAAAGAGAGGCAGGCAGTCTCAATGTTCGCCAAACAAATTGGGCAGTTCCTCGTTTCTGCCCTCAAGCCTCCTAATCTATCTGATTGCTATGGTTACAGTCATCAAGGTCACCTGGTTAGGAGCTATGCTTTGTTTATATTATCTCATTTACTATTCAAAATCTCTCTCTTTCTCTGTCTCTGTCTCTCTCTCTCTGTGTATTCATGTCCTTATCATCATATTTACAAATAAAGGGAGTAGCAGGCTTAGAGAGGTACTAAGTTGGCTGTTAAGAAAAGTTGTTGGCTTTGGTTACAGAATCCAGAGGACAGGAGCTAGATCTAACCTGAAAGCCTCCTCCCTGGGGACTTGCACCATGTAAGCTTCCAAAGCAAGGAAGCAACCTTATAATAATGCCTATGAATATGAATATATAAATATGCCTATGAATCTTAGCAAGAACCAGCATTGCACAATACCTTAAGGATGCAGTAGTGGTACACATAACTCGGCTGTAACCAATGGCTCTTTAATTGGACTTAAGATAGTTCAAAAGAGAGAAATTACACCAGGTACTAGAAGTCTAAATAACTTCTCAGGTCTAGTGAAGTCATGGATCTTGAAAGGATAATCTACAACCACCACTCTCCTAAAACCAGCACAATCTCTAATTACATTCTAAATATTTATTCTTATGCCCACAAATAGGTTAGCAGTTCATACCCCTTATCAAGGAAACTTTTTCTTTGCAAAAGATGGAGGCCATTAAAGAAAACTACCACTGATCGCAATGCAGAGTTGTGGAGACCAGTCCCAGTGGACACATCTACAATACAGCTCCTACATCTAAGGCTTGGGGATCATTACAAATGAGTGGGAAGATTATAAGAGCCAGAGAAACAGGAAGCATACTGTAACATTGTATCTCCTAGAAACGTCAGAAGCCACACCCATGTAATCTCACAAATTTAGCTGCCTAAATGTGATCTGCACAAGGCCACCAGTAGACATGCTAATATGGAAGGGGGGGTGACTCTTGAGGCCTCAGCACTACTCAAAGAACTACAGATAACTAAGGAATGCTGAGAGCTGGAGAAATGTAGTCTTTGCCAGGGAAGAGCACAGCAATTGGTTAGCTAATACCAAATGGTCAGTCTTGATAATACATCCAAGTGAATCCAAGCACAGATACTGGCTGAGCAGGGTGTAATTATTTAAAAGTGCATTTGAAGCCAGGGGCACACACCTTTAATTCCAGCACACAGGGAGATTTCTGTGAGCTTGAGGTCAGCCTGGTCTACTGAGTGAGTTCCAGGTAGAGAAATATTGTCTCTAAAAAGAGATGTGCAGTGGTGGTGGTAGGGATGCATTTGAAGTAAGAACGGTTGCCACAGTGTTTGCTCAGGAGGGCTTCTGTCTTGTGTCTTTTATCCACAGCACCCATCCTCTTAGTAATAAATAGGATAAAGCTAAAAGAACCAGATTAAACAGCACAATAAGAAGGGGGGGCTCAGTGGTCAGGAGCATTGGCTGCTCTTCCGGAGCACCTAGATCCATTCCCAGCACCCATATTGTACTTTGCTTAACTCTAGTCCCAGGATATCTTGCACCCTCTTCTGGCCTCTTTGAGTATCGGGCATACACGTACACAAACATAAGCAGACAAAACACATGTGTTTAAGTAAAAGTTAAAAGTGGGGCGGGTACTGGGGTTTCAGCCCTCTGCATGTCTGCTTAATTTTAGCTGTCCCTCTCTCCATTTAATCCACCTAATATTTTGAAAAGAAAGTCAGAGCTTAGTCTGCAGAGCCTAGGCTTGTCCCTAAGCTGAAGCCACATGCTGCCCAGCCCAGACATGGTAGAAGGTCTATGTAGCAAGGATGAAATTCCTCTTGTATGATGAGTAAACACAGGTTATTGCGGACTGTCTCAATCACCTTTCTCGGCCGTGGCCATCCTTCGGTCCTCACATTCCCCTTGTTCTTCGGATTGGCATGCCACTGCCCTGTTTAATGGAATGGAATTTCACAGTGGTGGGTACCAAAGGGGAAATGATATTCCGAGGAGCTGGTGAGTTTGGAAGAGGTGTGTCATCCGAGGGAGAGAAGATGCAGTAGTTCATGCTTGGTGCAGTGACTGGTCCAGAGAAGCAGGGCCCTCTGCTTACTTGTGCTTTCTCCACAGGTCAGTGGTCCTCAGTGTGGGCATCTGAGGACCTACACTGTGCAGTATTTGTCAGAGGCAATGCTAGTTGTTAGGGGCACCAAAAGGACATTTAAGTCATCAGTTCTTAGGGCACACATATGTAACATCAGCTGCTAAGGAGGCAGGAGGATAGAGGCCAGCCTGAGATCGTAGCTCAGAAATATCCATGGCTTGGGGGTACTTTAGCTGAAATTGGATTAAATGGAGAGAGGGACAGCTAAAATTAAGGGCCATTTAAGGGGTAGTATGGAAACCTGCAGTAGAAGCTTCTAAAAATATATACATATATGAAAAAAAAAATCCAAGTTGATAACAGGAAGACACAGCCCCAACTAGATATCTTTTGCCACTAAATGAAACCTCCAGGGTTGGGAATGGGTTACATCTAACTGAGAAAGAGACGCCTGGAAACCTAGACAACCCAGACTATTGCCAAGGCTATTGGTTGTTCTCTACAAAGCCATGGTAAGGTACCATTGCTAAAGACAACACCTACCTCCATAACTCACTGAACACAGTGAAGTCAAGCTGGTGCCTATCAAGAGCTTTTATTTCTACTGACTAGTGTTCACAATCCTGAAAGGTACTCTGCACACTACCAGAGGAGAAGGGTAAATACACCAACCCAGCTACAGACCATTACTCTAAACTAGTGACCTGCCTGAAAGATGCGCTGGCGCAGTAGTGACACAGAAGTTGTAGGATTAACCAACCTCTAATTGGAATCCATGCCCCACACTGCTTGGGTAGCCAAGATCCTGACTCTAGATAGGCCATGGACCTACAGGAAGCCAAGTACTGCTATTCTTCTAAATTGCAATAAAATGACTCCTAATGACATTCTGCACTACTCACATCAGTGTTTGCTCAGCCATCAACAGAGAAGCTCCTGCAGTAGATGGAAACAGAGACATCCACAGTCGGATAGTGCTCAGAGAATGAGAGACCTTGGAACAGTCTGTCCCAAATGGGACGGACATCTCCATCAAATCCCTCCCCTCAGAGCTCAGAGAGCCCTGTGGAAGAGGAGACAGACTGTCAGAGCCGGTGGGGATGGAGGACCCCAAGGAAACAAGGCCTTCTAGACACAGCAGGACTGATAAATTATGTCCACACTCCCTCCCAGACCCAGGCACAGACCATACCAAACACCTGTTTCTGACTCTGGCAGGAAAGAGCAGCAAACGACCTTGCGGGTGTAATTTTTAAGAGGAGGAAGGGGAGGCCTGTGTTAGAATGGCTGTGGTGGGGAAGGGGACAAAGGAAAAGGGCAGGACATTTGTCCCAGAAGGAACAGAGGACAGCCTCTGCATAGAGAGGGGCCGGACATGACACATCGGCAAATGGTGGTTTATAAAGGTAAAGGGGAACCCCCCTGTTAGGATGAGCTGTTTAATTTTAATTGGGTACCTTAATTAGGTGAGCCAAAGGGGGCTTCTGATTGCTGGACTTTGGTAGTCAGTCTCAGGAGGAGGAAGTGCCCAAACAAGGTGGCTAGCTTTAGGAATGTTATCTAATGTTTTTAGCAAGGCCTGCCAGAGCCATGCTCAAGTGGGTCAGTGTGTCCCTTCAGAGGCTGTGCAGCAGGCACAGGGCCCGCACAGGCCTAAGCCATATGGGTCCTAGTGCTGAGCCGGGGCATAGACCCATAGCTCTCATCCCTCACTCACCCAGAACCTGTCTCCAGCTGCTAACTGCTTGGAAAGGAAACATTCATTTTCTCCAACCCTCACTGCGTGTACAAACCACACTTAAGGGGAGGCCCCGTGCCCAGCAGTACATGGCCAATACAAACAGATTTAATTCTCTTTTAACCTTATAGGTCTTTTGCTTACATCTTACGGTTCCTGATTATATGTGCTTATAAGATGTCTGCATATGCAAATATGTTTTTCTCTGTGGCTGTTTGTGTTTCTTGTGCTTTTTCTTTGACTATTTTCTGTTTGTTTTGTCCTGTTCTGGTTTGTTTTTAATTTTATTTTTAGATGCCTGTTTGTTTTTTAATGATAGGAAGGTAGATAGATAGATAGATAGATAGATAGATAGATAGATAGATAGAGTGTGGGATGGAGGAGGATCTAGGAAGAGTTTGAGGAGGGGAAATTGATCCAAATATATTGTGTGGAAAAATTTATTTTCAGTTTAAAAAAATAAAAAAATGACCAAAAAATTTAGCACAAATCTAAACTCAAAGTAAGTAAATAAATGAGTAAAAGGCCAAGGGCTGGGGGTGCTACAGCTTAATGAGAGAGCTCATGGTGACAGACTAGCATGCACTAAACCCTGGGTTCCACTTTTAGCATTGTGGGGGCGGTGGGGCATGCAGACAGAAGTCTTGAGTAAGACTGTACTGTACGATGCCAGAGGTTGGAAACTTGTGTGACGAAGGCAGATGTATTATTATACCTTTGCATGTCTGACCATCTAAGGATGGTGGGGCAGGTTCAGGGAGCAAAGGCATCGTTTATTTATTTTTGAAAAGTCCATGTCAGTCTCGAGATCTCTCCAGGATGGGTTTGTTTGTTCCTTTTATCATTTTATCTTCTTGCAGTGCCAAGGCTGGACCACAGAGCCTCACACCTGTTCTATCGATGAGCTCTGGAGATTGGGGATGGAAACGAGAGAGTCTAAAACTCTATCCTGCTTTACTTTTGCCGCTTGGGGCCACCAGTCTCCTTCAGATCACTAGCACACAGCCTAAAAAGAGATCACTTTTGGAGAGTACAAGGACTTTAAGCATCATGTGCCTGGGAGACTGATGAATACTAAATATGTATCTCACAATTCCAGGAAAGGTGTAGGACATCCATCTTGCTTCTCTCGCTACCTATATCCTCAACCATGGATGTGGCCAGATACTTGAAGTGTACATCACCCTTGTAATCACAAAACAAGCGTTAGACTCTTTGTATACAGGAAGCAGCAGAGGTCACAATAACTGACCTTGTGAACTGAGAGCAGAGTGGTCAGTTTGTCTTTGTTGGGCTAAAACGGGTGGTGGGGGAATGGGTATCAATGAGTGTGACTTCGGATCTCCCTTCTGTGAGACAGGATGTCCCAGTCATCAGCGTCTGGAGTGTTTTCTTGAGGAAGAGACGGTGGAGCACCCAATAGTGCTTGTAGCCAAGTGAATGCTATACCATTTTGCTTCTTCTCCCTGTCATTAATGCTCAGGCCTGCCCCTTATGAGGTTTTGACAAGGTAGTCCCTGCCTCAATGGCATAGAATTCTTCCCTTCTTGGGAGACAGGGATAGCCTAGTTGTATTCTTGACACCATTGGGATGGAGACACTATCAGGTCTCCATAGAAGACCTCTTGGTGACACATCACAGAGTGGACTCCAGCAGCACCTCAGAGTTGTGTTCTCTCTCTCTCTCTCTCTCTCTCTCTCTCTCTCTCTCTCTCTCATTGCACGCTGTATTGATAATGCTAGGTGCCACTGAGGCTGAGTGAGGCTGGGAGGCCAAGTTGGGTGGGGGTAGGCCATCTCAGCTACTTTTCTTCTAGACCACTGCTTTCCACCATACTCTTGGGAGTTCATATCTCTGAGTGCCAGGGAAGGAAGATCAGTGCTCAGTAAATTCGGGGCTAGCCGCACTTAGAGTCTGGTGGCCACCACCTTTCCCAGGATGGGGTTGGTCAGGAGCTGGAATCTCACTGAGCCTCCATCTGTCCAAGCCGATGGATACCTCTTTGGCCAGCCACTAGTATCTGTCAGATCAGGGGGGCTGGAGTGTTGGCTGTTCTTACCCAGCTGAGACTGAGACCAGCTGCAGCTGCCAAAGGCTTCAAGGGGTGAGGGGACTGTCAGGAAAACTTAGTCCTGAGCCTGCCCTGTGGACCAGCCCAGCTCCCAGCTCTGAATAAACACAGAGATAGGATCGGGTGGAGCCAGGAAGGGTGACAGGGTGCGGCCTGTGGGAAGAATGGCAGGATGTGGCACGGGGCACCATTCTGGGCACCCACGCCTTGGGACTATTGTTCAGAGCAGCCTGAAGCTCTCAACTCTCTGGGGTTTCAGAGGAAGTGACATTCCCTCTGGGACTAGGGTCTGTCCCACCCATGCTACATGGATCTCTTTCCCTGGTGATGCCCTTGGCACTAGTCACTCTGACAAGTTGTGGGGAGGGGCAGTCAGTAGACATTTGCTGTGCCCGGTGGCCCTCCTTGGAGAGTCTTCCTGTGCCCCAGGTCTGAGTCACAGTCATGTTATGATAACTGGAATCTTCTATCTACATCTAGACATGGGGGGTGGGCTGTGGCTATGGAGGAAGAGCTCAGAGGGAAGACTTTCCTTTGCTTTCCATTCATGCGGGTCTGTCATTGAGTGGTTAGAAGAGGAAGTGGCTGATGGTTTGGGGTAGAAGGGGCTGGCAGAGGGTGAAAGTAGGGATGGGGAAGCCTGCTTGTGGGGAGAACAGGGGCCATACATTGTCCTCTAGACCTCCTTGGAGGGGTTTCTCTGGGCCTTTATCCAGATACTGGCTCAAAGTCCCAGGTACCAGTTCAGAAACTCAAGGGAGAAGGTGGTCGGAGCCTCTTCCTCGTAGGGAATGGTGCCCTTTGAGGATGCTTAGTGAGATAAAGCTGAGGAGCATAGAAGACTGTGAGGTGGGCTCCCCAGGAGAGAGGGGAGGGTAGAGGAAGACTGTAATGATAAATAAAGAAGAAAGGTGAAGTGGGTACCTGTTGGTGGGTCCTGCCAAATACTAGTGCAACAGACTTTAGTCCATGGGGCTTGTTGGGGGAGGGGAAGGGGGAAGCAGGTCCTGTGGGACTGGGGACCTGAGAGAGACAACAGACAGACAGACAGAGGGAGAAGAGAGGCAAGAGAGCAAGCTGTGTCTGGCGGGCACTTTTAAGGGGGTGCAAATGTTGTTAGCGACAGTGGAAAGACACCTGTCGCCTGGTGATGATGTAATTTAATGGCTTTGGTGGCAGAGGCAGGCTGCTGCTTGGCGGAAACTAACAAGGGCTACTGTCCAGCCACCTTGCTGGTGGACAGTCCCTGACTGTGGTTCTGAAGCAGGGCTGCCCCAACAGGTACATAAACTTGACATCTCTAGGCCTTAGTATCCCATTTCTTTTAAAAAAAAAAAAAAAAATGTGATGTTGGACAAGAGGGTGGGCTGCCTTGGGTTTATGACTCCTAACTAGACTTGGGGTTGTGGAATAGGGTGGAACTGGGGGAGCCCATAATTGTCTCCTGTGCACTGAGGGCTGTGGGCTTCTGGGCATCTAGAGAGAGGAAAATGTCCTAAGAAAAATGTTTCATGTGCTTTGCAAGGAAGGAGTAAAGGAAGTTAGTGGGATCTTTAGTCCCTGGGAAAGGGACTTAAGAAGGGAGGCTCATATGGGGTCTTTAAATCCAAAGAACAAGGAAAAGGTTCCTTATCAGTTGGGGTAGGAAGGAAAAGAAATGTGCTTGCCCTGTTGCTGGGTGTCGTTCACACAAGGTAAGGGCAGGGAGCAGCATCAGGTCTCCCCTGTGCTCCAGGCACTGTGCTAAACTCCGGGGCTCCAATGCAGTGATGGGTGTAAACGGGGGTATATTTTCACCCTGTCTTGGTTGGGTTCCCAAGCTCCTGGGTGAGTCAGAGACATCCAGGCATTTGAAGGCATCATCAGCTGTGATTAGTCCTTTGAAGGCCAAGTCCAAGGTGCCTTGTGAATGTAAAACAGGCACATTTCATTGGTTACCTCTTCACCTTGGGTCCTCTTTTTCCCTTTTTACTGAGGAGGAAACAGCTTGGGGAGGTTATTTGCCCAAGGTGGCATGGCAGTGTCTATTCAGGTTTGTGTGACTTGGAGACTTTCTCTCACCCACTTGACTCAGCGTTCTGGGCTATTCACATATACTTACAGGATGCTTGCTCTGTGGTACTTAACCCCCACAGACTCCTGTGAAGTATGAGTAACTGCCCAGTGTTCACGCATGTTAGCCGGGGCCAGGCAAGAGTGACACTCCAAAGCCTAGCCCTTGTACATTTCCCTTTTCACCTTGGCAGTTAGGGATCCTTGCCTCCTTCAAGGCTGGGACGGGTGAGGTGGTCCAGGACTGTTTTTCAGAGGTACAGCCTAGGGAGGTACCTGCCAAGGCCTGGCTCGTAGGCCAGGTTGTGCCTCTCCTTAAGTAAGCTCAGCCCTTGTCTCTCATGAGCCAGGTGCCTATGAGCATGGATGTACCCTGATAGGGGCAACAGGACCTATTTAGGGTTACCTGAGGTGTGACCAGCTTGACAACTCCAAACCAGCCTGATGTCACCGGGAGCTCATTTCATTAGGTTACCAGTGCTGGGAGCCCCAAGATGCCAGTTCTTAATAGGAGATTGCCCCGAGTATGGGCTGAGGTGCTGGGGGGGTGGGGAGGGGAGAGTGAAATAGGCCTGGAAGTGTTCAGTGGTGGGAGACAGGCCTGAAGAACACTGACACTCACTTGCATAGTGTTGTGTCTCCTAGTAAATACATGTAAAAAAAAATGTAAATGCTGGATGTGCCACTCAGTGGTAGAATGCACACTAGCCTGTGTGAGGCCCTGGATGCAGCCCTCCATTGCAACCCCAAACAAACAAACAAAAATTATATAGAGAATCGGGTATGGGGGCTGGAGAGATGGCTTAGAGGTTTGGTTGCTCTTCCAGAGGACCCGGGTTCAATTCTCAGCACCACCCACATGACAGCTCACAACCGTCTATAACTCCAGTTCTAGGGGATCTGAAGCCCTCCCACGGGCATCCAGGTAGGCAAAACACTAATGCACATAAAATAAAAATAAAGAAACAATAAGTCACGTGACTCTTGGTCCTGGAGGCAAGTGGGTCTGGTTCAGTCCGGCCTACACAGTTAGGCTCTGTCTAGGGGGGAAATAGTGGGGATGAGTCTTAAGAATGTTTTGTCTAGAGCTAGAAAAATGGTTTAGCGATTAAGAGCTGAAACCACTCTTGCAAAGGACAAGTAAGGTCCAGTTCCAAGGGGAATCCGATGCCTCTGGCCTCAGGCTCGCACATCCATGAGTGCACACACATACGACACACGCATAATTCAAAACAAAATAGATCTTTAAAAGATGTAAGAGAGTGAAAAAAAATGTTTTATCTAACCCAATCCATCAGGTTGTGATCACAACGGATTATGAGTGAGCTAGTTTACCTGTGTGCTAAGTGCTGGTGTTTGATGTGGCACATTCCCACCTGCACTGTGCAGTACAAGGGCTCTCGCTATGTAACCAGTGGGGCTGGTCTTGGACAGGCAGGACTCCCCCCCGACCCGGGGTGGGGTGGGGTGGCTGGATGGTCACCCTGTTCTGTGGGGCAGCATTTGGCCTCAGGCGCTCATCTGACCCTGTGCTCTGGCTGCGGTGGCCCGGACTGCTCCGACTGAGGTAGGAGTTGGAAGCCTGAGGCTGGGGCCTAATGAAGAAGAAAAGCCCTTGGGACCCAAGTCTGGCCAGAGGAGGCGACCTGGTGGCAGCCAGTGGGTGTGGGATGAGGTGGCTGAGAGCCGAGGGATCAGAAGCCCACAGGCCGTCATTGTGTGCCTGTCACACTTCCTCTGGCTTTATTGCTTTTGTCCAGCACCCCATTGTCTGGTTTCCTTTTGTCCCAGCTTTCAGCACCACTGCCTTTTATTTTCCAGCCAGCCTGGTTTTCTTTTGTCTGAAGTTCCTGAGAGGAAGGTTTTATTTTCAGCGGTTTGATTAATTCACAGCTTGAGCCCGGGTTTGTTTGTTATGTAATTGCTGCCCTCAGCTCCAGGATAATGCCCCCGCCCCCACTCCTGCCCCCTGCGGGGCCTGGCTCCCTGCCCCTCCCCAGCCGGATGGGTTGAGCTGCCTGCTTTCTGCAGGTTCTCCAGGCAGTGTCCCCACCCTCCCATCCCCTTCCCACCCCTGGGCCAAGCTGGGCTGGGTCTGTTTGCTCTTCATCCAGGTGAGATAGGGCCCAAGTGTGTTAGGTAGACATCTCTTGCCCTGTCCTATCCTGGGTTCCTAAGTGGGTGGGGGAGTCTGCTGTCACCTGGTCGTCAGTAGGATACAATCTAACCAAAGACATAAGTATATATCTTAGTCGATTATCATATTCATGTAGCATTCATAAAACACCTTATGTATTCTGTTGTATACAAAGCTGTAACATTGTATGATTCTGTACACAGGACCAGAATAGTTGGAAATCTACATACAGCACACCCTGTATAGAACTGATGTGATATACAAATGCGCTAAACTCCCTAACCAGGTTTCAGGTGTCCACCATGATCTGAAAGTATTAGATGGGAATCCTTAGAAGTAAGTAATTCATAACGGTTTTTTTTTTTCTATTTTGCTTTAAACTTATTTATCATATTGTGAAGAGGAGAGGGAGATGTTTATGTCTGGGCATGAATGGACATCAGAGGAAAGTTCTGGCTGGAGTGGTTATTTCTTCCCTTCTACATTTATGTGGGTTCCAGGGATGGAAGTCAGATATCCGGGCTTGCACTCTTGGGTAGCCAATGCCTGTACCTGCTGAGGCGTCTTGCTAGCCTTGTTTTGGGTTTTAGAAGCTGGGTCTATTGGGCCCTGGTTACTCCTAAACTTGCTATGTAGCTGGATGATCCGAACTAGTGATCTTTCTGCCTTAGTTCTGGGACACAGGTATGTACCATCACACCTAGTTTTATATGATGATGGGAATGGAATCCAAAGCTTCCTGCATGCTAGGTAAACACTCTACCACTGAGTTACATTTCCATCCCTGTTAAATAGCATATTATTCTCAGTAACATGATGGAATCTCTGGGTTGTGGACCACCCTTTGTCCAGTGTTTCCACACAATATGTGGCTCACTTGGTAGCACCTCCTTCAGCCAGCTGTTATGACTAGTGACCTATAAATACTAGGGCAGTATTTATGTTCAAGCTCCCCAACTTTAGTCAACAGTGGCCCCAGCCCACAAGCACAGTAATGCTGCAGTCAGAGTTCTTGACTGGAAAGGTGAAGGTCGAGGCTGGAGAGATGGCTCATTGATTAGGAGCACTTGTTCCTCCTGCAGAAGACTGGGGTTTGGTTCCCAGCACCCACATCGTTGCTTACGACAACCTGTAACTCGACTTCAGAAGATCCCATGCCTTCTCTGAGCTCCGTGGGCATCTGCACGCGCATATATATCACAAACTTTCAGGCACGCATACACATGAGCCAAAGCAATAAAATAAAAGGTGAACGTTCCCAATAGAGGGGGGAAATGGCTTGCTAAAGTTGATAAAAGCCTAGTAAGACATCGACTGTGGAATAGTGAAGAGAGGAAATGCATTTTGTGTCATCATAGCTGCAATTCATGCTACAAACGCAACCCTTTTGTGTGGGACCGTGGCTTGGTTATGTTGGAATGGTATGGCTGCATGAAGCCACTGGGGGTATGCCCCACAAGGTGGCGCTAGTGTGCCACTGCTTTGTCAAGGGTCTGTTGCTGCACCTGATGGCTGCTCTTTAATCCCCTTGTGTATAAGGCCACGTTTGGTTGCAGAGGCTGGGAAGAAGGCCAGTGCCTTATTGCTGTGTTACTCCATGGCAGGAGAGCACAGGAGTATGGATCAACTCAACTCTAATAAACCTGATTTTTCAATAACACTAAACACTCCCCTAGCATGGACGTTAATCTATTTGTGAAGGCAGAGAGCTCCTGACCGTGAGGCCTCACCTCCCAACATTTGCAGGAAGCCAGACCCTCGTGTGCCATGGAGCCCAGTGCGCATCTCTGAGTGCTTGCCTGCAAACCGGATAGCGTAGCAATTGCTGTTCTGGAGTCCAGCCTGAGGTGACTCTGGAAACTGCTCTCCAGAGTCCTACAGATGCCCACCCTCTGGTGGCATGGGCAGTGTGGTAGGAGAGAAGGGCAGCTTCACAGGGCTCTACCAAGCATATTGCAAGTTGGGCATGGTGGCCCGGGCACTTGAGTTCTGGGCTATCCTCAGCTACTTAGTGAGTTCAGTACTAGCCTGGGCTATCTGAGATCTTGCCTTGAAAACCATAAAAACCCAAGGGGTAGGGGATTGGCAGGATGACTCAGTGGTTAAGAGAACTTGGCAGTTCTTGCAGAGGACCTGGATTCAGTTCTAAGCACCCACATGGCAGCTCACAAACCCATCTGTAACTATGGTTTCAGGGATCCAGCACCCTCTTCTGGGCTCCGAGGGAATCCAGCCAGAAATGTCATGTACATTCATACAGGCAAAATACCCATATACATAAACTAAATACTAAAACATATTTTTTGCGGAAAAATACAGCCAGGGGGCTGGAGAGATGACTTGGCAGTAAGAATGATTGCTGTTCTGCAGAGAACCAGAGCATGGTTGCCAGGACCCAGTCTGGAGGCTCACTACCACCTGTAATCCCTACAGCTTCAGGACACCCTCCTGTGGCCTCTCCTGGTACCCACATGCACATACCCACACAGATACATGTAATTTAAAAAATCCTTACAGAATCCCCAAACCTGACACTACAAATACCAGCGCCACAGGGGCAGACTCCACCAGGGACCCTAGTTAGAGAGCAGAACATATTGTTTGGATGCCACCTACCCATAGTTTCCAACCTGCATTAGATATGTGGTATGTAGGTATGTGTAAATATAAGAAACACTTTGTGCTGACTTGTCCCTACAGTGAGAAGAATAAGGAGTTGGCTGTAGATTGGTGGTAGAGCAGAAGCTTAGCTTGTGTGGGGTCCTGGGTTTGATCCTCAGGTCACTATAAAGAATAGATGTCTTGTGCTGGGGAGTTGGTTCGTGCTTCTTTTGGTCAAGTTGGGAGCTAAGTGTGTGAGCCATCCTGCCAATTCTATCCAAGTTGATCATTGGACTGGAAATTCAAATCTGGACTCTTTCTTGGGGGCACGGACAGGGTCTCACTGTGTACTGGAACTCACAGAGATCCACCTGCCTCTGCCTTCCAGTGTATTAGGCCGGACTACAGGGTAATCACTATGCCCAGCCTGGAATTCAGATTCAATCTAATGCTGACTCTTGCTTTTATGTCTTAGTAACCGGTTCCAAGACATGTTTACACACATACAGTGTTCAGTTATCTTGGGCTTAGAAGCAGCCAGTTAACCCTCTCTGGTTTCCTCAGGTGAGCCCATGCTCACTAGACCCAGCATGGCAAGAAACAGGGAGTGTTCACTGAGCGTGTGCAAGGCAAAAGAAAAAGGAAGGAGTGAATACCAGAGGTGGGATCCCTAGATGGATTTTAAAAGCTAGAACAAGAAGAAATCAAGTTCCATTTAGACATATGCATCTTTGAGGGCTGCCAGGAGATGCTTGGGTTGGGGAACAGAGGATGGAGGCATTTCCTGGGAGCAGGGTGCGTTTATACCTGGGCCATGGACCTCATTCACTCAGTGTCCTCCGTCCTTCCTCCCGCAGGATGTCCATGCGGAGCCCCGTCTCTGTGCACCTTTCCCCGGACAGTGCTAGCACCATGGTGAACTGCACCATCAAATCTGAGGAAAAGAAAGAGTCTCATCATGAGGCCCCCCAAGACACAGCCGCTGCGGTGGAGCCCCAGCCTGGAGACCCAGCCCTGGCTCCGAAGGATGCCACCAACTCACAAGCCCCAGCTCAGGTTTCTAGCACTTTCTAGGGACCCCCTGGGTCATTGTCTCCACTCTGTGTGATGTCACCTGGTGCTGATCCACCCTGTCCACCAGGCCTGCATGCTTTTCTCTAGCTTCTGTGCAGGAATGGTCTCTACAAGGGCAACATGGGGGCCCATAGAGCAGGACAGGGGCTGTCTCTTTCCTTCCTTGCCTGAGTGGCTGTGTCAGACTAATCTCCCAACAGGGGTTTGGGAGATGCCTCAGTGGGTAAAGTACTTGCTGCACAGGGTGGGGATGGAAGTTTGGATTCCCAAGAACCCTGGTAAACACCAAGAAAGTGTGGCAGCTTCCTAGAGACAGAGATTGGGGAGTCCCTGGAACAGGAGCACTGGGTTCAGTGAGAGAGACCTGCCTCGGTGAATAAAATGACAGGTACTTGTCAAAGTTGGGCCTACACACCACACACACACACACACACACACACAACCTATTCACACTCACACTTACCACACATACACACATGCCACATACGCACACACACACACATCACATTCACACAAACACACGCATCATATACACACACACACATCATATACACACACACATCACATACACACACACACACCCACACACACATACCACACACACATATTCACACTCACACTCACACACACCCTACACCATACATACACAACAGTCACACACACAGACACCCCCTCCTCCCCACCCCTGCCCACATTCACATGAGGAGCACACACAGAAGAGAGAGAGATCTGAAATATATGGTAAGGATTCTGCACGTCTTAGACTTCCGTTTCTGTACAGGAAATTTGATGACTGTAAGGAGGAAGTCAATTGGGAAGAGTGGGGTGGTCAGGAAATCTATCTTGAAGTGGTGGGCCTTGGGTACCAGGAGGCTCGGGTTAGATGAGGCACGGAATGCTTCCTCTGCCACCCACCGCTGCTGCTGCTTCCTCTCCCCCTTCCTCCCCACCTCTTCTTGATCTCTCTTATGATTAGGCTGGCTAGGAACTCACAGAAATCCACCTGTCTCTACCTCTTGAGTTCTGGGATTAAAGGCTTATACCACCATGCCTGGTTGAACACTTCTTTTTTAGAGATGTGTTTTTCATTCATTCATTAACTTATTTGTATCTTTCAGATTTATTTATGTGTATGAGGGTTTTTTGCCTGAATGTGTATAAGTGTGTCGTGTGAGTGCCTGGTGTCACAGAGGTCAGGGGAGGTGCTGGATCCCTTGGAATTGGCGTGGTTGTGAGCTACTGTGTGTGGGCTGGGAACTGAACTTGGGTTTTCTGTGACAGCAATGCCCTTAAGTGCTGAGCCATCTCTTCAGTTCCCAATTTTCTTTAAAAATGTGTGTGCTGTATCTGTCTGTTCAGGGGTACGTGCACATGAGCAAGGTTGCCCTTAGAGGCCAGAAGAGGATATTGGATTAAATTGGAAGTTTCTTTGGGCCACCAACCAGCTCCCAAATAAAGAGATGGTGACCTGTTATTATTAATTATGAAAGCTCAACCTTAGCTTAGGCTTGTCCAACTAGTTTTGTTTTTTTTAAGATGTATGTATTTATTTACTATGTATGCTACACTCTGCTTCCATGTATGCCTACAGGCCAGAAGAGGGCGCCAGATCTCACCATAGATGGTTGTGAGCCACCATGTAGATGCTGGGAATGGAACTCAGGTCCTCTGGAAGAGCAGTCAGTGTTCTTAACCTCTGAGCCACCTCTCCAGCCCCCTCTTCCCCCCACTAGCTCTTTTAACCTAATTTAACCCGCTTACTCCTCAATACTTTACCTCATCACTTTTTACCTTCCTTTGTGTATGTCCTGCTTTCCTACTTCTCTGTGTCTGTCTGTCTGGCTGGCTCCTGGCATTTCCTTTTCTCCTCTTCTCTTTCTCCTAGAGCCTAAATTTCTCCTCCTACTTAGTCTCCCTGCCAAGAAGTTCTGCCTATACTTCCTCCCTCGCTATTGGCTGTTCAGCTTTTTATCAGGCCAATCAGGTGCCTTAGGCAGGCAAGGTAAAACAGCAACACATCTTTACATAGTTAAAATAAATGCAACACATCTTTGTATAGTTAAATACATATTCTGAAACAGTTGGATCTCCTGGCGATGGATGTGGGTGCTGGGAACCGAACTCTGGTCCTCTGCAGGATCTCTCCAGAGCTGAGGCAATGCCTCAGTCCCAGAGATCATTTAGTGAGGCCACAATGGGTGCCTATAATCAAGTAGCCTGACTGGAGCAGCACGTGAGTTTGTAGTGATGCTGGCTGAGGGTGAGCTCTATATTAGTTACTGTTGTCTTGAGGGTGGGTTTATTTTGGCTGACAGTTCCTGGGTAGAGATGGTATGGTGGCCAGGAAGTTGAAGCAACTGACCATGTTGCATCTATAGTCTGGAAGCAGGGAGACAAAACTGCCCTGGACCCTCCACTCAGGGTAGGTTTTCCTTCTCACTTAATCCTTTCTGGAAGCATCCATCCTCGGGTATGTTCCCATGGTGATTCCAAAACCATCCTGATGTATCAGCCCCTCGTTTAGATGTTTTTACTATATGGATCCCAGAGACAGTCCTGACTTTCAGGGAGTTGCCAGGGGCTTGGGAGACATCCAACTCTTTGTGAGCTGCCAAGTCTGGACTGATACCCAGGTTTCTTGTCCCCAAGTCTGTTCATTTCACTGAATCATTTATCAGGTATTGTGAGCCAGGCCTGGGAATGTGAGAATGAGTAGCCCGTGGAGTCTTGGGGTCCTTCACAAAGGACACCTTTGGGTGCTCAGCCCTCTACGTGTTCTCATTCTGGGAGTAGCAATGATAATTCAGTGTCTCTTGCAGGACTGTGCCTCACCAGAGAGCAGTGGATCCCCAGACCCCAAGAGACCAGCAGTTTCCGAGGCTGCTTCGGGAAGCCAGGAGCGGCTAGACTTCAATCGCAATTTGCAAGAAGGTAGGATCCTTGTCCAGTCAGAGGTGAGGTCTGGGCTGGTCTTTGGTGGCCCTCACCTTGCTCTCACTCTACCTTTTTCCAGTTGTGCCGGCCATTGAGAAGTTGCTGTCTAGTGACTGGAAGGAGCGGTTTCTGGGAAGAAGCTCTGTGGAGACCAAGGATGTCAAAGGTGTGAGGCCTGTTTGCAGAGAGCAGAGGAGGGCACTTCAGCCAGAGCTTTTGCTTCTGGTCTAGTCACACACTCTGGGTAAATAGGGCAGTACCTCATACACCTGCTGCGTCTTGCCTCACACCTGAGGTCTATTTACACGCCTCACCTGGGAGTCTGTAGTTGTCTGGCCCATCCCCAGGCTGAAAAAGATCCCATGGGATGGATCTAGGCTCTCATTAGGGATCCTTGGGAATCGAGGCTCATCATTCAACCTTCCAGGTCTCAGTCTAAAGTCAGCTGAAAGTTTCCACTCATTGTTGGCAGTTGAGACTAGGTAGGCTTCCAGGACCATACTCAGGGCTGCTGCTTACCTCCTCAGAGTGATCATTTTCTCAGTGGGAACTCCCCACATTCACTGACTTGGAACCCCAGAGATGGAGGCCTGAGCTTTGGCATTTTCCAGAGGCATCCTGACTATAAATGGTCTCCAGTTAAGCTCTTAGGAGTAAACTGCCAAATCAGACAGCCAGGTTAGAATGGAGGGCAGGGACATGAACTGATCTTGTCAGGTCCTAGACAACTTTCCACACATAAGCTCATTCATTTTCAAACTAACCCTGTGAAGTAACTGCCATTGTCCCAATCAATAGATTTTTTTTTTTTTTTAAATCTCTTAAAGTGCAGAGAAGTTGGACCTGGGACTGGTTAGGATCCTGGGACAGAGAAGATTGTTAGATGGGTGGATAGGAAGATAGGACAGGTGAACTAAAAAGAACTCTCCATGGTGGCATTTCACTGTGAGCAGGGACCCAAGAGAGCCTGGCTGAGAAGGAGCTTCAACTTCTGGTCATGATCCACCAGCTGTCCGCTCTTCGGGACCAGCTCCTCACGGCTCACTCGGAACAGAAGAACATGGCTGCCATGCTGTTTGAGAAGCAGCAGCAACAGATGGAACTAGCCCGGCAGCAGCAGGAGCAGGTGCCACTTGGGGCAGGAGCTTCCAAGTCTCTGTGGGAAGGGTGACCGTTCATAAGAGACCAGGTTCTGAGAACTGGTCCTCTGCTCTGCCCACCCCCACCCCGCTCTTCCCTTGGCCTCCTGGGGAAGTCGGGGGTGGGCTGGAGGAGGCACCAGAGGAGGGCAAGGCCTTCAGTGACTTCCTTGTCGGCTTCATGCCTTATCAGATTGCCAAGCAGCAGCAGCAGCTGATTCAACAGCAGCACAAGATCAATGTCCTCCAGCAGCAGATCCAGGTGATGATGGGAGGGCACGGGCAGAGGGTGGCACTGGCTACAGAGCCACCAAGCAAAGGGGACTGTGGAACAAGCTCTGCCCGGGCTTGATGAAGAGGCCATACACTGGCTCCAATTCCCTCTGATTTTAGAGTCCTGTTTTTAGGGAGTGACCTCAGAATGTCTTCCCCTGCTCCCCCATTGAAACTCAAGGACAAGGAGATGGGATCACAGATGTGATATTGGGTCAGATGGATCCCTCGGAAAATTGCCCTTACTGTATGCCCTGTGTGTACACACCTCACCTTGAGTCCTGGGCTGACCCCTGCTGGGCAACTCTTTGGGTCTCCAGTGACTTACAGTGGGTTTCTGCCTTCAGCAGGTTAACATGCCTTACGTCATGATCCCAGCCTTTCCCCCAAGTCACCAGCCTCTGCCTGTCACCCCTGACTCTCAGCTGGCTTTGCCCATTCAGCCCATTCCCTGCAAACCAGGTGAGTGAAGCAGAAAAGGGCCGCAGAGGCTGCTGGCTTGAGATGAGAGGAACCCAGACCTGCTCTTCATCCATTCATCTGCTCAGTGGTCTTTCTGGGCCACAGTTTGGGGTCTGTCCAGTGGAAGAATAAGTCCTTTCTGAGCTGGAAAGATGGAGAGGAAGAGTCTCCAGGGAGAGGAGGCTAGAGAAAAGCCTGGGAGGCTTCCTGAGGAAAGGGCACTTGATGATTGGGTCCTGGAGGGGGGGGGGTAAGAAAACGAGGGAAAGAGATTGCATAGGTGTGTGAGTGACAAGGATGTGGGATGACGTTGAGGGTTGATTGGAGCAGCTGGTCTGGGAAGTAAGTGGGTGCATCGGGAACCCTTGAGCAGTGAGTGTGTTGTCTTTGGTTGTGGGTAATGGGAATGAAGGCAACTGATGGAATGATCTTAATGATTTCTGGTGATGGTGGCAACAGACAGGGCAGACATGCTCCCTGTAACTGCCTCAACAGGATGGGTAGCAAGGAAGACTACTCCTGGTCTACCCTTCCTGTTCCATAAGCCCATGACAGAGTACAAGCTCTCTGCCATAAAGCCAACCTCGCTGCCAGTTGAGTTCATTGTCCTTAGCATCTCCTCATACCTCATTACCTCATCTCAGGCCCAGTTGGAACAGGGTGCCCTGACACACCTCCTGTGGGCTCCTTTCACTACCTGCTGCAGGGCTAGTGATTTGTATGCAGCTTATCTACTGAATTGCCCCACCTCCTTGGTTCTAAGAGTAGATAGGAGAGAGAACTGTATAGGCCAGCGATAGGTTGTGGAGTCTAGAAAACCTGTTTTCAAATCTTGGTGCTGCCGTTTAAAGGCTTCTTGGGCAGCCCGCTAAACGTCCAAGGTCTGTTTCCTTACCTGCTGCGATCTCTAGAGACCCCTAATACACCTGTGAAGTGAGACAGATATTCTCAGCACTTTTTACACACCCACATGTACTTTATGATGAGGGAACGCACTCGAGGCCTCCCAACACAGTTCATTTTGACCCCTACATTCAGTAGGTACAAGACTGGAGTGTGCCCTCCCTTGCATGCGTCATGGAAAATTCTTTAGGTTGGAAAGGGCAGGCACGGCCAGAACCATGTGGGAGGAGGGGATAGTTTGTGCTGTTTGAGCCTGATGAATGGGGGGGTGGGGAACGGACCCGACACGACGGACCGTAGCTCTGGGACCTGTCAATGCAGGTATCTGTTGTTCCTGGCTCATCTGGGACTTTGCTCTTTGCAATTCTTTCCACAGTGGAGTACCCGCTGCAGCTGCTACATAGCCCTCCGGCCCCTGTGGTGAAAAGGCCCGGGGTGGGCCACCACCCCCTGCAGGTACTCTCCTGCCCACTGTCTCCTGGGGTGCCCTCCTTTGCTCTGGGCTTGTGGGCTAGCCTCACTTTCTCCCTGAGTCTTATCTGTTCCATAATAGGGGGGTCCTTCTTCAGTGTCTCTCACTTTCTGACCTCTGGATCCCCAGGAGCCCTCCCAGCCATTGAACCTCACAGCCAAGCCTAAGGCGCCTGAGCTGCCCAACACCTCCAGCTCCCCCAGCCTGAAAATGAATAGCTGTGGGCCTCGCCCTTCCAGCCACGGAGCTCCGACAAGGGACCTGCAGTCCAGCCCCCCGAGTCTGCCCCTGGGTAAGTTTTTCTATCTGCTCTCACCCAAAAGGATGGTTGAGTCACATGCCACTGTGGCATATCCCTTCCTTTTTTCAGTTTTAGTTTGGGGTTTAAACATTCTAAAGCACTCTATCACTGAGCTCCACTCCACTCCAGCCTCTGCAGTCTGAGTGTTCTATCTGCATTTATGACTTTATGCAAGCAGAGGAAATCAGATTCCATTATAGATGGTTGTGAGCCCCCTTCTGCATTTTTTTAAATTAATTTATTTCATACAGTGTTGGACCTACATGTATGTATGTACGTATGTATGTCTGCACACCAGAAGAGGACACCAGATCTCATCATAGATGGTTGTGAGCCACCATGTGGTTGTTGGAAATTGAACTCAAGACCTCTGGAAGAGCAGCCAGTGCTCTAAACCTCTGTGCCATCTTCTCAGCCCTAGCCTCTGCATTCTTAAAGCCAGGGTCTAGTCTTGCTCAGGGGAGGTCTCCTTCCATGTCCCATTTGTCCTCCAGGATCTGAGTAGATAGCACAGGGTTGGGCCACTGAGCTGTAGATTTGAGAATGCTAATTCATTTCTAGCCCCTTTGTACCATGCAACAGGCAGTCCCGTAAGAGTGTGTGGGAATGGGCAGGGAGAGTATCACCACAAAGATGCCACCACAGGAGTTCCTGGCAGGAAGTGTATGAAGTGTGGGTTGCTCCTGGAATAAAGCCCTCAGGTCCCCCGCCCTTCACCTTGCTCCCTCTTCAACAGGCTTTCTTGGTGAAGGGGATGCTGTCACCAAAGCTATCCAGGATGCTCGTCAGTTGCTGCACAGCCACAGTGGGGCCTTGGACAACTCCCCCAATGCCCCATTCCGAAAGGTATGGGGGCAGGAGCATGTGTTAGAAAATGTAGATGGGGCAACACAGGAGGTATTAATGTGCAGGTTGTCTGTGTCACGTGCAGGACCTCATCAGCCTGGACTCATCTCCAGCAAAGGACCGTCTGGAGGAGAGCTGTGTGCACCCGCTGGAGGAAGCCATTCTGAGCTGCGACATGGATGGTAAGGGCTCTGGCACTGGGCACATTTCATTCCACTAGGGCCATGTCTGTCTCTGAACCCTTCTCTCTCTCCTCTTGTGGGTCCTCCTGGGATAAAGCCTTCAGGTCCTGGCTTGCGTCTCCATTGTACCCAAGTATCTATCCTTGGGTCAGTCTTCTCATATCCTGCAGCTACTCTGTGGGGCCCCTGCAGGTCTGGTCCCCTGCTGTGCCTGTTCCCTGGCTGTGGTGAGCCTCTGCTTATTGCTAGCTCTTGCTTCCCTCCTCATCTGCTTCCTGCCTGAGCTGAGCTGACCTCTGTGTGAGCCTCCTCGGTGCCTCCTGGTGGTCGGCCATTCAAGGGTTGTTTCTGCCAGCTGCAGAGCAGTTGCCTGCCTGACTCTGTCTACCCATCCTTCAGGCACCCGCCATTTTTCTGAGGCCCGGAACAGCAGCCACATCAAGAGACCCATGAATGCCTTCATGGTGTGGGCCAAAGATGAGCGGAGGAAAATTCTCCAGGCCTTCCCAGACATGCACAACTCCAGCATCAGCAAGATTCTGGGTAAGGGCCCGGGGTTGGATCCTCTACAGCTCAAGGGCCAGGTTCAGGGTCATAGTTGAGTAGAACCAGTTCCAGAAGCCAGCTGGGTCTGGGTCTACTTGGTGCTTGCTTGGTGATATTCCATGTCTTGTTGAACCCTTGTAGATTCTTAGTGGGTTTAGGAGTTGTGATAGGCAGCTGGATCCTAGAACCTGTACTGTGGCAATAAACGGGAGATTGGTATTCTGGATCATTAAATGCCATATTAAAGTGTCTGAGACTGAAGAGGGGGCAGGGCAGACAAGGCTTGAGTGAAGGTGATGTTTTTATGGCTGAGCCCTCCAGTAACAGCACAGGTTTATTGTCTGGAACACCAGGGTTTTTTTTTTGTTTTTTTTTTTTAGCTTTGTTGTGCTGTGGATGCAGCCTAGGGTCTGGCATGTGCTAGGCAGGTACTCTACCATGGAGCTGCACTTCAGACTGCCAGTGGATACTTTGGGGGGCCTTGAGTGGCCTCTGTCCTGTGAATGTCCTTGGGAAGACACCTCTCAGGGGTGGGATTCATTCTGCATGAGGGTGGTGCCGACTACCTGTCATTACCAGACTCATCCATTCCCTTGTTCAGCATCCAGGGAGCATCCACACTGGGCCAGGCCTTTGCTGAGTGATACACTTGTATCATCTTTTGATCCCACTTGGGGACCAGGATCCAATCAGGGCTTCTAGGGCCAGGGGGCATTCAGAGAGTCTGGCCCTGAGTTCTTGCCTGGGGTTGGTTGGATCAGGCTCTCGCTGGAAGTCTATGACGAATCAGGAGAAGCAGCCGTACTACGAGGAACAGGCCCGTCTAAGCCGGCAGCACCTGGAGAAATACCCTGACTACAAATACAAACCAAGGCCTAAACGCACCTGCGTTGTGGAGGGACGCCGGCTGCGTGTGGGCGAGTACAAGGCCCTGATGAGAACGAGGCGCCAGGGTGCTCGGCAGAGCTACACCATCCCGTGAGCAGGCCTTCCCCAGTGGCCAGAGGCAGCTTGTGGCAGCTGCGAGAGGCTGGGTTCATGCGTGGCTGGCCATTGTATGAAGCAGGCAGGGTTTGTGTGGCTGCCAACTAGGCATCTGTGTGCAGATTTGTGTGTTCCTACCTTTGTATGATTCCTGATGGATAATGACTGTATGAGAGACTCTGGTAACTGGGGGTTGGGTCAAACCCAGAATGACTGCGGGGTACCTGCTGCCTGACAAATGCTGGGCAAATTCAGATCCATTGCAGGGATTCATCCCATGGGAAGGGTCTTTAACTCTAACCCTGGCAAGCACAGTAGTGGAGTCCTGTAACCAGTGACACTAAAGCGATATGGTATTCATGTGCCACCTTCCAAAAATACACCCACGGCTCTAGATTTTCCAGTATAGCTGATGGTTAATTTGACTGTCAGGATGCACGCATAGGGGCTAGGGTATAACAATTATCCAGCCAGGACAGGGGCTGTAATGCATGCCTGTGAGGCCTGGAAGACAGCTAATAGGGAGGGCCGGGAGGGCATCTGGGTACCTCTGTAACTGCACCTTTTCTCGCCTCTCAGCCCGCAGGCTGGCCAGGCACAGGTGAGCTCCTCAGATGTCCTGTTCCCTCGGGCAGCAGGCATGCCCCCGGCACAACCACTGGTGGAGCACTATGTCCCCCAGGGCCTGGACCCCAACATGCCTGTCATCATCAATACGTGCAGCCTCCGGGAGGCAGGGGAGGGCACAGATGACAGGCACTCGGTGGCTGATGGAGAGATGTACCGGTACGAGGATGAGGATTCAGAGAGTGAAGAGAAGAGTGAAGGCGAGTTGGTGGTACTCACAGACTGACCCCCAGCTCGCTGGGCCTGTTTCCATTGGGGAAGACCTTGTTCCCACCCAACAGGCACAGCCAGCCATCCTGAACTGTGCTGCTACTTGGACTTGGGTGTGCCCAGGTGATGGGTGAAGCTGTGCACTTGTATATACATTCCCAAGATGTGTGTGTATGTGTGTGTGTGGGGGGGTGTCTCCTCTTCACCACATCTTCAGGCACATCTGAGGAGTTAATGGCCTGGCCGGGTGAGATTCATGTGGCTGTCATAGGCCAAGCTGGCTGAGGTCTTTGGCCATTGGGGCTAATGGCCAGGGAACACTGGATGTACTCCCTCTTGTAAGGTCTACCTACTTGAGGGGATGGCAGGTACACACCTGTCCCCCAAACATGCTTTGTTTCCATTTTGTCTTGGCCAAACCAGCTATGTGGGTCAACATGTCAGCCCCGAGCTCCCAGGTCACTCCTCTGTCACCTGAATCAGTTTGTACTCAGTGCAGAAGGGTCTGGCTATTCTGTCTTTGTCTTCCAAGTCCATGTGCCTCTGGCTGCTCTGTGTGTGTGTGTGTACATGTGTGTCTGTTTGTGTATCTGTGTCTATGTGCATGTGTGTGTTTGTGTGTGTGTGTGTGCGCATGTGTGCACACACACTCACATTTTCATCTCACCTCTCTGGGCAGGTATTTGCTAAGTGATTGTTGTGAACCAGGCATGTTGATGAGCTCTGTGATGTGTCTCTTGATGCTTCTCTGGGGGCCTCTTCTGTGCTTCTTTGTCCCCAAATTGCTACCTCTTCGTCAGTCTGGTGTCTCAGGTTCTGTGTGTTCTCTCCCAGTGTGCATTTTGTCTTTCCATCTTCCTCCATCTGTCCCTGTTCCTACAACACCCACTGGATTCCTGTAGGGCCCAGCCTGCCCCTGGGACTGGCAGTTTCCTGACCCAGTGCCGACCTTCCTCCTCCCTCCTGACTTTGCCAGTCAGTTCCCACGGAGCCACTTTTAGCTCCTAGTACTGTGAGAGTGAACCTCAGCCTCCAAGGGGCTTTGTCCTGAATCCCACCCTGAGTCCAAGGCGTGGCGGCCGGAAGACTGAAGGCTCCTCATTTTGTCCATGACAGCCCTGCAGAGGGGACCTCATGGCAGCTGGTCTCCATCCCTTCTTCATGAGCTTGGGGTAGGCTCCCTCCTGCCCCCACTCTGTCCTGGAGAATGAATGGGCTTCACTCCTGATATGCTTCCTGGTTGTTTTCCGAGAAAATCAAAGACCATTAGCACCTAGCTCCAAAGATCTGGAACAGTCTCAAGCCAGGGAAATCCCACATGGCCAGGTGCCCGCCCCCTCCCGTGACCCTGTTTCTTTCCAGACTGTTTCTTTTTATGACTGTAAACATAGATAGTGCTTTATTTTGTTACTAAGAAGATAATGATGAATAACTTAACCAGCACATTTGTTTTCTGATGGCATAATAAAGACCGACCATTTCAGAATTCTGACCCTTGTTCTTCAGAGGCTGGTCTGAACCCATTACCAAGTCTGGTGGCAGCCAGGTACTGCTGCCCCCTGGTGACAGCATAAGGGAGCATCAGGCAAAGTGTATGGAAGAAATGGCTTTGATTAGAGACCAAGGATTAGTACCATGAGTGACACACTGATGCAGGGGTGGGGGTGGGGGGTGGCCTAGGAGAACAGCTCAGCTCTCTTTGGGCTTCACTGTCCCACCTAAAAGCAGTAGACTTAAACTTCTTCATGATTCTTACCCCCTCTGGGAGAGGGATCCCCTGGAACCCGATGAAAGCTGTAAATTCATCCCAGAAGAGCCATCATACACAGGCACTCAGGAACTCTCTTGTGGGCTCCCTACCATGCTTATTAAGGGAGCAGGGTCTTCAATGATGTTCTTCAACACTCCGTGACCTTGCACTTTGGGGATTTCAAAGGCATAGTTGTGGCATTATCGCTGGAGACAGGGCTGGATGAAGGACCAAATGTTTTCAAAAATACAGGGATACTATAAGACGAGTCTTGGTTAAATAAATACCATCAGCAAGGTATGGGGGGGGGAGCAAAACTGAATAGCAACTCTGGTGAAAGAGATGAGCAGATGAACAGGGTTATGTCATCAATGAGGGAGGCTGTGGGACAGTGTAGATTCCACACAGGCTTAGTCCTAAGTGTACCGGTCTAGTCCAAACCCACTCTTCAGAAAATGTACTATCATCTGGAAGGGCCCAGAATCAGCTGTGAGAATAGAAGGATCCTGGTGGGTCGATCCTTAGTGGAGTGGTCAAAGGGGGCCAGGGTCATCTAGTTCACAAAGGGGAAAGATGGAAAGAGAATGTTCAGCATTTGGGTAGTAAAGACATGCTGTATGTATTATGAGATCGAACCTGATCTGATAGTCTCAAAGATCACTATTTTGGCTACATATACAAACACATGCACATCCTCTCTCTTCAGTAAAGACGTTCAGAAGTAGAAGGAGCTTCAGAATCCAGGAAGTAATGGTTCAGACTTGACACTGTGTGGGGTGGAGGTGTTCTTAATTTTACATGCTGGTTGAGACGTTAGGTATGGTGGAATTAAGACCACAGGCTACCAGGAATAGAGGCAGTGAATCAGGACGCCCCCTGATTCCTGGCCTTGTCCTTCAGAGCTCTGGCTGCCTTTCCTTGCTGTCCTTACACCTTGGCGCCCTGCCCAGCCCTGAGGCAGGGACCAACAAGAGACCAGCCCAGGGTGCTGGAAACTTCTTTGGCTGCTGGCTGGCTTTGGTTAAGTGGTCACTAGGGGAGCTGTTTTGCTCAAAGACCCTAGCTCCAAACTCCTTCCTTCAAAACTATCTTGTCTCCCTGGGACCCTTCCAGTCCTTGACTGTTGCCCTGTGGCTGGTCCACAGCAGCCTGGAAGGCTTGGGCCCTCATTGCCAAAGATATTCCAGGTACCTTTGTACACAGGCCTCATCTAGCTGCCATGCAGTCACTGCCCCCAAGTCCTTAGGCCAACTGGAACCTCACCCCTTTCTGTGAGAAGTAAGGCGTGATCAGGTGGGCAGAAACAGGGACAGTGTGTTCTGGTTGCTACCAGGAAAGCTAGCCACAAGCTCACCTGGCCCCTGCCCACTTCTCCACCGGCCAAAGGCCAGCCTTGGGAAAATGGCCTTGGCCTGGAGCTCCTGCCTAAGGTGACAGGAGAGAAGTAGGACTTTGTGGGGAAGGAGCACAGGGCCTTCTGCTCCTCCTGACCACTCTGCAGAACCCTTGTCTATAGCTTGATGGTACAAAACCCTCAGGTGCATGAAGTCAACTGCACAGGGCCTCACTCTGCTCTTGGTTCCAGGGTGATTGGCATTGGTTCCAGGGCATTGTTATGTGATTATGTCCATGGCCACCTGAATCTACAGGTGACCTTGGAGACCCCCTCCTTCCCAGCTCTGGCACCATCTGTATATCTGGGCATGTCCCCCAACCCCCCCCCCCCCCCCCCCCCCCCCGTTCTCCATCAGCACACTGATGGGCCTGTCTCTACTGGAGCATGTGACCTTGAAGGCCCTAGCTACCTGTGTCCACTAAAGCTGTTGCCATGACGCCTGATACATTTGCAGGCAAATGCCAAACAACCAATCTTCCCCACCCCCTCCTGGGCCAGATGCTACTAATCAAAACAGTTGGGGGAGCCTGCTGTCAGACAGATTGGCTCTCTCCCACCCCAATAGCTGTGGACCAGAGCGGACTGCAGAGGAAAGCCTAAGTGTCTGTTCCGTGTTCTGCAGGCCTTGATTGGCCCAAATTCTTATAGCGTGCATCATGGCTCCCCTGTAAGAGGACTGCAGAGGTAACAGACAGAATGGTCAAAGTGTGTGTGGGGGGGGGGGGGGGAGAAGAGGGCTGTTGGGGGGGGGGCTGTAGAAGAGAGCACCAGCCTTACCCAGGTCTGCAGGATGCTGGGCAGAGATGGCATCAGAGGTGCACAGGCTGCTGTGCCTCAACTCGGGCAGGAGCAAGCTCCAAAGACATAGCAGAAGGGAGGCTGAGCCAGGTCCAACTCCTCCACAAGGATAGTAGCCGCACTAAGCTTCTGTCCGCCAGAGACAGCATTCCAGAAACCAACATTTTAATGCAGAAAAACAATTTACAGGTGGATCACAGGAACTATAAAGACTGGGAGGTTATTTGGCTGCGCCCAGGCAACTGTGCTGCCTCAAGGTACTTAGGCCCCGCCCCTTGCCTCTGCTGCTCATTCCCAAATGGGAAGACTTCGGTTATGTTCAGAATAGAAGACAGAGATGGACAGATCCTTGGAGGGGAGAGGCAGAGGCTGTTGCTTGTCTGGTGCTTAATCCAAGGCCATACCTACTCCAGGTCTGCCATTCCCTGTCCTTTGCCTAGCAGAAACATGAGGGAAGCTGGGGAAGGGGTAACTAGTTGACATCTGGCTTGGAGAAGTCAGCAGCCCAGATGAGACAGCTGCTGGCAGAGCTGTCAGGCCTAGCTGGGACCTCTGGCCTCAGGTGACAATCGGAGTTGGTTTCCTGCTGGCTTGGGACTCAGCACCTCTCACCTGGGCCAGATGCAGCTCAGCTGGGGCACCAGAGGTAGAAATGAGCCCTTCCCCTCCCCTACTAGGGAAGGTAAAGGACAAACTGGGGCAGCCCAAGCTCCAGCAGACCTGGGCTGGTAATGGGGTGCTCTCACAGGGTGACAGTCCAGGCCCCGGCAACCTGCAGGCACTTCCTCTCTAAGCCTGGCAGGGTAAAGGAGACCCCCCCCCTCAACACTGGGTTTCAGCCCCTCCAAAAAAGAAAAATGAAGTCTTCATTGGCATCCACCATGGAGCCTTCACCATGGTTGCCCACCTTCCCCAAAGGTGCCAATGTCAATCCCACGGCAGGAGGATACCCTGCGGATTGGGTCCAGCAGCAGAAGAACATGGAGGAGTAGGAGGCTGGTCACTTTGGCATCTCCAAGGCCATCACCTGAGGCTTCACTTTAAAGTACTGGTTGAATCGGATCACTGCATACCTGTCCAGGACAGGCAAGAAAATGGATGAGCATGGAGGCCAGCAGCCACCAGAGGACTCTGCCTCCCGGCTCAAGCCCGCCTAGGTCTGGGCAAGTCAACTCTTTTTTGTTTGTTTTAGAGACACGGTTTCTGTGTAGCCCTGGTTTTCCTGGAACTCTGTAGACCAGGCTGGCCTCAAACTCACAGAGATCTGCCTGCCTCTGCCTCCCAAGGGCTGGGAGTAAAGAAGTGCACCACCACCACCCCACTAGGGGCAGGTCGACTGTTGAAAATTTCCACTATTTCATTTTATACAGTGAGACCAGAGCAACCCTTCCAAGGGTGTGTTTGGTGTTTTGTTTTTATTATTTTATAGGCTGATGTTCCTGTTTCACAGTGGGCCTCCAGAACTTTTCAATCTTTCAAAGGTAAAACTGTTAATCCGCATCACTTTCTGGTTCCAGCCTAGTGACCACTCTGCTCTGTCCCTAGGCACATGACTCTTATGACCACCTCTCAGAGTCCTAAAGCATCTGTCTTTTTGTGGCTACTTTTTTCACTTAACAAAGTGTCCTCAAAATTCATCTGCATAGCACGTGACCAGATTCCCTTCCTTTCAAAGCCAGAATGATATTCTGTATCGCCCACTTATCAGGTGACCACACTTGGCCAGTGTGAGGGCCGACGTTCTGCACACACATGGGTACACAAACACCTGGGAGCCCGTGCTTCTGATCTTTGGGACATACACCCAGGAGGGGGACTTCTAGATCATATGGGAATTCTATTTTTCAATGTTTGAAGGAACATTCTTTCCCAGAATGGCCAGTTTGCATTCCTAGCAGAATACAAGGGTTCCAGTTTCCCCACATCCTTGCAAATGTTCTTGATTTTCTGTCTTTGTTAGCTTTGTAACATACTCCTCCGATGTATGCCCCCACTGAGCTGGCACAGTGTTATAGCTGAGGGTGGATGGGGACGGGATGGAGGAATTAATTCCCCGTCTGCAAGGACAGAGGGGTTTCATTTCATCAGTCCCCAAGCTGTCATAGAAGAGTTTGGATATAGTCCCTAAGCCTAAGGAAGAGGCAGATACGGGTGGTTCCAGGGATCCTAATGGGTAGATCTAAGTCACCCCAGTGACCTGCCCAAGACCCTTGCACTCTGTAGCTCCTCTTAAATTTTTAAAAATATTATGTAGGGATAGGGGGATGTGTACCACAATGCATGTAGAGGTCAGAGGACAACTTTCAGGATTCAGTTCTCTCTACTTTTACATGGGTTCTGGGGTCAAACTGGTCACCAGGCTGGGCCAACAAGTGCTCTTACCCACTGAGCATCTCATTGGCCTTCCATCCTTTCTCACTGACTCTCTGGCTTGCCTTTTATTTGTCACAGTTTCTCACTAAGATGGCATCAGCAGAATGAGCCCTACACTGAGTAGGACCGTATAGAAGGCTTAGTGGGGTTGGGAGCACTTTCACTGGGTTTCGTGGGGCTCCCCGGGGAGCTTGGGTTGGGTTGACTTGTGCACTGGGATTCTGGCATTCTGTTTTGATTAGTTTGGTCACGTGGTAGTCAGGGTGTAGTGGAATTATGTTGTTACATTCTAAATAATGGTCCCACCTACTGGTTTAATAAAAGTGCTAATTGGCTGAAGGCAGATAGGAAGTGTGGGAAGGGCTACCAGACTTGAGAAAACTCTGGGAACAGGAAGAACAGAGCAGAGATGCCACAGAGAAGCCAGAGATGACACAGATGCAGAGGACATCTATGCTGCTCTGAGAAAAGGTACCGAGCCCCATGGCTGAACAGGATAAGAATCATGGATTAGTTTAAGGGTAAAGAGTTAGCAAGTTATATGCCTGGGCCCCAGGTCAATCAGCAGAAAATTAATGTAAGGGTCTGTGTGTTTCTGAGGGTTCTGCAGGTTTGTGGGACTGTGGGTCTGCATGTCTGGGCCATGAGTCTAGGCCGGAATGTCCTGGCCAGAAACCTAATACAACATCAAGGGCTCTCCCTTGTCTCTGCCCCACACCCATCTTCTCGAATCTCCCCATACTCACCCGAGGAAGTCAAAGCTGATTGTGGAGTACTGGTTCTGTATGAGTGCCCAGAGTCCCCAGAAGAAATGGGATGCCTGCAAACAGGCCAGAGAGGGTCAGCCCTACAAGACCACACCTGTCACCGTCTTCAAGAGAGAGACAGCACCTTAGGTGTCTTGCAGAGCTAACCACTGGCCAGTGTGGGGAGAAATGGAGGCCAGGCCACTGGATAGTTTGGTATCCAGTGCTATCACCACTACCCAACTTTCTTTTGATCATGACATGTCATCACAGCCATGGAAGCCCTCACCTAAGAACAATTTCCCCTGGGCTCTGAGTGGGAGACTGACAGGTCCAAGCACTCACCAGAGCAAATTTGTTGACTTGTGCATAAAGCCGCTCCACCTCTCTGGTGGTTGCAGCCGACCCCTTTTGTGCCTCAAGGTAATAGCGAAGCCACTCTAGCTGGATCTCCCGGGCTGGATAACGGCAATAATCAACTTCATTCACTCCTACAAGGCAAGTCAGACCAACAAAAGTTGCTGGAAAAGCTCCTCTTAGGTTTGAGACCAGGAGTCTTCTACCTTGAGCTGTGGGCTGGCCTGAGGAGGAGCCCTGTGAGGGTAGTTCAGTCAGTGGAGGGGTCTCCTCGACCTAGATAGGTACTATTTGCTTAAGTCTGAGGAAGGAGGCTGAGTAGTCAAAGGCCAGGAAACTGCCCTGCAAGTGGGGGGAATCCCAAGGCAGGGCCACCAGATATCTGCCCCTCTATCAAGTGATGCTTCACAGAAGATCTCAGGCTTGGCATCACTTGACCCCAGTGCAGCCCTTTTATCTCAGGGCCCTTATTCCTTCACCTTCTAGACAAGTAGTTGGACTTGCTTATCAGTGTTAAGTGCTGATGCTTGCATGGGCATTTCCTAGAAAAGTGCCCCCCCACTGCTCCCCATGACTGACTGACACAGCCTGTTTGCACCCTTTCCATTTCTAAGTATTTTCAACCTTCTTCCCAGTTCTTCAGATACGTGCCTGACATATGGTAGGCCAGGAACTACAAAGTAGTAGTTTATTTCAGGTGGTAGCAGAGCTGGGCCACCATCTCCAGAGTTTCTCCTCCCCATTTTTACACCCTTCTCATGTGTCCCTGATAGCCCTAAAGAAACAGTTTCCGAGTTCCAAGCATGTGAGTAATAAACAATCTCCCTTTAACAAATGAGAAGGCCCAGGGCACACAGCCAGTTAGAGGCGGGGTTGGGTTGGACCTGTATCTTCCTACTGCCCAGAGTCTGTTTGCTGGCTCCTAAAGGATAAATCCACCCCTTTGGAGAAGCTCCAGCTGAACTTTGCTCTGTGTACTGAATAAGGGCTTAGCACCTCTGCACAGGGCCCCCCAGCAAGTGAACTGCCAAACATGTGTCCTAGAGGACAGGCCTCGGCTCCAGCTCATCACAGCTCAGCTGAGACCCAACCTCTCCCTCTGATTGCCTTGAGAGCTGGGCCCCCCCAGCTGTAAACAACTGCACAGACCTGGTATTCTGAAACTCTGTGAGATGTGATTCATCAACCTGGTTTGGGCTGAGTTGGTCAGGAGAACAGCCAAGGGATGGCTCCACAGTTGGTCAGAGCACCTCAACTTTCCTACACACTAGAGGCCCGCCATGGCACACTAGCAAGTCCAAGTACCAGTCTATAGATGCCCCTCCAACTGTGTCTAACTCCTTAGAGGAGTTGTCTCCATGTTCCTATGCCCTGCTGCCCTTCTTCCATGGATGGGACTAGATACCATGCCTTTATGGTATAGTTGCCAAGTCTGAGGTGAGAGAGCGGGAGGTTTTTTTGGACACTGGGTTTCTATATAATCCTGCCTGTCCTAGAACTCAATATATAGACCAGGCTGGCTTCAAGCTCACAAAGATCTGCCTGCCTCTCTCTGCCTCCTGAGCACTGGGATTGAAGGTATGTACCACCACCACACCTAGCCTTGAGCATGTACCTAACTCAATGGTGCAATGTAGGTATTACCCCATCTCCATTTTACAGCCACAGAGGGCAGTGACCTGAATCCCCACCACTAGTAACAAAACTAGGGTTGAAACTCAGGAAATCAAGTTGTGGAAATTCCTTTAACTAGCTCTGCCTAGACTATTTACTTCAGGACACCAGATAAACAGCAACGTACAGCTTATTTGGACACATCTGCATTCATGGACAATTGTACAAGTTGTACTGGGCATGAAGGAGGGATAGCCAAACTGCTGGGGGCTTACCTTTCCTGAGGAAGGGGTATTTCCTTCAAGACAGGGTCTTATTAAGTTACCAAGATTGGCTTTGAATATATACTGTAGCCCAGAAAGGTCTTAAACTGGGATCCTCCTGTCTTACCCTCCCAAGTAGCTGAGGTCACAGGACTAAATTACTGAGCCCTGCTTGGAAGGGCGACCTTCTTAGTTCAGGCTGAGTAGCCCTTAGAACCTCCAGTGAACGGTATTTTCCTCATTTGTACCGCCCGCCAAACAGGCTAGCAGAGTTCACCTCTGGAGGGGAGTTCCTTTCAGGCTGTGTCCACCTCCCACCTACTAAGCCTCAAGTCTAGAACCACTTGTGGCCCTCCTGGTAGGCTTGGCACCCCATCATGAAGGGGGGCCCCCGAGGTCAGGGTAATCCTTACCTGCAAACTCATTGAAATGGTTGCCAATGTCAAAAGCCTGGTAGTTATATCCTGCATATTCATAGTCGATGAACCGCACATGGCCTAGGAGGGAAAGGAGAAACAGGTGAGTCCCAGATAAGGAAATAGGTCATGGTCAGACTTCCAGACCTCATGCTCTGGCCCTCCCTGATCTCTGCCACAGCTTCTAGGCCACTCCCATCTGTCCACCTGCCACCTTCATAGTTCAGCTGCCTCCAGCTCAGCTGGGTCCTCAGGCTCCCTATCCAAAGGCACCTGTCCACAGCATAGCTAAGGATCAGAAGCAAAGCAAGTACTTCCTGCGCACCATGTCTGTGGATCCCACAGCCATAGATTCACTCGCTTTCATAGACTGAAAAATCTTTAAATTTTGATCTGAGGGATGAAGAGAAGGCCCAGAGATTAAGAGTACAGGCTACTCTTGCAGAGGTCCTGGTCCTGAGGTTTGATTCTTAGAACCCACATGGTGGTTCATAACCAACCATAAGAGCAGGTCCAGGGGATCCAACAACCTCTCTGGCTTCTGTGCATATGACACACGGGCAAAATAATAACACACATAAAATACTAATTAAAAAGTTCATATGTGCTAAACATGTACAGACTTTTCCTTCGTCATTCCTAAGACAACACAGCTTAACATCTATTTCCATTATAAAGGAGATGGTAAGGAGCCAGAAGAATGCCACATGCAAATACTATTGTATTTATTTTTATTTGTTTTTTGGGGTGCTGGGGACAGGATTCTGAGCCCCACATGCTAATCAAGTGCTTTCCCTGAGAAGCTCCAGTCCGCTGCTTTATAGGAGACTCGCTGGCTCTCTCAAATGTCCCACAACAACTTCCGTGTGTAATGAGGGACCCCTGTATTTTTAGAGGATTTGTATTCTCAGGAATACAAATCCCCCCTTTTCTCTTCTCTTTGCAACCTTCCTGCCCTCTCAAGGCTTGGGATGATCTCCTCAGAAACCATAAAACCATCAGGCTTCATGGCTTGGGCGTCCTGATATTGAAGACCTTCTCAACTATGATTTTGAGTTCTTTCTTACAATGTGTTTCTTTAAGATTTATTTATTATGTATAGTGTTCTGCCTGCAGACCAGAAGAGGGCACCAGATCCCATTACAGACGGTTGTGAGCCACCATGTAGTTGCTGGGAATTGAACAGGACGTCTGGGAGAGCAGCCACTGCTCTTAACCTCTGAGCCATCTCTCCAGCCCTCTTTTTAACAATATGTTTTTCTAAGTGTTAGTTTCCCGTCCCATTTTTCTCACAAATGAAGATCACCATAAGGTATACCTGTGTCCTCCAGACTAAAGGAAAGTCAAAGCTAAGGCCTACTGGCCCTTGTCCTCAGACCCCTGAAGCCAGCAGACTCACATCCGAGGAGCTTGAGAGGCTGTACCTTTGGCGCTGTCATAGATGATATTCTTGCAGAGCAGATCATTGTGACAGAACACCACAGGGGACTCCAGTTGGGACAGGTGTTCCTTTAGCCAGGTTAGCTCCTGCCCCAACACCTCCACCTTAGGGACATCTGCAGAAAGGCTAGACAGTGAGGGGGAAAAGTTGCTTGTCAGAGGAGGGTTGACTCAGACAGGTAAGACCTCAACTCTAGTCCAGTCACTCATTTACTGTAAAGACCTCAGACAAATGGCCAGCCCAGCAGAGCTTCCCACTTTTGTCACACACAAGTGTGTCCTGTCCTTCTAGTTCCCAGGCTTATAATGAAAAAGCAGGTTAAAACCTGGTCATAAAAGTAGCTGGCAGAACATAAATGTCACCAAGTGTGGCAGTGGTGATGCACGCCTTTAATCCCAGCACTCAGGAGGCAGAGGGGGGTGGATCTTGGTGAGCTGGAAATCAGCCTGGTCTACAGTAGTAGTTCCGGGACAGGCAGGGACACACAGAGAAACCCTGTCTTGGGAAAGAAAAACAAAAAGGCACTAGCTAAATGGCACCTCTGCTACTTTGTGAAGTGGACAGGGTGAGGGAGGGGGACCCAGAAGACAGGTGAGGTGACAAGTGTCAGAGGCCATGGAATTAATTAATGATGAGAGGCAGAATAAACAGCAGTACCAGGAACTCCACAAGAGAGGCTGTACTTCTAAGGTGAGATTCCCCAGTAAGAGAACCGCAGGAAGGACAGAAGAAATAGGACTTCCTCAACACAGCGTGCCCTGGTGGCCCCTCGTATCTCAGCTGCTGAGGTAATCAGTCATCTCACAGGGCTGTAACAGGGCAAGCTATACACCGCACAATGTCAGAAAACAGCAGCACCCCCAGCACACGCTGTGTGAGAGACTTGTTTTGCCACACTCCCAACAACTAATTCCTGTCACCTTGAGATATGAGTGCTTCCTGTCCCTGGCATCTGTTAGATGAGCTTGAAGGTGGAGCAAAAATGTACAAGGCTATTTCCACCCACCCCCATGTCTCAGAGAAGTAGCATTGTTTGCCAAGCATGCTGGGCTGGTGAATGATCTGTCATGGGTCAATCAATGCAGAAGTTAGGTGAGGACACTCTGTACTCAGGTGCTCTGAACTCTGGCCCTTTGGGTACGTAGGTCTGTGTACAGTGAAAATGCCAAACAGCACAGTCTTTCAAAATTCAGAACTACCCCTGGGAGAGGGGTGCTGGGCCTGGTCTCCCTCCACTCCTGCGTCTCTGCCTAGGACGGCAAAGGGTCAGAGAGGAAGATGACGATGAGCTTTATCCTGGTTCACCTCCCCACTGGACAGAGCTGTCTAAGATGTCCCCCCGTCTCCTGGAGAAAAGGAATGTCGCAGCTAGAGAGACCTTAGTCTTCCATCCTACAGGACTGAAAAACGGAGGCTCCGGAACAGAAAAAGCCCCATCCATCCCTGATGCCTCACAGCCTGGACACAGGGACCCAAACCTCAGCCTAGCTGGGTTCCCAGCCTACCTACCAAATGTCCTCATCACAGGGCTGTGTACCCTTGATCTGTTCCTTTAGTCTCTAAGACAGCTTCTCGGAGCCAGGCAACCCACAGACAGAGGGGAACTCCATCCTCGGTCATGCATGTGACCCTCCCAAAAGCTCCTTTAGAACGCCCTCTTCCTCTGAGGCTATCTCAAGGAGGAGTCCTCTGGTTTGCCCAGGTCTCGGTCTGAAAATCGTGCCTGTGACAGCCGGATGCCCACTCCCAGCCACTGGCCTCAGTCTGACCCTACCCTGACACATCAAAGCTACTGTGATGCTTACTTGTGAACAATCCCAGCCTATCTCCAGGGCCCCCTTCGACTGTAGTGTCCCTCCCTAAACATGTGGACCTCTGCCAGCTCTGCTGCCTCCCATCATGCCAACACTAACCCCCACACCTCTTCAGAGCAAGCACCACTGACACCCAGAAACAGTGGAAGGGATGAGACTGGGGTCTCTGAGAGGCCCCTCCTGTCAGTGGGGGAAACGGCTGCTTGGCCACCTCCACTCAGTTCCTCTGAGCAAGAAAAACTTCTTTCTCCTCTAAGGGACCAAGTCTCCACTGCTGCAGTCTCTTGGTTTTCCACCATCTCATCAGGCCACCCATCAGTGTCCCCTCATGATGTCCCTAAGGCAGCCACTAGCCCACACTGCCCCATCCAGGGCCAAATAGCCACCAGTGCGTCAAGTTCTTTTCTACAGCCTCTGACATCTACCCATCAAGCTGCCCCAAGCAATGTTGCCCCAAATGTGTTCTGTGCTCCAGGGAGGCCACCAAAATGAGTCCTGGTCCTGGAGGAGTGCTCCCTGGCCTGGCCTGGCGAAGTACACTCAGCAAGCACTCTATGGGGACCTGGTTCTCCTAACTTGGGTCTTCCAGTTCTAGAACCTGCCCTCAGCTTGTCTCCCAACCTCAAGCGCACACCCAGCCCCTTCACCAAAGCTGTCCTTATGTCTGATAGGCCTCTTCCTAAACCATACTTCTGGCTCATATACCTTCATAATAGTGGGCATGGAGGCACACTCTTGGAATCCTAGCATTTGGGAGACCAGGGCAGTAAGACCACAAGTTCAAGACAGGTTAACTGGGGCTACATGAGTCTGAGGCCAGTGTGGGATAAATAGTGAGGCCCTGCCTCAAACCAACAAACACAAAACCCAAACACACTTTCATGACTTCCTGACGCTATTTGCACCTGCTCCAGCCACATTTACCTACTCAGCAGCCTTCAGCAGCCCACCCAGGCTGTCCCCTGAGCTGGAGCAGCCATCTCTCTTGTGCGGCCACATCTGCCAAGATGACTTTTGCTGCCCCGTCCTACCCCTGCCTAAGCATTACACACCCTGCCTTCTTTTGTACCAAGTACAGGCACATTCTGTTTACCCAGAAGGCTCCTAATCTCCTTACTGGCAGGGCCTGTGTCACAATCACCTTCACGTTTCTGCCATTCTAATCCCAATGTCTGTGAAATGAAGAACTGAGTAAGTTAGGAAAGTGAGGTAATGCCAAGTCTAAGATGCTCCATCTAGTTTCAATGACTGTTCAGCAGTGTCCTGCTGTGGGATGTGCAAGGCAGTTCTAAAGGGTGAGGGGATGATCCTTTAGAGCGGCTCAAAGAAGTTAAATCTTGATTTCCCTGGGGCCAAGGGCATGACAAGAACAAAGGGAGTTGGCCAGCTCTTCACCGAGGACCTCTTTCTTCTGAACAAGATCATTCACCACAGCTACACAGAGATAGTGGTCAAAGGACGCTCTAGTGTCCATGCATGTATGAGCATGAGGCCTGCACAAGGAACAGCAAGTCCCATCTCCACGTGGCTGAGGGGACATGTCACACTTTAGGTTTTAGGGACATGGTAGTCCTTGTCTAAGGATCTGAATGTGGTCAGATGGAGGCAAGCTAGGGCCATCCTGGGCCCTCATTTTACAATCACTGGGTATGAGGATTCAGATAAAGTCATGGGTGTGTGCAAGGGACAAATAATGGGGTAGGAGTTAATGACCACCAAGGAAGAGGAAGGATAACACTCTTCTCTCCCAGACACCCCCTCTCGACACTATTCCTGCGACACTTCAGCAGAAGTAGTGGTCAAATTAATTGTATATTCCGAAAGTTACTACAAGAGAGAACTTTGAATGCCCAGCACAAAAAACCTATAGACATTTGAACTGAAGACATGTATTAGTTACCCTGATCTCACCATCCCATATTGTATGTATAATCATATGCCAATCAAAGATTCAAATACATTTTAAAAGGCAATGCTTGCTGGGTACGATAACATACACCTTTAATCCCAGCTCTTTAAAGACAGAGGCAGGCTGATCTCTGTGAGTTCAAAGCAAGCTTGATCTACATAGTAAGTTCCAGGTCAGCAGGGTCTACACTGCCTCAAAAAAAAAAATGTTCCCTTGTAGGATGTGTGGGAGGTCAGGGACCATGTTGTTGACTCTTTCCATGCTTTAGTCTCCAATATGTGTCAGGAGTTGGGTACCTGAAGGCCAGTGAGCAAAGGGGGAGTTTGGGGAACCCTGTTTTGCTTGGAAGTAGAATCAGGATGGGAGGGAAATCTCTGTCTCCGGAGAGCACTTCACGGAGCTGTGGTGTGGGAAGGAACAAAGCAGAGAACACAGGTTCCAAAGGTACACAGACTTTGGAGGAGCCCAGGCAATCAGCAGAAAACTGACATTCCAAGGGCTTGGCTGTCTATTCTCATGATCCACTAAGCTCAGCAACTCAGGTTCTCAGAGGCTTCGCCCTCCTCTGCTTCCAAAGACAGACATGCAGAGTTAAGTCCTGGGATGGGAAACCAAAGCCTCACACTGACAGCCTGACAGGGGAGAAGAGCTACCTCTTGCAACCCTAGTCGCTTCTAAGAAAAATGGGGTTGTCCCTGGCCCTGCTCCCTGACACAGTCAGAAAAAGCAAAGAGAAATCCGTGCTATTGTACAAGACTGCTGATCCACATTGCTAAGATGTGGCCAAAGGCCTCCCTCTGCCTGGACTGTGGCTCAGGGTGGAAGATGCCCAGGAGAAACTCCTCCTCACTGGAAACTGCATCCCTGAACCTCCTCTAAGAGTTGCCTGGAGCCAAAAGTAAGGGTCAGTCGGAAACATTGGCAGCCTTGAGCCTTCTCAGATCTTTGTACCTGGGACTGATCTCATCTTTGACCAGTGTGAAATAATGATGCATCTTATGCCAGAGGGTTGGCTTAGGCAGGCTGCCATTGGCGTGGATGGCGTGAATCTTTGCCATTTCTAAGGCGATTAACCTACAACAGAAATGGGAGGGATAGTGAGTGTCAGGACTGGCCTTGTCCTCCTGCCCAGCCCCTCCTGACCAGAAAGGGTTTGGAAGAACCATACGTGGGATCTTGACAGGTCCCTGGAACCCTTGGTCTCCCAAATAAGGTCTCAGTAGAAGGCAGGAAAATGCAATAAGACCTTCATCCATTGTTCCTTTTCTAGTCTGGAGCTGGACCGGAGAAAAACAGAGGACCATTCCCCCAGGCCAGTAGCTTGGCCTTCCCCAGATTTCCCATAGCCGCCCCTGAGAACACAGGCACACACAGACATAAGAGCAGTTCCCCCATCCCCAGACAGTGGATTTTGAAGCTAGGTAAGGAGGAAATATCAGTATGGCCAAGGTGGGGAGGCTGACCTAGGGCAGCCCCTGCTGACACCACAGGGAGCTGATGCTGGTGAGCAGATAGCAAGAACACAAAACAAGCCAGCCTTCTATCTTCAAGTTCTCCTACAGACAAAATCCAAGGTCCTGGGGGGAGGAGTGAGTAGTAGGGAGGTCTGCTGGGAGTGGGAAGGGTGAGTGGAAGGCTGGCTACTGGAGAAAGACCTTGATAAGAGCCTAGCACCAAGGCCAGTGCCAAGGTCAGCTCGGAGGCTGGGGTCCCAGCTGGCCTCTGCCAGCTCTCCCTCTGCAGTCCAATGCTAACTGCCTGCCAAGCCTTCAACATCCAAGCTTCTGCAATTCCCTCGCCTCTGCCTGTTGCTGGAATAATAATCACTAGGAAGGACAACAAAGGCCCTGGTTGTTTGAAACCTTGTTACAGAGCTGTCCTAAGGCTACTCTTCCTCTTGCCAGGCCTGGGAAGGGACCAGCCATACACCATCAGGATAATGGCAATTTCAGGCTCCTCCCCAAGCCTCTCACTTCCTTTAGGGTGGAGGGCCATGAACAGCAGAGTAGTTGCTTGGAGGTCAGAGGTCCTGGGGTAGCTGAGAGCCCACCAAGGATCTGGGAAAAGGGAAGACAGACCCGAGTCTTCTTTCCCTAGGAAGATTCTGAACAGAGCTGTTCCTTGAATGTCAAAAGGGCTGTTGTGTGAATAGCAATTGAAATAAATTCAATACTCAGCATTTTCATGCCGCAGAGCCTCAGCAGACCCGGCTGAGGGTTGGCTCAAGAGATATGGGGTAGGGGGGTGGGGGGCGGGGCACTTCCCTGCGGATACCCTGTTACCATGACAGGATGGGGAAAGCTCTGTCCTGGGAAAGTCACCAAGGAAAGGCCTACCTTCTAAACCACCCCAATTTCTGGCTCTCCTCCAAACACCAACTTCTTATTATGGTACCTAAATCCCCCTTCAATCTCCATGACAGTGGTAATTGTTTCCAGAAGGAGGATCACAGAGGGACTAGGAGAGGTGGGGACTTGCCAGTGTTTGTTGAGCTAAGGGAGGAGCTATGTGAAAACCAAGGCAAGGTCCCCTGTACCCTGCTTTGACTTCTCTCCAGGACGGGTGTACTCAGCATGAACTCCAATGACCCCCACACAGGTGGACATGCCCTTCACACACATACCCTCACCAACACACGGCTATAACACACAACTCAAATATAACGTCCAGGGGCCCGGGCTGTCTCAGAGGCAGCATTGAAGAGTGTGGAAGGCTGGCCACGTATGCAGAGAGCCAAGTATACTTACTTGGGTTGAATGATGGGCAGCTGAGGAGGCACTGAAAATATAGGCCTACCCCAAGGTGGGCATTATACCCTCAGAAAACAAGGGAAGTCTCCTTCCTCTTGGGCTGGGTACAGACAGCAGATGCTGAGCAAAGGACCTGGGCAGACCCTGCACTGTTGCTCCCAGCATCAGGAGCGATCCTCATCTGGCTCATGCCTCTCTAATAGTCTGGTGGCCTTCATTCACAGAGCTCATGACACTTTGGGAGAGAGAGGACACTGCTTGACCACACTTCCTGACCCAGTCAAGGGCGGTGTACCAGGAGCTACTTGGTTCTCCCCCTTTCTGACCCCATGGTAGTATCCTAGGGCTTGAAGGTTAAATGTAATCCCTTCTGCACAGAGGCCTCAGCCATAATCCAAATGTAGGTCTTCACTGTCAGGGAACCCAAAGGACACTCAACTTGGGGGTGGGGAAGGAAGGTATCTCCAGCTGGCTGAAGTCAAGTTTGCCCTCCTTAGAGCTGTTTGCCTTCACACCTTTCACTCTCTGCAAAAGATGGGAGGGGAGCTGTGCAAGGCGTGCCTTTAGTCCCAACACTTGGGAGGCAGAGCAGGTGGGTCTCTTTGAGTTTGAAGCCAGCCTGGTCTACGTACCAAATGCCAGGATAGCCAGTGCTACAGGGAGACACTCTGTCTCCAAAAGACTGAAGAGGAAGATGGGAAGGGGAAACTTCCTGTGTGCCTTCAGAATTTGGCTCAGAGTTCCAGGGCTTCTTCATGTTTCCACATCTGACAGTGTGGACAGAGATTTAAGAAATGGGGGAAAAAAATACCAAAAACAACAACAGAAACCTGATCTCTGGTACTTTTATGGGACCACTTTGTTCCTCCTGGAACTCTTTCTTCTAGGGGACACCACTGTAGGTTATGGGATGTTGCAGCCTCTGGGTAGAGCATATCAACAAATATTTTTAAAGCAATACAAAAATATGACATATGACTCTTTTTCATGAACCCCATTGCAAGAACCTTGAAACCATAGCCTTGGGGAAATTGTGCAGAGTGTCCTGTACCCTACTCACCTGAAGAGATGGGGTTCTCTGATGTGCTCTGGTCCCAGGGCCACACCCTGCATGTACTCATAGCACAGCCCATTCTGAAAGGTGCAGTAGAGTTTGGGGGCGCAGCCATGTGCTCGCAGCAGCTGGAAGTTCCTGACCTCATTCTCCCGGTCCACCAGCAACTCTGTCCGCTCCCCATACACCCGGACGAGCACACAGTCCCGCATGTCCTCTTCCACATAACAGGCCACTAGTTTGTTGGTGATGCCATCTTTGAAGCGCTAGCATGAGGAGAGGGTAGCTATGGGTGGGAGGGTGGGGTATAATCCTCTGGCCTCTTCCCAGAGCTTTAATCAAAGCAGAATGTGTGTTGTTTTTTTTTTTTTTTTTTGAATACTTAACACAATCCCACACCAGCCAGCACTCTGCCTTGGAGTAAACTATGAGGAGGGGAGGCGGCCATGCTGAGCCCAGGCACACTCACTTGGCCTAGGTCTACCTCCAGGATACAGGATTTGGCAGAGTGAGCATATCCACACTAGGCAGCCAGTGGGTAAAGGCCCTCCACTCCCTTCTCCATCCTGACTCTGAAAGAACTCACCACAGGTGAGAACGTGGCCAATGAGGGCTGGGAATTGCCCAGACACATCCTGACCAGCTGCCTCTCACCAAGGCAGGCAAAGGCTCTCAGCTGTATCTCTTGTTCCATCCAGTGGCAGAGAGACAAGGAGGGTACTGAGGTTGGCACTCATCCCAGGGCCCTGGCTGCCAGAGGTCCTTGAACCTCTTAATTCCACACCAGAACAGGAGACCACAGGGGTGGGAACACAGACACTCTGGGCATGGCGATAGGGAGGAAGGAACCATGAGCTAAAGTTTTATGGGCACCATGTGACAGAGATGGGTGGAACTTTAGAGGCCACCTGAACCTACTCCGGGTGAGGAAACAGGCCTAGTGAGACAGTGGATTAGTGTCTGCTGTGCTAGTGCTGGATTTAATCTCAGGTTTGCCTTGCTCCTGACTGGGTCTTCTGAAAGAAACACTACCCCACTCAGCCCAGATTCTCCTCAGAAAGTCTGTGACAAACAACGCTACCCTTCTGCACCTCTGTTCAGGCTGCCCAGACTGTGGGTAGGGATAGGTGTAAGCATTTTTTTAAGAGCATGCAGGACAGCTAGGGAGTAAGCTAGAGGCCAAGGTGGGCAGCTCTGCCCACAGGTGTGTGGGGGAGAATATATCCAGCTGGGGTGGGAAGACAACCTGTGTGTGTTGGGGGAGGGGGAGGTTGCTCAGAGATAGCCTGAGGCCACCGTGAAGGTGCTTTTTCTGGAATTCCGAATTCAACAGGGCTTGTTCATGGGGCCCTTAGGGAATGCTCGGATCCCTGAAGGCTTGGATCTCACGCTAGGGCGAAGGAGCAGCACAGGGGAGGTTTACTTAAAAGTTCGTGCCTCCTTGGGTTTCAGAGCGACTGAGCAGGCACTTCTGGGCAACTAGGGGACAAGCACTCAGCGACAGGGGGTGGGGCCGCACGCGCAGCATGCTGACAGTGGGCAGGTAAACCTCAGGCTGCATGCTGGGGAACCCCAGGAACAGGCGAGTGGGGAGGGTCTAGAGAAGCGTGCGCCCAGCTTTGCATAGGCATCAAAAGAGATGGAGAGCTAAACATATATACAAACCACGGTCCAAAACCTTTCCTGCGCAACAGCCGCGCAACCCTGGGACCCGCACTCAGAAGGATGCACTCGGGGGGGGGGGGCGTCCACGCAACCCCGCTGCAGCCCAGGCAGGGCCCCATCCCCGGCCTCGCTCCCGCTCGGCTACCTTGGTCCGAACTTGCTCGGGTTTCCAGTGCGGCCGCAGCTCTTGGATAAGGCGCAGGGCACCGGGGAGGATGTTGTCCTGATCCACCACGACGCCGAAGCACGGGACGGCGGCCCTCGGGGGCTCTGGTGGCTCCCAGCAGCCGGCGCTGGCCGCCGCCTTCTCCTCCATGCCCCATGAGCACTGCGGGCAAGGCGCCTGCCTCGGCAGGTAAAAGGGCGAGCACGGCACTGGAGCTGAAGGGGGCACAGCCATTCCCAGCAGCCCCACCCCCTTGGAGCCGCCGCGCCCGCGTTAGCCCCTACGGGGGGGCCCTGAGAGGGAGTGGGAGTGGTCGAGGAGGGGCCAGGGGAAGTCCATGACTCATGAGCAAGCTGCCCTCTCCGATCGCCAGCGCGCAGCCCCACAACACTGCTGGCCGGGGATCGCCCGGGTCCGCCGCGACAGTGACATCACGGGCCGCAGTAACGCCCCCTGCCCGCCCCGCCCCCGCCTCCGGGCGAGTGCAGCGGGCCATCTCCCACAGCTGGAGCGGTGGCTACCTGGAGCTCTGGGCGGGGGTAATGCCCCGCCTCAATGACGCAAAGGGCGGAGCCTCCTCAGGCCCCTCCCCAGGTCCCTGCTTGGGCATCCTCATATCGGATGACTCGTTTCCCATTGGGGCGCACAGCTCTTTTCCAGCTCTTTCCGGGTATCCTAGGGTAGGGCCTGGGTTGAGGGGGGCTCATCTTTGTCCCCACCTCATCCTGGAATATGGGTATCAGCTGCTCCCCAAGTGTGGGCTTTGGCTTGCCTTCAAATTTCTGGACCCTTCGAAAAGGTTGGGCTGCATGTCTAAGGCTTCTAGGCATCACTCACCAACCACCACACACACACATTCAGTGAGAAGCCACATGGTGATGGGGTCGGGGTGGATGTCCTGGAGGCAGACTGGACTCTAACTGAACATGCCTGGGTATTTTATGAGTACACAAGCACATTGTGACTCACTAAATCATCTTTAAATCTTTCTCCCCGTCCTGGGAGACTGACCTCCGGGCACAGATAGTCGGCACACAGGTGCCTGTAGCCCAGTGCTTTGTCGAACAAAGAGGTGATCAAAGGCCTGGTACAACCTATGGACCAGAGTGCATATGGAGTGGCTGATGACAATTGTAGAGGAAGGGGTGATTAGTCCCCTGACAGATTTGCTGTGAAGAGGAGACACATGGAAAGACGAAATGCCAGCCTTTGGAAAGCCCCTCTTTGAGCCATAGGTTTCCCTGGTCACCTCCAAAGCAAACAGTATTAGTTCTGCTATAGCAAAACATGGACTTGCCTCAGGGACCTCATTGCTTACTATCTCAGACTGCTGCATTTGAAAAATGCCACAAAATAGGTGTGTCTCTGTGTCTCCCAAATTGTCCTTTTGACCTATTCAGGAACCTCTCAACCACAAGACTCTCTGACTCCTGCTGCCCAGAACCCAGGTCCTCTGCTACAATTTGCCGATGCCTCTTACAGTGGCCACTAGTCCCATGTGGCTACTCAGCACTTGAAATGTGACCAGTGTAGCATTTTGTGGAAGTAGCCACTTGGTGCCACCGTATTGGGCATTGTAGCGGATGATAGAGGACCGCCCACTTAAGGTCACGAAGCCCCAGGACACCAGAATTGGAAAGGACATTGCCTCCAGCTCTTTCTTTTGCTGGGCAAGTAATCATGATCAGTGGGAGTCCAGGCTCTTGTTGTCAGCTCTGTGCCAGGACTCCACACACAGCTCCTATTATGCAAATACCACCTCAGAGAAGCCCTGGGACCCCTAATCCCAGGAGAGTGAAATCCTACAGATACCAAGAGGCATGAGAAGCTACAGGTGAATATTGCTTTCTCATTCCCTAAGCTTTACAGCCTGGGGCAAGCTGTGGGGAAGAGCCCTCAGCTGTGGTGTCCTCAGGCCTTGAGATAGAAGTCAGCAGCCCCATGTGTGTGCGCCTAACCCAAACCAAGCCCTGTCCCTGTGTTGGCACCACTCACATGGGACTGAGGTGGAGTCCCTAGGACCTGAGTCATCTGGACTGGGTTCTAGGGTAGTTTTCCACTGTTTCTAAGGATTCTTTCCTGCTTGATTCTTTACCAAGTGATCTTAGGAAAAATGCCTTCTGTCTCTATGTATTTATCACATGGCAGGTAGGACAGTTGGATGTCTGAAGTCCTGTATTCTTAGGTGGTGATGACTTAGATTGCCTGTGTAAATGGTCACATGAGGCAGGAGCATATAGACAGTGCAGAGCAAGCTGAGGGCTGCTGTGGGATAAGGCTCTTACACACACTGTACAGATTTGTCACTGGTATTGGTTTAATAAAACACTGATTGGCCGGTAGACATGCAGGAAGTATAGGCAGGGCAACCGGACTTAGAGAATTCTGGGAAACAGAAAGGCAGAAAGAAGTCACTAGCCAGACACAGAACAAGCAAGGTGGGGATACTGGGCTGAGAAAAGCAATCAAGCCACATGGCTAAACGCAGGTGAGAATTATGGATTAACTTAAGTGTGAGAGCTAGATAGTAATATGCTCGAGCTACTGGCCCAGCATTTACTATAACGGTAAGCCTCTGAGTCAGCTATTTGGAAAGCAGATGCTGAGTATTTGGGAGCTGTTGGCCTGATACAGAGAGGCATTTCCCAGGGAACTCCATCTAAGGTCGAAGCACTCAACAGCACAAAGCCTAAGATCAGAATTGACTTCTATGGGCTGGAAGCATCTTTCTGACTGTCTTAGTCAGGGTCACCATTGCTGTGACAAAACACTGTGATCAAAGCAACTTGGGATGAAGGGGTTTATCTGATTTACACTCCACATCACAGTTCATCCAAGGAAGTCGGGACAGGGACTCAGGCAGGGCAGGAACACGGAGGCAGTGGGGGCAGTAGCTGATGCAGTGGCCATGAAGGGGAACTCCCTCCTGTTCAGCCTGCTTTGTTATAGAACCTGGCCCTACCCACAGTGGGTCGGGCCCTCACATATCAATTGCTAATTAAGAAAATGTTTTGTAGGTTTGCCGGATGCCCCATCTTATGGAGGCTTTTTTGAAATTGTGGGTCCCTCATTTCAGATGACTAGCTTGTGTCAAGGTGACAGAAAACTTACACTCTATTGTCATAACTCTCAGTGGTCCTAGAGGAACATGGGGCCTATCTCTTTGTACACTCCCCAACCAATGTTGTATGAACAAGCTTTATGTGAATCCTGCTGACTGTAGATGGAGGGCATTGACCTTACATACAGAAGCATGTGGGGGCAGGTGTCTATTTTGTTAATTACATTCTCCCTCTCTCTAGCCCTCTGTCTCTGTCTTTCTCTGTGTCTCGGTGCTTGTATCTCTCTCTCTCTCTCTGTGCCAAAGGATAATGTCAATTACCATTCCTTAGGTTTTAAACCCCAGAGATCTGGGATCTGCTGGTTTGTATCCTCCTGGATGCCATCATGCCTGGATTTTTTTTTTTTTTTAAATGTGGGTTCTGGGGATCGAACTCAGGCTCTCACACTTGAAAAGCAAGCACCTCACCAACAAAGCTACATCTCTATTTGTCATATGTGTCTTCTCCATATGTGACAACACAACTATTGAAACTCAAAAGGATCCATCCAAAAGAGATTGAAAACATGAGTCTTTATTCTGTCTTTCCTCAAAGCAGGAAAGGGTGAGTGAAGGTAAAGGGCCAAGCACTCATCAGGAGCTGTGTCCAGTGTTCCTGTGTGGGGGACAAGCCCAGACAAAATGGCCCTCAGGAGTGCCAGCCTCAGCCTGAAACTAGGGCTACTGGGTGACAGGGCATTAGCGGGCCAAGGCAAACCCAATGCGATTGTTATGCCGATCAAACTCTGTGTAGAACTTTCGAATGAAGCTGGCACCCAGGACCCAGACAGGCCCAGTGGGTGGCGGGATGTCCAGGCCATGAAGAGCCAATGTGCATAGGTCATCATTCCTGTAGGGATCCTGGTAAGAAGCAGAAGATTTGCTATGTTGCCCACAACACATCCCCTTCCCACTTCCTGACCCCAGCAACTATTTTTGGTATAGGCCCCAGCTCTCCTGCAAATCTTTCCAAAGTCATTTTAGCCCAGCTAAATTCTAGCCTTCCTGGGGCAGGCAGGTACTGTGACAGATACCAGGCAAACAGTGTCTCCCCTGTGCTCGAAGACTCACTCAGCTTCTGACCCAGTTCAAATCACTGAACTTCTCAAGGTCCATGAACATGAAAATAGCAGAGGATTAAAGTGAGGACGACTCAGAAATGGAGAGAGAACTGTCACTGAGTCACAACTTGAGTTTTGGTTGCTCTTTGTTTGTTTGGTTGGTTATTTATTTATTTTGGTGGATTTTTGTTTTTGTTTTGACAGGGTTTCTCTGTATGGCCACCCTGGCTGTCTTGGAACTTAATCTATAGTCCCAGGCTGGCCTCTCATCGAACTCACAGAGATTTGTTTGCCTCTGCCTCTCAAGTACTGGGATTAGAGGCATATACCACCACTGCCCAGCTCAATCTGGGGAGTTTTCAAAAACGCTGAGTCCCAGCTGCCTGTAATGGATGTTCTGATCACCTAGGTGAGATTGTTAGAAATTCTCTAGCTAAAATGAGCTGCATTCATGAACCACTGACCTAGTAAGTGATCTGTACATTACAACTTTTCCCCTTTTGGCGCCCCCCCCCCCCAATTCTCACTGAGTCTCACCTGTAACACATAGTCCATACTGGTGAGTGTATAGGCTCTGCCTCCCAGGTGGAAGGAGATGTCAGGGAGGGTAGGCACCTGGTTACAGTCCACAACATACTGGGGGAATGAAAGAGTTTCCTTTCAGTGTGGAAATCTGGGGAAGTCCAGAGTCCTGTGTCAGAGAGTCCTGGACACAAGTCTCTGCTCACCCTCCATGGGAAACATGCTATACATTTAGGGAGCGCGGGGAGTGAGAAGAGATCACTTGAAATGGCTTCGTTTGGGACCCAGTGCTGTCTGGATGGGCTGGAGGCCAGACCAGGTGTTGCTACTCCTCCCTCCCTCCTACATACATCATTCTCTCCACCTATTTCTTACTTCATCTGTGCTCTGCTCCTTGGCGCCCAGGGCTTGCATGATCAACCTCAGCGAGCTTGTAGGTCCGGAGATATAGGACGCACCGGTGTCCACCACTACCACGCAGCCCTCCTCACAAAGCAAGGTGGCAGACCCCACAGATACCCTGCAGGGGCTACAGTTAAGCAAGCAGACAAACAGACAAGAAGGCAGACAGAAGGTGCCAGCAGGCACCCTCCTCCCACCAGCCTGTCTTTCCCAATTTTGGGTAGTGATAGTGGTCTATCCTACAGGTGATCCGGTGGTTCATTGAAGAAGAACTGAGGCACCAAGAGAGGGTGCTGACTGTTCCTTGTCATCAACACATAGTCTAAAGACTCCGCCTTCTCTCCCTGAACCCTCTCCTTCCCATCCTCAAATCCCATCCCATGCCCCCCATCCTGGACAGAGCTGGCAGAGAGCCATGCCCTAAGGAGTGGCTGCCCCCACCTTTACCCCATCCCACCCGAAACCCGGTGGAGGGCTGGGAAGGTTATGATTGCTGACCCCTTCATTGTGATCTGCCAGGAGCCAGTCTTGCTGACGCTCACATAATGAAAATTGCCTTGGTAATGTTGGGGGTCACTGCCCCCCAACACCACTTCTCCCCCCAGCAGGTGGGAATCCCTAAAGGAGAGATCAGCAGAAGTTAGAGACACACAACGTTTGAAACCCAAAATTTCAGGGGTGAGGGTGGGGCAGAGGGCTTTGGGGTACAGGGAGGGTTTAGGGGGTAGGTGGCAAGGCTGTAAGCTGTAATAGGAGACACACAAAACCCATTGCATCCCTCCCTTCCTGGTTCTTCCCCAAATGCAATGGAAGTATTTCTGGGGCTGTCTAGTTGCCTCCAGAAAGCCATCAGGTTCAAGGTAGATACAAATAAGTCATAAATCACGCCTTCCTCATTAGGGTGCAGCAGGTGTGTGAGGTAGACTCCAGATTCTAGAGTCTAGGAAGAAATCAGACATCCAATGGAGCTGGGCCTGAGAGTGGGAGTCTGTGTGGGTAGTGGGTATGATTCTAGGGCAAGGGTCCAGGGAGTACCGGAATTAAAGGCCACATGGGCTCCTGTCTGAAGATTTCTGTTGGGGCCGAGAGGACCACAGAGAGGCCTTCTTTGTGGACAAGGTTCAGTAACCCTGTTGTTCGACAGGGGTACAGATTAATTTTCACTCTTCAGGCAACTGAGATACCAAATAGTGAAACAGCCAGAGCTTGGTGGACACTTGGCTGGAGTTGGGTTCTTGTTCTCAACCAAAGCTGATTGCCCACATCTTCCTCTTCATGTTCATGATGCTACCTCAGTGCAGGGCTGCCTTGGACTGGTTTCCAAGGTACTTATGTGTATATGAAGGAGTCTCTCAGAATCCATGACATACACAGATGTATGCACACATGTGTATGTGGGGTAGGTATGCATGTGTTCTGTGCAAGAGTCAGTTACATACATGAATGTTACTTCTTCCTAGCCCGAGAGGGTCCCTGTTTACAGGCCTGCTTGCTGCCTGTTGCTGGATTCAAATTCCTTTTATGAACCCCACTTCTGAGCCCCATGTATTATGCCTTCTCATCAGCTCCTATTCCACCCACAGAATTGTGGGAGCATCCTCTAGCTTATAGAACCCATATCCCATGCCCTGCTTCTCTCTGCATTTCACCCCCACCCTGCCCCACATCCCTGTCTCTGCTGAATTTCCCAAAGCAGCCTACATATTGTGACCTACGCTTTCTGACACCTTCCACTCCTAACTACCACTTTATATATATATATATATATATACTCTACTCTTTGAAACACAAACTTCCCAAGACACTGACTGCAGAAGCCTCTGACTCTGACTTGTATAATTCACTCAAAGCCCCCCTTCCAGAGTCACCTTCTGGAGACTTCTGCTTCCTCTGAGAGTCCTCTAGAATCCTCCTCTCCATTCTACTCTCATCACCCACGACCTCTGTTCTCAGCCGTAATGATTTTTACCTCCAGCTCCACCATCTTTCTAAACCCAGAAATTGGCAGCAGATCCAAGCCCTGCTGGGACACTGACCACAGCTTCCCCAAGGCTGGCTGAACTGCACAGAATCCTGGCCTAGAATTGAAAGGCATCTGCAGCTTTCAGCACTGGGTGCCTGGTGTGCCTGAGACATTCATTGCACTGCATTTTGTATCTCTCCCACTGGAAAGTACGCTCTGTGAGGATGGACGGGTTGTCTTGTTCACTGTGCACCCTGGGAGCCTCCCACGGCACGTGGTGCCCTGGCTGGATCAATCAGAGAGTAAATAAACAAAGGCCTGAAGCTGGCTGTGTCTGTGTGGCCAGTCCCTAAGGACTGAATGTTTGATTTCCATCCATTTTAATTGGCTAGTGTGTGGTTCTAGATATGGATTGATGACCACCTAACCAGGAGCGTGTAAATCCTGGCCTGGACTCTTGCCATCCCTCCAACTCTCCACCTCTCCCTGCCTTGACCTTGGGATCAAAGGCCCACCTGCTATAGTAGACAGAAAAGACTTCCTCCTTCAGCACCCTCTGGGAGAGAATGTGGTCAAAGACAGGGGTGACCCCACCGACGGCCTGAGCAGGAAAGCCCATGCCCAGAACCCCATCAAACTTGGCCAGCATGAAAGGTATCAGGGGCATCTCGGTGACCTCTCCAAATGTCTGTGTTACAATGATCCCACCCACCTGTGAGAAAAAACAGAGGTGTTAGGGTCATTTCCCCCAGGGACACCAGAGACACACGGGTTCTGTACAGCAGTTAGGCTAAGACTATCCCAGCAAGCCTGCACACAGCCTCTCAACACATCTATGCTTGGGGGCCAAAGAGATGGGGTTGACAAGTGCTGAGCAAGATGTCCCACCAGCCAGGTGATCTGCACCCCTTCTAGAGGCCTGTTTTCACGCTAGCCCCACCAGCCCACACTCAAGATTTCCCCATCTTAACCAGGGCTTCCCTTTCTTCTCCTTCCCCTGATTTCACAGTTTTGGTGAGAAGCTCATACTGATTTCCCTCTAGGGCTCTATCTGTGTCTTTCTCTAGCGCAGGCACAGTAGAGACAAGTGATTACAAGCAAATCCACAACACTGGCCAAAAGAAAGCAAACTGTGCCCTGGTACAAAATCTGCTTCTCAATCTCAACAATACCCCAAGCCTGGTCTCATAAGCTCAGACCCATCACAAGGTTGGAAACGGTGGTGTTTAGGCTTGCCCATATGAAAGTTAGATGCAAAGCCTTGTCAAGTGATGTCAAATTGCTTGCTCATAGCTTTGGGTTTCATAGCTTCAGCTAGAAGCTGCCAAAGAAGTTGTCCCTCAACTTTCCAGGCTCCAACGTGGGCATCGTATACCTGCCCTGCTCCGTATGGGCGGATCCAACTTACAGTTACTATGTCCTGGCTGAGGAAACCTTTGACCTTCCCTGATCCGTAGTGGATGGTGAATTCGGTCCCATTCTCCATATAGCTGGAAGATTCCGAGGAGTCATAAAGGCTGTGAATTCCTAGCAGAGGGACACAGGCTCAGATCAGCTTACAAGTTATTGACCTAGGCGGGAGACTCAGAAATGGGGCAGGAGGCGGACATGGCTAGTATGGCTGAAGACTTAGCTCAGGGGTGTGTCCTGGAGTCCTGGGTCTCCAGCTTGGGAAAAATGCACACCAGTCAAGAATGGTGTTACTTGGTTTTGTCTTACATGCTTATGCTTCTGAGACATTACTTTCAAACAAAGAATTCTATAGCCATTCCTAACATTGGCATAGTGTTAGGGAGAATTCTGGATACAGAGTAAGTGCTTAGTGTGAGGGCATTGACTAAGGCTATCATTGGAAGAGCCTCGGGACTTAAAATGGGTTTGCAACGTTGTTCCTGATTGAATCCTAGGGACCCTGGGAAATGGCCTTCCCGGTGCCCAGGCACTTCCCTAAACAGGCCTGTTCACCATGGTGGCCAATTTCTAGGATCAAAGGCATGAGGCTGAGGGAAAGCAGTTCACTGGAGGATGGGATGGGAAGGCAGGCTAGGTGCAGCAGGAAGGAGAGGCACAGGGTCTGATCCTTACCACAGGCAGTGTAGAGAGGGCTGCACTTGGTGGAGGGTACCCAGAGGTTGGCTGAACCTGTATCAAAGATGACTTTGAAGGTCTGGGGTGGGGTGCCGATACCAATCTCACCATAGTACTGGGTCTGCAGGGGTGGAAGGAAAGTCAGGACCCAGGCTCAGGAGCCTTGGGCTTGGCATCCTTGCCTGGGCCCCTCTTGGCTGTTGGCTTTCCATTTTGCTGAAGTGAGTGGGCTCTGCATTATCTTCTGCTGTCCTAGAATACAGGAGACTCACTGAGGCATGAAAGCACATAGGAGGCAGAGACATGTAGATCTCTGTGAGTTTGAATTCAACTTAGCCTACACAGTGAGTTCCAGCCCAGCCAGGGCTACATGGTGAGACCACGTCTCAATAACAAAACTAACAAACCCAAACAAAACCAAACCAACAACAACACCTCAGACTTCTGTAAATAGGAGTATATAGGGTGCTCAGGTGCTTTTGGATTTCAGCCATGCACGGTGTGGACCTGGTGACCCTGGAGGTCTCAGAGAGAAAGGAAAATAGCAGCTGAACTAGGCACTCACGTCTAGGTAGTTGGTAAGGATCACGGGGGAAGTGCCATTGCCAAAGGAGGACCTCTTGGCGACTTTGCCCCATTCAGCACTGAGCTTGGTCATGTCTGCTCCACGCTCCTTCAGGATTTCCCGGATGGAGGGCATTTTCTTGAGGAAGATCCTGTTTCGGGTAGAGGAAGAAAAACCAGAAGAGTCATGTAGCCCCCAAACAATCAGCAGAGCCCAGACTCCTTGTTTGCGTTAAGTCTATCACTAACCCTCTCCCGTGAACCCAAGAATCACTTCTTGTGCCCCGGGGCGTCTGCAGGAGAATGTAGAAATCTCTTTGAGTCTCTTATTCTGGTACTAAATAAACCCCAAATCCCCCGTTATCTCATTTTAATTAGATAAGGCAAATTTCTGTCCACTTTTCTATCATTCACCATCATCATCATCATCACCATGTGTTGAATACCCTCACCGTGCCTCATTGTTCTGAATTGGGACATAAAGGTCATTCATTACCTTCATTCTTGACCTCTCTTGATTGACAGGGGAGGCAGTGCCATGTGGCGCCTGTAGGTGGCAGCAGATGCCCACAGCAGGCTACAGGGACTTGGGGACCCCTGGGGGAATCACAGAACCAAGTGGTGTGCACCCCCTGAATCGGACCAGATTCAGATAGACCAGTGTCTATACATTGTCTGTGTGCCTCGCCGGGGAATGATGTGTCATTGGCCTGAATCCCAGGCTCTTTGCCTCCTATCAACTCTCTTCCCATCACCTTTGACTGGCAGAATTAAAGAAGTGTATGATCAGCAACCCACTGAGCTGCTCCTGGCCACAGAACAGCTGCCTGGCACGTGCCTTCATACAAACCACACGACAGCTAGCTCCCTGCTTTGCAGTTGAGACACTGAAGGCTTTTAGGGTGAAATGACTCGGAAATGCCAAACAGAGAGTACGTGCTCTGTCTGGCTGTCTTTCTTACCCCAGCTGCCAGGCCCAGACAGGCATGAAGACTGTTTCCAATAAGAGGCAGATACCTCAAACCCTGGGCCAGAGAACTCTGAACCAAGCCCACCACAGTGGCAGTATGTACTCCCAGACACACAGAGAGGCCTTGTTTCTTCTCTAGTGAGTCCTAACTCCTCCTGATACCCTGCTCCCTGCTCTGCCATATTTTATGCCTACTTGTGTAATCTCTAGCTGAAGTGTTGTAGTCTCTACCATCGTCTACTCTTAACAAGTATTTTCATATGACTTTATTTGACCCCAGCCATCCCACAAGACAGGCAGGTGCTTTTATTATTCTTGCTTTACGTAGGAGAAAAGGCAAATATCTCCCAACAAGGTCTCTTTCCCACCATTTCCTGAAAAGGCCCATTTTTTCCTGCACTTTATGGCACTTCCTCTTTTAGAAAACCCCTCTGAAGTGTGGGTTTTCTGCATGTCTTTAATTCCAGCACTCAGGAGGCAGAGGAAAGCGGGTCTCTGTGTCCAATCTGGTCTATATGGTGAGTTCTAGGCTCTATAGGGAAGTCTTGTCTCAGAAAGAAAAATAATCCCCTTCCTTTCCTCTTCTGGGTCTTTAGTCCTTCAAGGCATGACTAGAGCACACCTGGATGCCCATCCCAAGGATGCCAGCCCAAGGGGCCATTTCCCCTGAGAGCTCTCCACCAGCCTAGCCTATGGGGCTATGGGGACAGAGCCACATGGTGCTGAGGACATGCTGTGTGATTCTGAGCATTCTCTAGCTCCCCTAGCCTCTGGTGCCTTGGTGGTTGCATCTTGCCCAGTCACTCACTACTCAATGACTTTGAGAAGAGGAACGTTGCTCAGACCCCTCAAGGTGACTTGCACAGTACTTTACACAAAGCAGGTAGCACAGAGCCTGGCTCCTGCCTTCATGCTGATTCCTCTCTCTCTATCACATGCTTCTGCCTTCTTAGGCGTTTATCCTGAGGTGGGATGCTAGGAAGCACAATCCTCTTACTGCTCTCGTACCTCAGCAGTTGCTCTCTGAGATCCTGGGAGCAAAGCAGGGGGAGACTTTGGAAACAGAGCCTGGGGGCCTCAGACCATCCATGAGCACATCCCTAGTATCCTCATCTGTAAAATGGGAGCTGAGGGTTGGGGACATAATTTGGGATGGAACAACCTATCAGATCAACCACCAGATAGATTCACAACTTTTCTTGTTCTGTTTTTTTTAGACAAGGTTTCACTGTGTAACCTTGGCTGTCCTAGAACTCTCTCTGTAGATGAGGCTGGCCTTGAACTCACAGAGATCCTCCTACTTCTGCCTCCAGAATTCTGGGATTAAAGGTGTGCACTACCACTGAGTTCCAGGCTATACAGAGAAATCCTGTCTCCAAAACAACAGCAAAAAAAAAAAAAAAGAAACTTTGTTCCCACAGGCCTGGAAATGCTCTGAATGTATGTTTTATCTCCCCTGTATGGGGCTGCCAGGAGCCTAGCCTTTACTACATTCAGTGATGATAATCCATGCTGTGGCCGTGGCTTCTTACACCATGCCCAGCATGACACTCATGGCTTTATATGCATTATCTCACTAAATCTTCAAAGCAGCCCATGAAGCAGGCTCTGTTATGATCCTGTTTTTAAAATGGCACACTAAGACTTGGTAGATTAGCTTGCTGCCAGAGCTGGCTTTATCTGCTGCTACTGAAGCAGAAAATTGAACCTGGAAAAGTCTAGAGGGCCTGCTGCTTGGCCTCTTTGCCATTCTCCTTTTCCAGGAAAGTTAACTTACCCATGCCCTTCTCAATCACTGCATTCTGAGTTTAGGGATTAGGATTATGTGGTGCTCTGGATAAGAATCCAAAGAAAACCCTGCCAAGCCTAATTAGTCATGGCTGTGTAGCATTGGGAAAGTTATTCAAATTCTCAGAGGGGAACTACACATCCATGACTACCTGGCTATAAGAACTGGGTGACCCAACGTATCTGAAAGCTGAGAGCATTAGTAAGACACTAGTCCCCACACCCTGCCACCCCTTCTCTGCCCAAGTTACCGTCCAAAAGCAGCTGTGTCTGTTGGGAGACTGAAGGCACAAGAGCTCCAGAGTACCCACAAAAGTCCCCACAGAGGCATCCTTCTTCTGTCCATCTGGTTCAGGCAAGGTTTTCTAAGGTCTATGCATCCCCAGAGCCCCAGGCCCTTCTTTTATACACACATGGGCTCTCCTGTGATTTATTGCCCTCAGGGCAGTCCTCATAAATTCTACCCCATGAGACCAAGCTGGGTGGGTGAGGGATAAGCAGGTTCTAGATGAATAGCAGAGTGACTGGTGGGGGGGGAGGGTGTTGGTGTGGGGAGCGTGACACTTGAGTCCCTGCTTGGCCTGGCCCTCCCACCTTTTGCTTAGACAGGGGCTGAGAAGGGACAGCTGCTCAGGAATGAGGTTAGGGTACAGACAGCATGGAGCCTGAGCTTCTACACCCCAACTCAGACACTACCACCTATGTTCGAGGCCACGTCTGCTGTGTTAACCTCTGCATTGACCTGGCTGGCTCTTCCTAGGCTCTGTCCCAGTCAGTCTTCCAGCTTGATCACAGATGATTCTGTTTGGCTGCTGCTTGGTGGCATCAGGGGGTGGGGTGGAGTGTCCCCTCCAGGGTTTTTTATGGTGGAGGGAAGGGTAGTTCTCAAAAAGTGGAGGTGGGGGGTGTCTCAGTGGCAGCTGGTTTTCAGCTCATCCCCTTCTGGCCCTTCACTTACTTAGACCTCTCTGCCTTCCTCTTTCCTCCCCACAGTCTCCCAACAGCCTGGCAAAGCTATCTAAATACACCTGATCTCTAGGTCCCCCAAGCTGGCAGTACTTATTCCCCCAAGGTGCGCTCTCTGCCCTCTGCCTGCTTATTTCTCAGGGACCACTTCCAATAGCCCATTCGCTCCATGAAGTAGATCCTGACTTGCATGGAGCATCTGCTGTGGCCTCTCCCCAGCCCTCCTCCGGGGTGTGACCTCCATCCCTTTGCAGCCAAGTTATGTGTGTGCCCCCACCTCTTGACCACATGAGAAGCTTTATGCTTATCTAACAAGAGAATCAGTGACTGGAAATGAGCAGGAAAGAGCCCTAGGTGCTAACAAGAACTTGTTGTGTGACACTGAGACACTGAGATTGGATGCCTGGCTTCCCATGAAGCAACTGGATGGAGCCTGAGGGCAAGCCTGGCTCAGCTGTGGGCAGCAATTGTATTAAGGACCGTGTTTTCAGCTCGGAGACAGCACCCCCAAATGTGAGGCCCTTGTGAATTTTCAGATGTCTGTGGACCAGGGAAGGACATCTGAGAACTTTCCCCAAAGGAGATATCTTGTCAGATTAAGTAAACATTGATTATAAATGTCTCTAGGCAGAGACATCTTTTTTTTTCTCTCTCTCCACCTCTCTTTCCAACATTCACTTAGCATTTGTTATGCCAGGCTCTTTGCTAGTGGCTGAAGGTTTTTGTATTGTTTTGTCTTATTTTGTTTGCTTGTTTTTAGTCATGGTTTGTCTGTGTAGCCCTGGCTCTCCCAGAACTCAATTTGTAGACCAGGATGGCTTTGAACTCACAGAGATCCGCCTGCCTCTGCTTCTTGAGTCCTGGCATTAAAGGCATATGCCACCACTCCTGGCATAGATGCTAGAGTTATAAAGTTAACAAAAATTAATTTCTTCTTGCCAAGCCCAGAGCCTCGGAGGAAGGATTGTCATTCTGACACGTGAGTATACAATAGCCAATAACCAGAGCTAAAATAATAAATTAATGAAAACAAGTAAATATACATAAAGTTGTGCTGATGAGTAGTATGTGGCAGGGACTTCCAGAGGGCTCCCCCAAGGAAACCACCCTTGATCTGTGACCTGGTGGCTGTACAGGCAATGAATAGTCAGAGAGGGGAAGAAAAGAAGACAATAAAAACATGAGCAAAGGCCCTGTGGAAGAGAGGGAACGTGATGAAGTAAGGCCCAGAGAAAAGCCAGTGTTTTCTAGAACAGAGAGATAGAGTGGAAAGAGAATCCCCATCTCGGAAGTGAGGAGGTGAGTGCCTCTTACCCAATGCCGATGTGTAGCAGGCACTGCTCTAGGTGCCTGATACACTTAATGCCACGGCAGCTCACATGTGAGCTAGCTCTGTTATTACTTGCCCCGAATCATAGTGAGAGTATGTGTTAGAGCCAAACTGTAAACTGAATGGGAGCCCACAACCCATCACAGAGCTGAGTAGAGTTCCAAACGATCTGGGTCCACCAAGGAAACATCAAAGGTTTTGAAATGATTATGGGAAGGGTAGAAGCTGACCCTGGAACTCAGAGGATTGCAGAGGCTGAAGGTATTTAATGGTCAGAGCCCAGGACTTCACAGGAAGCCACCTTTCCCTGTTCTGACTCCCCTAGCGCCTACAGCACACATCCTGTGAATAAAATTGCCGTTAGCATCTTCATCAGAGCAGCTATGGGTACTTGCCGAAACTCCCAAGACTGAGCCTGCTGACCTTCCTTCCTAGAAGAGGAGTGTGAGGTCATTCGAACCTGACCTGAGCTTGCAGCTGCTCCTTCCTAGACCTCCCTTCCAGGTGATTCTGCCCAAGCTGAGTGTGGGGGCTGTGGAGGTGCTGGGTTAGAGACAATGGCAGGCTACCTGAAGGGAGCTTTTCACCTATGCAGCTCTGGGGAAGTCACCATCTGTGCTGGGGTGGGACCTTTTGATGATGTCACTGCTTTGGGATGGCTCCTGCTTTGTAAGGAAGCTTCATTAGACTGAGCTTTGACCTGTTGATGGCTTATCTGGAGTGAGTAGATGTTTGTGTCTCCCCAAGAAAAGATCATATAACAGTTCCAAGTTGTTTAGACACAGACACAGGAAATGTGTAGCCAGCTTTATCCTAACGTTGGGACAGTGATAAAGGAAAAAAAGGAATTCATGATCTTAGCAAAGAAAAAAAAAAAAGGAGTGATTTGAGGCTGAATTTCACTATATAGCCCAGTCTGGCCTCAAAGCCATGATCATTCTTAGTTTCTCAAGTACTAGAATTACAAGTGTGTGCCCCACACTCAACACAAAATATTATGACTGAAGAACTGTGAGCCTCAGGAGGGAAATCAAAATAGGACAGGATAAGCCAAACTAGACGATAAAATGAGAAGAGTGAGCTGGGGTGGGGACAGCAGCTGAGTCCCAGGCTGGGGGCCAGTCATGGGAACGTGTCATGTGATAAGTACAGACTTGGGCATGGGTGACGGCTGAAGCGGAACAGAGGTGAGGCTTTTGGGCTGCCCAAAGAGCTGGAGAATTCTACACCAAATGACAAACGCACATTTGAAGGTGTAGTTTAAGCTAGCCTTGAACTTGTGATTCCTTTGCCTCTGCTGTGTCAGCAATTCCTACTGGCATGCGCTATCCCAGTCAACCACCCAGGGAGTTAGGAGGTCAGGGTACAGCCAGGTCACCATCTGCGTGGTTAGTGATGTCATTAGGGAAGATTACAGAAGGGAAGTCTGCAAGTTGGGAGCCAAAGTCTGTAATAAATGACAGGGCAGGACCTATAAGTCCAGTAATAACACAGCGAGTGAGGGGAGAGTCTCCAAGAAGAGAAGTTGGAAGATCAAGGTCATCTCCTGGTGTCTACGTCAGCCTGGGAAGCAAATGGACCAGTGCCCCCAGGGACACGAGAGGGACCCAGAAGGACAAGCAGTGTATCCTGACAGTGGGTGCAGCCACTGCCCCCAAATCTCACCTTCACACTTTGAGGCCCCTTAGCAGTCCCATGATATAGGCACAGCTTACCCTCACTGGAAAAAGGACAAGCTGAAGATTCTACTGTGTAACTTCCCTGGGGCTATGAGTGTAAGGATGATGGACAGGCTGACAGGCATCAAGAGATGGATGCTGAGCTTCAGCCTGGCCAGAAGGAGTGGTGCCAAACCTACAGACCAGGGCATGCTTCGATAGCCCAGGTTAGACAACAACATACTGAGACAGGACCTCCACAAGTAAAGTTAGGGTGAAATACGGACTCCTCTAAAGCAAAGGCAGGCTCAGGGGTCCACCGCAGGTAGCAGATCCGGGCCTCAGTGGACCCAGCACCCTGTCTTCCCAACACAGCCCCACTCTTGACATCCATCCTTGCCTCTTGTCAGTATGTGCAACATACCTTCTCCTGTGTGTGTGTGTGTATGTGCATGTGTATGTACGTGCACATGTGCACATGTGTACATGTGTGTGTGTATGAGAGTGTGCATGTTATGTTCCTAGGGTCTGCTTGGCCCTGGGACCAACAATACATGCAAGTGTGATAGAAAAAGAAGTGTGAATAGTCTCACCAGGAGTGGAAGCCAAGCAACATGAGCTCACTCCTCGGTGTGACAGCAGAGCAAGATAAACTGCCAAGTTGCCCAGTGACAATGCCTTTTATTTATTTTTAAATGAAAAAAATTATTCTATGTGTATTCCATGAGTGTTTTGCCTGCACGTAACTATATGTACCACATATATGCAGTGTTGGAAGCCAGAAGTGTGTGTCACATCTCCAGGAACTAAAGTTACAGAGAGTTGTGAGCTGCCATGTGGGGGCTGGAAACTAAATCCAGGTCCTCTGTAAAAGTAGCAAGGGCTTATAAGTGCTGAGCCATCTCTCCTGTTGGACAGTGTCCCTTTTGGTCCTTCTGCCTCCACCTTAACATAGCACCTGGCAGCGGAGTGCTGGATATGACCATCATCTGGACTGGACACTGGGCATCACCCCCAAGCAATCTGTGGAGAATCTGGAAATGACATGAGCCAGGACCCTGAGAGCAGGCCTGGATGACTGCTAAACCTCCTGAGAAGCTGCAAGAGAGAAGCCCGGGGGAGGGGGGTGTCATGAAGCCCTTGCAGAACTTTGGCAAAGGAAGCCAGACTAGATGCTCTTATGCAGCCAACCATGCAGAGGAGAGGCTGAGATGTGTGGTAGGGAGGCCCTTGTCCTTGGTTCCACATGAAAGAGCACAGATTTTTGGAGCCATGTGACTATCCTAGGACCCTAGATAGTCATACTGAGGATGATATCAGAGGCTAGGAGGCTTCCTAGGTGGGAGGGGCTAAGCTGACAAAGGCCTTCTCTCCTTAGAGTTGATCTCTGTCTTAAATCAGCCCTTCAGCCTGTCTGACCCTCTGCCATTTCCATTGTAGGGGAGGGGGTAGTTCAGATAGGCCCTCTTTCTTTCTGGACTCAGACCTTCTGGCATCCTGGATCATGGGACAGAGAGTGTTCAAGACTTTTATCAGGTCATCTCCCAGGCCCTTAGTCCAGGGGTCTAATTCTTCTCATAGAACTCTCCACGATGCCATTTCTAGGACCAGGCTGTATCACGTCACCTCAAGGTCAAGGTTAAGGAAGCGGAGCAGAGTAGGGGCAGAGGAGAGGGTTTTGTTGGCCCACTCTCTGCTCATGGGGCAGAGTGGATGTGAGAACCAAACAGGAGAAGTATAAATCTAGCTGAGCCCAGCTTTTCCAATGGTCTTTGGAGACCATGATCAGTTCGTCCAGGATTGGGGATGAGGCTTTGACAGCCGGGGAATCTCTCCAGAGAAAGTGATGTCAAGAGTTGGTCTTAATTTGGTTTCCAATCCCATCTGCCTCTGTGATAATGAGACGGTTGCTTAGCTGGGACTGTGTAGTTTGGGAGGACTGGAGTAGTGGGAGGGAAGGCTGGGTGTTACCAAAAATCTTGCTTGCAGTTTTGAAAGGGACTTGGATTCACTACTGGCCATCAGCATGTAATCTGACCAGGGATGTTAGCAGTGGTAGAGAGAAGACTCATCCATTGTAGTGTTTGGGAGTCAAATATCTCTGGGCCAGCCCTGTTTCTGTCCATAAATAGCAAATGGATACATAGAAGGAAGAGAGAAAATAGACACGGCTTCCTCCCGGTACCGCCTCTTTGTGCCCCTGCCCCGACATCTGCTTTGTTCCCACCCTTGCAAGGACCCAGCTGGCTCTTGAGAAATTTTTCAATCAGGGTGGATGCTGAACTCTGCAGGGATGAGTAACCAGGGCCTTGAGAGAGAAAGGCCCAGATAGAGTTGAATAGCCAGCCACCCAGGGCTGCCTTGTGTGGGTGGACATAAGGATGATTACTCAGAGCCCCAGGCAAGGTGTTGTGGTTGGGACAGAACCTTGGAGATGGGCTGGAGGTGGGGGTGTGGTGGGGAACCATGTGTCCTAATCTATTCATTGTGGGGACCTTGGGGGGGGGGGGTTGGCCATAGGGTTGGGATCATCCCAACCTGAGACCTGGTGAAGCAGTGACCCAGGGAAACTGAAGGTAAGTCTCAGAGGCCTCAGCTATAGGGGTTGTCAAGGGGGCAGGGAGTTGATGGGAGAGCCTAGTGGAAGGTTCCTGAAACAAAGTGCATTTTGTGTAAAGGAGCCTGACACTGAACCGCTACACATGAAAGCTACAAACTTCCCGACATCCACTGGAGATCTCTGGTGTTGAAGAAGCTGGGGAGCGGGGGCAGTTTACAGAAGAGGATATGGCAGAGAGAGGGCTCATCAGTGTCAGCATAGAGATTAGTAGGTGATGCAGGGTGGATCCGTATGGGATTCTATGTGGTTCTAGAGGGTGTGAGCTGAGCTTCATCACACAGGACTCTAGCTAGGAAAAGAATAGAAAAACTACTCAAGAAATAAAGAAGGAAGGAAGGAAGGAAGGAAGGAAGGAAGGAAGGAAGGAAGGAAGGAAGGAAGGAAGGAAGGAAAGCATGTAAGATGAAAACCAGAATTCTCCAGCCTGCCATTACCCTCAGCTCTAATCTCCAAGGACCACAGTTCCCTCCAATACCCCAAAACACACACCCCTCCCTGGCCATTCTGCCCTACTTGGTCACAGGGCATCTATACTCCTGAACATTTTTATATGCATCCTGCCATTTCTCAATGCTAATTTCTGCGATTTTAACGGAACTCACACAGAAGAGGCTTTCTCTCATAGTCTACCCTCTAGGTTTTGACAAGACAAATCCTGGTTATTTTATTTTATTTGAGACCTAGACTCTCTATGTAGCTCTGGCTGTCCTGGAACTTGCTCTGTAGACCAGGCTGGCTTTGAAATCACAGAGATTTGCCAGTCTCTGCCTCTGAGAGCTGGGATTAAAGGTGTGTACCACCACTGTTCTGTAGAATCATATTTTCCCTGTGTATTATGGTTATCTTTGTGGTATATGCTTTTCCACCACTGATGCACTTTTGGGTTTTCATGACCCTGTCAACTCTGCCCAGATGCTCCAAAGTCCTTTGCTCTTGGTCCCACATCCTGACGACTAGACTGTCCAGAGTCACACAGGCTTCTCTTTGCTGCTGTCCTGTTGCTTGGGGACTTCCTCTTTGGTTTCTATTCTTGCCTAAATTTGACATAGGCTCTCAGAGCTTCTTGAAAAGGAATCAGGAGAAAGAAACGTTTCTAGGCATGGAGAGTCACAACATCTCTGAACTGCCTGCACTTGTTCTAGGTAGTCTGGTTGCAAACTGAATTCTACCTTGACCTAGATGCTACAAACATCCCCACCCCTTCCATCCTCTGCCTTCACTTCCCACCCCTTCTCCACTTGCCCCCTACCCCCTTCCCAGCTTCTGGAAGTCTTCCTGGAGTCAGCTTTCTTTTCTTCCCTTTCTCCTTTCTTTTTCCAGAACTAAAGGATTTTGTAGCTTCTGCTTTTCTAAGATTTTCTATATTTTATCTCCTGTTTTTTTCTTATTCATCTTCTGGGCATTCCTTAAGTGTATGTTCCAACTCTTTTTTTTTTTTTTAAAAAAAAAATTGATGTTATGTGTTTAATTTCCCAAGTTTTTGATCTGCCTCTTGCTATTTTTATTTCATCTTCTATATTTTTATAAATTCAGATTTTTCTTTTACTTCTTTTCAGTAAGATATTAATTATAGAATAATTTTAAATGTGATCTCTTGATATGAAAAGTTTCATTGCAAAAAAATGAAAATGCATTTAATACTACTGAGCTGCCTACTTACCAATGATCATAATGATAAATTTCATGTTTTAATATATATTTAAAATGTCCTTGGCTGAATGTGGTGGTGAACACCTTTAATTCCAGCATTCAGAAGGCAGAGGCAGGTGAACCTCTGTGAGTCTGAGGCCAGTTGGGTCTAAATAATGAGTTCCAGGGCAGCCAGGGCTATGTAGAGAAACTCTGTCTCATCAAATCAAAAAAGAAAAAGAAAAAAGAAAAGAAATATCCTGTTCACTTTCTATATCATCTACTTTCTCTGATTGCTTTGTCTTCTGGACACCATGCTTTCTTGGGACCCCTGCCTCCTTACCTCTCTGCTCACAGGTTAAGAGCCAGGCAGGTAGAATGGTCTGAAAACTGCATCACTAATGCTCACAGCGGGGTGTGTCACCAAAGGTTTCTGTGCTACCATTCTCTGATGTTCACTCCAATACTCAAAGATCTTTTTTCCAGACTTGTCATCTCCTGCCCAGGGACATAAACCTTGCTGCTTGCTTGGTTTCCTGGAGCAGAGAGACGAAAAGGAACTCAGGCCTCATCTAAGCATCCACACATCCCTCTTCACAGCCACTCTCTCTGCCCAGACAGGGCTCTTTCCTCTCATGTAGTCCTCGGTGGAAGAAGCTGCTTCTTCTAAGTAGGATGTGTAGCTAGCAGGAGAGGCTGGATGTGTTGGCTGGGGTCAGGAGGAGAGTACCACATTAAGGAAGTCCAATGGCTGTATACAGAATTGTCAGCCAGCTTCCTGTTTTCGGGCCAAGCTTCATCCACACCTAACACTTCTAATCCAGAGACATAGTAGGGTACTGGGTTCGAGTCAGGAGCTCTTCTTGGCTTTGTGGTTGTGGCTTCCTTTGCTGTGCCATCCCCCACTCCATGCAGTTCCCATCCTCAGCGTCTTGACACTGTTTCTCTTCTTTGTAAAGTGTGTGGTAATTACCTTTATTACTTATGTGTGTGGCACGGATTGGGTGTGAGCATGCTGTGCTTACCTGTGGAGATCAGAGGCAGCTTTGGTGAATCCATTCTCTCCCTCTACCATGTAGGTCTCAGGAAAAGAACTCAGGATACTAAATCTGGCAGCCTTTGCCCACTGAGCCATCTCTGATTTTTTGTTTTGTTTTGTTTTAATTGTATTTATTTATTTCCCTTCTTAAACCTTCTCTCTGTCCTTGGGAATCGTGGTGATTAATCTTTGTTGTCAACGTGATCAGATTTAGGATTGCCATGGAAACATGCCTCTATGTATCTATGAGGACATTTCCACAGAGTTTTAACTAAGAAGTAAAGGCTTACTGCGAATGTGGATGGTACCATTCCATGGATCCCAGACTGAATAAAAAGGAGGAAGGAAGCCAATGTGGCCAGCTGCCTCATGTTTTTGCCATCCCGCCTTTCCTGCCTCTGAGGACTGTCTCATCTCAAACTGTGAGCACAAATAAACCCTCGCTCCCTGGGGTCCTTCTTGTCAACTAGTGACACTGCACAGGTGAAGTGGCTATTGCAAGGGTTTGTGCCAACATCCTCCTCTTAGGACTCTCTTTGAAAGACTAAAATGAGAGGCCTGACACGTGGGCAGGTTGGCAGGCACAAATGGCTCAAGGGTGATGTAACTCCCTAAAGGGATAGTAGCAGACTACTACGTCAGGCTGCTGTTAAGGAAATCACAAGAACACACAAGCCAAGGTGATGACCATATGGCTTCTTGCCATGTCCTCCCACAAGAGAAGCCAGCCCTACTAGGCCCACTCTGGCCCAAGCATGGAACCATGCTGCGCTCAGCCATCTTTGAAGAGGAAAAATGGGAAACAGAATTGGCCAAGGGAAAGCACACAGGTTTTTTGGACTTAATGTCTCTAGCCTTCTTGTGACCACATCTGGGCCCATGGAGGCTTTTGACCCAGAGAAGAGGCAGGCAGGGCAAAAGGCAGGTCTGAGGCGCTCCTGCTCTGAAGACTACAAGTGGACTTTTCATTTTCACCTGTCGGTTCCCAAATAACCAAGACAGAGACTTAATATTAATTACAAATGCTTGACTAATAGCTCAGGTTTGTTACTAGCTAACGCTTACATTTTAAATTAACCCATATTTCTTTTTTTTTAAAAAGAAATGTATCATGTGTAGTGTATACTGCTTGCATGTACGCCAGAAGAGGGCACCAGATCTTGTTATAGATGTGAGCTGCCATGTGGTTGCTGGAAATTGAACTCAGAACCTTTAGAAGAGCAGCCAGTACTCTTAACCCCTGAGTCATCTCTCTAGCCCATAACCCATATTTCTCATCTAGGCTCCGCCATGTGGCTTGGTACCTTTTCTCAGTACACCATGCCCATCTTGCTTCTCTCTGGGTCTGCTCTTGACGCTTTAAACTGGGCCTTTCTTCCTCCCAGCATTCTGTCTGGCTCTCCCACCTAACCTCCACTCAGCTATTGGCCACTCAACTTCTTTATTAAACCAATCACAGCGACATGTGATCACACAATGTAAAGGAACATCCTACGGGGGACCAGGAACTTTATCTGTGTTGTTACTCAGGCTCCTGGAGTTGCATCCTAAGGCAAATCCTTGGGCAGACAGGAGTAGGATGGGGATGCTCCTTTAAAGGATGGGAGCTGGAGAAGGAGGGACTGCAGGAAGATGACTTTGCAGATGGAAGGTGAGCATGTGGGAATGTGTCCTTCCTCTTGACTCTACACCTTTCCAGGAACACCATGGGGGCACACTTCACCTATCTCTCTGAGCCCATTTTTTTTTTCTATGCAATGGAGCTGATTCTTCCCACCTCAAATGCTTTCGTGAAGGGGAAATGAGGTGACTCTGCCTGACAGGTCATAAGTACTCAACGTTGCTTTGAATATATAAGTGATACTAGAAGCCAAAATTCCCTGTCCCCTCCTACCTCTGGCCACTGTATTTCTTTCTTCAGGATGGGAAACTATTTAAGAGGAATGGAGCCTGGGGTAGACTCGACTCCTCTCCACAGTGAATGATGCCCTTGCCTTCTAGATGCCTCCCCCCCCCCCCAGGGAACTTTAGGTTTAAGAGCCTCTCTGCATCTCTGCCTTCAAGTCTCTGAGCTCTGGAAAGTGTTCTGGGAACATGCTATAGTATCATATTCTTTATTTCCTTTTGCCTTCCTTTCCTTCAGTCTGCAGAGCAGGTTGAAAGTTAAAATTGGAGCCAAAAAAAGTCAAAGATTTCCATGTCCCTTAGAGACCCCAGCCTTTCCAGAGACATAGAGCCAAGACCTGGGAAACCCAGAATCTTACAGGTTCAGTTTGACGTCAAGAGCCATGGGACATAGAATCAGCTCCCCTTTCAACTGTCTGCTGCAGTGGACCTCTGGGTCAATTACAACAGAGAGCTCAGGATGCTCCTGGATGTACTAAGAGCTGGTCAGGGGCCTGAACCACACCCAGGTCACACAGACACTCATATGTACCTGCATGCAGACTCTCTCATCTACTCTAGTTCCACACAGAGAGGCCTGCCTCTCTTAACAGAGAACACACTGCACTGCGCTGCCCCTACAGTGATGACCCTCCTCTCAACGACAAAGGAACGGGTAGAGGGAGCCACAGGAATTTCATAAAAAATGGACTGAGATCAGAGTTCAGAGACCCAGTCTTTTATTACCTACAAGCTTCACCAGAAAAAAAGGACTCATTCTGGAGTCTGTGAGAAAAAAAGAAAACCACTCATGGAAATAGGTGTTGAGTTTATTCCTTTCCATGAGGTATAGCAACATATCCATGCCATTGGGGTGCCCTTTTCGGTATCAACAGTATCACACTACTCACACAACATGCTTCAACACAAGTCCACAGCAGTTCCTGGAGGGCAATTTCAAGGATAAAGATGGGGATTAGGACAGGTTGTCATGTTCCCATGACAGCCTATTGTGTTGCCATAGCAACATAGCTCTGCCTCCATCCTGTGTAGTCCTGGTTTCTGTGACGGCTGAACCTCATAGTGCTTCACATGGGAGTGAGAAGACACCATAGTCCCTGGGGATGTGGACTAGGGAACCCCAAGGCTCTCAGTGTAGGCTGAGGTATCTTGTGGGCTAGAGGGTAGATTTCCTGGGGTTTCCTAAAGATAGGCTCTACTTTTTTTTTTCTACCCAAATTTCTACTCCCCAGCTAATGGTCTCCCAGGAGTTGACTCAGATGAGAATTCTGTCATTGTAAAGAAGCTTAAAGGTGCCTTTTGAAGGTGTGTGTGTGTGTGTGTGTGTGTGAAGAACCACAGGGATCGTTGTCACAGGCTTGTACCCAGTGAGTCATTTATATTTCAGGTCGTCAGCTTGCTACTATAAAGATCAGAGGAAGACACAGCCATGCTGGGGTGGGCTCAGGTGAAGAGCTTCCCTGGGAGAGAAGGATACTGTAGATGTCCCTTGCACCTCCATGCCCAGGCAGCCCTACATAAGCCTGGTAGGCTCAGGTGATAATTAGTGCTCTGCAAACACAGCAGTGATTGGCACTATCTTCCAGTCATTCTATCCAGCTACATGGAAATTGAAGGGAAGAAACTTAGTGGATCTGTGTCCCACTCTATTTCTGTAGCAAAGCTAGCATCAGGAGAGAAAGAAAGTCTCAGAACTAGGAGCGAAGCGTCAGAACACTTTAGAGAAACTTGATCTTGGGTTTAGAAGTGGTGGACATGCCTTTAATCCCAGGTAGATCTCTGCAAGCCAACCTGGTCCAGCTTGTGAGTTCCAGGCCAGACAGGGCTATATAGTGAAACCATCTCAAAACAAACAAACAAACAAAAAAATTCCATTCTAATAGATATGTATTTTTTAAAAAATGAGATTTTATCTTGCTGAAGTGTCCAAGTGGCATTCAACTTGGGTATCTCTTCAGGTTTAAATTTTTCAGCAATTTATTTTTTAAATGTAAAGATTTATTTTTAACTAGTGTATACATATTTGTCTGTCTGTCTGTCTGGGGGTACATGCTTGTAAAGGTAGGTGCCCAAGAGGCCAGAAGAGGGCTTTGTATCCCTTGGAGCTGGTGTTACAGGTGGCTGTGTCCGCTCAATGTTGGGAACCAAACTTGAATCCTCTAGAAGAGCCGCCAAGTGCTCTTAGCAACCAAGTCCTTTCTCCCGTCCCTTAATTTTTTAATTTTATGTTTTCAAAGCATTGAGTTGCAACAGACTGGGCGACAGCCAAAGCCATCCTTAATGTTTCGTTTTAAAAGCACCGACTTTGGCACCAGATACATCTTGAAATCAGCGAATAGGCAACTGAGAGAGAAGAGGGCCTGTCCTCTGCACTGCGGGCAGATGTCAGGGAGGAATCACACACAGTGACATAGCAGTACTGCTTTATTGCCCCAGTCCCGTCCCCAGCCCTGCATGCTGGCGGGCTAGGGCTGCAATCCACCTGCAGCCCTGCACTCAGCCCTGCGCCGCCCGCGCCGCCTGCCTCCTGCCGTAGCGCAGGCCGAAGGAGTTCCAGTTGTAGGTTGACAGGTCCTTCTCACGCTGCACCAGCACCGCTCCGCGGGGTGCGGGGACCAGGCGACTTCGAGCGGCGCACATGGGCCGCTGGCGCCCGGTGGAGCTCTCGTCGGGTGGGCACAGCGAGGTCCTGCGTGCTCGTAGCCCTGCAACCCCAGGTTTCCTCTCTGCGCACCGCGGGCCCCTTTCCCAGGCACTGATGAGTTCCTGGGGTCCGGGCCGCTGGCCTAGACAAGAAAGCACAGATTAGTGAGGCCGAGTGGGGAAGGCTTGCTGTGGATACTGGCTCTCACCCTCAGATGCTGGCCCTGAATTCTCAACCTCAGAACTTCAGCATCGACCTCAGTGTGAATACAAAGTGCTACTTAGCGTGGTTGGGCTATTTGGTGCTTCTCTCCTTCAAGGGCGTCCCTTTTAAGTGACTGCCAAAATTCTCCTAAATAATTTTATTAAACTACCTCTTTTAAGAAAGCAAACAGTTTGGAAATTAAGAAAATCAGCATATGGAGGGGTCACTCTGCTCTATCCAGGCTCTTTTCCAGGCTCTCTGCCTGGTCCCTCGGTTGAGGGTCTGCATCTGGAGTTTGAGTGACCCAGGAGCACCTGGGACACCGGGGAGGGAGGGGAGTCCATTTATCTCTTAGATCCTTGAAATGGTACCCCCCACACAGTAGGGACCTCAATAAGTGCTCACTAAATAAAAGCTAATGAAGTACTTGGAGTAAGAGAAATAAAACAGTGGAACCAAGGCCATTGTGCCTGCGCACCTGTGACCTGACCCTGCTCAATGAGGACAATTGCAAACCTTCATATACAGTATCCAGACTCAGTAACTACCAGACATTATCTAAGTTGCCCTAACAGGCACAGCTCTCCCAGGCAGGTGCGACGCCTTTCCTTCCTGCTGGAGGCTAACAAGTTTCTCTGAAAAACACTTCACAGACAAGGCTCATTATATTCATTCTCTCTCTCTCTCTCTCTCTCTCTCTCTCTCTCTCTCTCTCTCTCTCTCTCTCTCTCTCTCTCTCTCTCTCTCTCTCTCTCTCTCTCTCTCCCTTCCCTCCTCCCTCCCTCTCTCTTTTTGACAGCAAAACAGGGCAAGTAGCTAGAATACATAATAACTCTAGTCAATTATAGCGAGTTAGTAGCAAAAAGGCCTGATGTGAGTGGCTGTTGGGGCGGAGAATGGCATTAATCTTGGCTCCTTGATACCCAGGCACACTTTGGAGATGAATGTGGCCATGGTTCAAGATAAATAATAACCATCTGGGAGGTCTTTCCTACCTTCTCTAGGTAACTGATGTGGGAGAGAAATCTCAGTTCCACACAGGATATATACTATGTGGCCAGACAGAGCCAATAGCCAGTGTCCCTGGACAGTGGTGGGGTTATTCCTTGCCATGGAGTGGTGATACCACTGGTGAAGTGTCTGGGGCCCTGTTCCTTTTGCTTTGGTTACATGCAATGATGTCAGAGTTGCAGGGGGTGTCCTGCATTCCACGCCTAAGATCTGAGGTCCAGAGAAGCTAAGCAAGCTGGTCTGTATAGTATGTACAGAAAGCAGATGACCAAGGAGAATTCAAACCTGTGCTCTAACTCAGCAGTCATGCTCATAAGGTACCTTGGCACCTGCTGGGATCTGTCAGTATCTGGCTGCATAGATTTGGGGGGACACTTGGCCTCTTTGGTCCTTAGTTTCACCTGCTCATCAGATCCCCCAGTGAACTCATAAGGTTGATAGGCATTAAGGGCTGCCTATGTGTTGAGGTTTTTGTTTTTTGTTTTTTTTGTTTTGCTTGCAATCCCCTCAATCCCCCTTAAGGGATGTGATGTCACGGATACAAGTAACTTACACACTCAACTCTTTCCCAGCATCCATATAAAGAAGTGCTTGGTATGGAGCAGAGAGCACAGCAGGAGACACTCACAAAGGGGCTGGGTTAATAAGCTCCTGACCCTAGATGAGCTTCCTATGCTCACAGCAGACTAGAGCTGGGCCCCAGGCATCCATCAAATGCAGTAATAAAACTCATGTCTGTAGCCTGGCTACGGTCTGAAAACTATGCTAAGTCTCATATGTGATGGCTCCCATGCCCTTTTTTCCTGGACTGTGCATACCTGTGGGTTCAGGGTTCACCACAGGTGCCACCTTTGCCAGTGGCTCCCCAAAGGTGGTGGTGACACAGAGGAGAAGCAGCAGCTGCCAAGAAGCCAATGAGGTCATTCTGGCAGGAAGAGGCGTGTCCACAACGTGTCCAGAGGCTGATTGAGAAGAGAAGCAATAAAGACCAGATCAGAATTAATACTGTGCCAGGGCCTAGGTCAGGAGGGAACCTGGGGGAGGAGAAAGCCTTGTGACTTGTAGAGGGATAAGCCTGAAACAAGGCCACAGGAAATAGGGCTGGAGGAACAAGGGAGAAATGAAGGAAAACGGGGAGTGGGGGGGTGGGGGATCAGATTTGGTAGAAGGGTTGAGCTGCTTATGTTAGACAATGGCTGTGGGCTCTTTGTCTTTAACCCCATTTGTTGGACAGTTTCAAAGTACTTGACTTTTTCAAAGAGAAATTGGACTTGGGAGCTGGAGAAGTGGAGTGGAGTGGGCAGCAGGGGGAGGTGAACCCACGTGGAAGGAGAGTAAGCTACCATGCATGGGGGTGATCAGAAAGGGGAGGTAGATGAGGTCTCACAGGAGTGTGCTCTGAGGTTCAACTGTTCTCTTGGGGGCCTAGGATCAAGCCCTTCTATTACCATGAGGTTTCCTGGCCCCGGACAGCCAGAGGTCCAGACCCACAGACCTGCAGACCTGCTGCCCCAAACCCCTTAGCTGCCCGCTGCTGCTTAGGCCCTTAAAAATGATTTAGATGCTTATATTAATTTTATGTTGTTTGGCTTATGGCTCAGGCACATTGTTAGCTAGTGTTTTTTTTTTTATTTTAACTTAATTTATTTTTATTAATTTGTTTGTCATGTGCTGGGTTCTGTGCTCTGCTCTCCCAGGCAATACACTCCTTCCTCAATCTGGTCCTGCTCCCCCCCCCCCCCCCCCCGCTATAATAGAAACCCAATTCTTTATCTCTTCCAGGATGAAAGAGGCAATCATCTTGCCCATTCTCAAAGCTCTCCGCAGCCTCAGAGACCATTATCAAATTGTCTTACTGCCTATAATTCAGGACGGGAAAAGCCTTCCTCTCACCTAGCCCATCAATTGCTTCTATTCTCTTGGGCTCTGGGAGGTTGTCAACTAAATTGACCTCATCAGTTTGACTGCTGAGACAGAAGCTGTGTTACCTGACCCTCATCTAGCCACTGCCCCCTGCTACCCACTCTGCTCCACTTCTCCAGCTCCCAGGTCCTAGTTCCCTTTGAAAAAGTCATCAAGTACTTTGGAACTGTCCAACAAATGAGATTAAAGACAAAGAGCCCACGACACTGGCAGCACAGGTTGAACCTAGGTTTCTGTCCGAGGACGGGCCTGAGGATATCATTGTGACTGTTAGGAATGGTTTCTCAGCACCAGGTATCCTGCAACTATGTTGCCCATCCAACTGCAGACTCACACATGGTAAGAATCCTGACTTGAAGTGCTCCCAGCTTTTCCTCATCCCACGAATCATGAGAAGGCCATGCCCAATCTCCAAGCACCATTGATTATCTTGGCCACCAGCGGCCTGCTCAGATGGTTACTAAGACAGATTCTGTGACACCTTGAAAGTCAGATATGTTCTGCATCTGTCCCAAGGCCTGAATACAACACAGAGTAGAGAACGAATTCACTAGTCCGAGCCTCGGTTTTAAGGCCCAGTGTTTGGAAGGTATTGCTGGAAACTATCTACAGACTAAACTGTGCAGGTTCCGGGGTGCTGAGGATGCTGACACAAGGTACCTCTGATCTCAAGTCTAGTATAAGAAGTTAACTCATAGGCAGCTTATACAAGTAAATCATTTCAAAATCACACCAGGCACATGTTAAAATGCAGGTGATGTTAGCAGGAAAACCCAACCTGGAAGGTCCAGGCTGGTAGTGGTGCCCAAGCAAGTGTGTGCCAGATGAAGAGGGAACACAGAAGCCACTCACCTCAGGGGATCTGCCTGGACTGGGGCCAGCATGCTGGAATAACAGGCAGGGCTGGGAATGTGGGCTGCTGGATACAAAGCTAGGGATTTATATGGAGAGAAAGCCATCCCAGGTTCTATCCCCAAAGGGGTCTGAAGAGGGCAGAAATGTATCAGCATGCTCTGAAGATGGTGCCTCCTAGCTTCTCTGAGCAGAGCAGGGTGGCAAGTATGTGTGTTGAGGTTATCTGGTGGGGGGTTGGTGGTCCTGATGGTGGTCCCTGTCCTGTATTACTGTCCCTGTATTACTCAGCCCCATCATGGGCAGCACTTCTCAGGCATGTCATTCAAAAACTCTGCCTGCCCTCAACACACCCTCACCCCACATATACCCACATACCGCACATAAACCACACACACACTACATAAGACACGGGTTGGTGAGATGGCTCAGCAGATGAATGTGCTTATTATCAATCTGTTTTTAATTTCTTGCTCCCACATGATGAAAGGAAAGAATCAGCTTCCCAAAGTTGTCCTGTTGACTTCCCGGTGTGGGCTATGCTCACACACATGCACAGCAAAGTAATAAATAATGTGCCACACACATAACCCCAAATGTATACCACATATATCCCACATTCACCATACACATCATACACATGCCACACATACAGACACCCCCAACCCTGATAACTGTGTAGGCTAGCGGGCATGTGATGCCTGCAGTAGAATTGAACTGTTTGAAAATCAAAAGGAACACGCACACACACCACACAACACTGGTAAATGTATTCAGCCGGGCATCCAAGGATGATTTGGCCAGCCTGTCATCAGGATTGATCAGACCAGTGCTCCTTCCTTTCTGCTTACTTGATGCTTCATTTGACCTTGAATTGAAGGTCTGCTTCCCCAGATCCTCCCTGGGTCAGGGCAGCCCCAGGTACTGCCATCAGTGTACCTACCTTAGCTGGGTTCTGGCTTGAGGCTGGAGGAAGAAGAGCTCTCGGGTAGTTGGAACACACCAAGAGAAGCCACCGGCTCCTGGGTTTACTCTCCAGCTCCCTTATCAGAGCCCCTTTTATGAAGTCTAGGTGGGTGACGTCTCCAGGCACAATCCCACCTCTGCCCTCCAGACCCTCCTTGGACTCCACGCCCTGCCGCTGGCTTCTGCCTCCCAGCTGTCATGTCTGGAGTCAGCCACTTCCTCGCCCCCCCAACCCCCAGTAACCATCCAAGACTGTTCTCATAATCTCACTAATTTTTCTGTCATCTACATTCTCTTGACGCCCCCTCCCTTGCAGCTGGAGACTCATTATGCCCCACACAATGAAAAGAAAGTGACTGGGGAGTATATATGTGAAATGTCTTGTCACTCTCTGCGCCAACACACACACACACACACACACACACACACACACACACACACACACACACACACCGTGAAGTAAATAGGACACACAGGCTGGATGAGGAGGGGAAGGGCACAGTCTGACCCAGAGGCTCCTCGATGCCCACATGCTGCCCTCTCAGAGAGAAAGCCAGGTCAGATTGGCCTCCATCAGGGGTAGCTTCTGGGCTGTGAATTGGGAGTGGGAGTTGGGGAGGGGGGGTCTCCTTCCCACCTTTTCCCCCAATTACCGAGCTTCTGCATGCCATGGGGTTTGATGTGTATGAGATATGACATGCTCAGATGTGCTGGACAGTTACATAAGCAGTTGGCTGTAAGGAAGGAAAGGAAAGCTGGCCATAGCAGCCCATACATGGAATTTTATCTCCTGGGTGGTTGAGGCAGAAGGATGATAAGTTTAAAGCCAGTCTGGGATATAAAGAAAGTTCAAGACCAGGATGGGTGACACAGTGAGATATTGGCTCAAAAAATCAAAAAGTGATAGACATAGCGGCACATCCCCAGCGGTGGGGAGGCATAGGCAAGTGGACCCGTGGGTCTGCAGACAGCCTGTTCTACACAGTGAGACTGTGCACCCCAAATAATTATAATAATAATGCAAAAAAGAAGGGAGGGAGAGGGGAGACTTATTTTGTACTTGATGCTGCTGAGTCGGCCTTGGAAAAATAGGTTTGGAGAGTGGGCAGCCTCTCTGTTGATAACCCTGGCACCTACCCTCCTGCTGGGCAAATAGAGGAAGGGACTCAGTAGATGTTCACCATGGCTCTGATTTCCCCCTCTCCCTTTCTTACCTAAGGGTTTTGTTGCTCTGTGTTTGTTTTTTTTTAATGTTATTTTAGACAGGGTCTCACTGTAGCCTTGGCTGGCCTTGAACTCACAAGCTATCTGTTTGATTCTGCTTCCCATGTACTGGGATCAAAAGTGGATACCATGAAAGCCTGGCTTGTACCTTCCTTCAGTCTACTCCTTTTAAGTCTGTAGGGAGCATCATATATCTAATACCATCATCCAGACACTCGAAGCAGGATGCTCTTGAATCCTAGACCAACACTGTTTCGGAAAAACAAAACCAAGAAAGACTCTTTTACCGCGAGTCAGGGGGATTCCCAGAACAAGGACCAGCTCTTCTGTGGGGCTGGGTTCTCTGCAGGCAATGACACCATCCACCCCCAAACAGAAGGCAGTTTCTGCACCAACTTTACCTGCTATGTCCTATGTGGAGTAGTCACTTGGAGGCTGAGATACTCTTCCTGATGTTGTGTGGGATTAATTCCCGTTACTTGCCTAATAGCAAGAATCAGAACTGAATCAGACCCCTTAGGATGTTAAATAGCAGCATGAAAATTACACCAAGGATGGGGTACAACTTTTAGAGGTTGTGATTACACTGGCTGCTCTCTTCTGGAGGACCCAGGTTCAATTCCCAGCACCCACATGGCAGCTCACAATTGTCTGTAACTCAGTGGATCCAACATCTTCATATGGACATACATGCAGGCAAAACACCAATGCACATCAAAAACAAAACAAATACAAAAAACCAGCAAACACCTTGTGGAATTGGTCTTCTGGGAAGAAGTTGCAAATCCAGCCTAGGGCCTGGGTGGATATCCTGGACTGGAGACATCAATCCCAAATTTCAGACACAACCGCAGCTTGAGAATTTAATCTTCACTCTCCTGTATAAATTCAGATTGGGAATGTTGTTTCCAGACTCAGCTGGGTGTAAGAGCTGGGGTCTCTATTCATGGCAGTGTCTTGAGATAACTCGGACATCTTTCTTCGGGACTTGGAGATACTCGAGGCGGTGGGAAGTAAGTCAGTGCTGGGGGTGGGGGTGGGGCTCATGAAGATACCCCCCTTCCCCTTCCAGTGCCCCCACCAACAATCCAAGTTCAAGGAGCGCATCGTGATGGTTCAGACCATTGAGCTGGAGCCTTGAAACTTCTGCGACAGCTGTGGGAGCCAAGAATCATTATTCCAGACAAAGAGGGGGAAGTGGACTCAATATCCAGGCTATTACCCAGCTGGCCTTGAGAGCAGGGCTATGCTGCACTACACATAGAGTGTAGCGGCAGGGTGTGCCCAGCTGGCAGGCGCTCCAAGATGTAGGACTCTGGTCCACTTCCTAGGTGTCTCACTGTGCATCTGCCAGGTACCTTAGAGACAGGTATGGGCCCAGAACAGGCTCTGTCTCCTGCTCTATTTGATGTCACCAGCAGTCATAACATGCCTGTGGCCCAGACTTAATCAACTGTCCCAAGAGCACAATGTTGTCTGGGTCACCTAGAGTTTTTATTTCTTAGGCTGGGAGCTGTTAATGGTCGCCTCCTTTCCACCCACACCTTAGCTACTCCAGCCCACAGGGGCCTCACTTCTGATCTTATCAAGTGGAGAAGGAACAGGGAGGGAAGGAGAGTGAACCTGGGGTGGGTGTGTATCAGAGTGTGTGTGTGTGTGTGTGTGTGTGTGTGTGTGGGTGTGTGTTGGGGGGGGGGGTCTGCTGCACCTCGGATAGCACTTTAACCAGTCTCATGTACTTTTGTACCCCAGAAACCACTGCCAAGCCCAGGCTCCATCTACTCACCGTACTCAGGAAGGGGATGTTAGAAACGCTGCCCAGGAATCCAAAGGCCACAGGGAAAAAGCCCCTAAGAATAGAAGAGAGGACTGGGGTCCATGGTGGCTCAGGGGGGAAGGAGGAATGTATTAAGACTGACATGTCCCTATTCAAAGGCTCAGACTTTGGCTCCCGGAAGAGTAGCCACTGGGCCCTGGGGACAGATATGTCTTGGGCTCTCTTGAAAGAAGCAAGAAGCCGTGGAGTAAAGTGATCGACGGCAGGCTGAGCTGGGTGTCTTACAGACACAGTGCAGATCCGCCTCTTACCGACACTGTTTGCTCTGAACAAATTCCTCGCTTTTTTGAACCCACGGCCAGTTTTTAAATATGCTTAGCAGTATTGGTACCTATGTCATAGGGCCTCACATAGAGCCAAGCTCAAAGGACATACAGTTTTGTGATTTACTCTCATAATTATTATTCTGGCCTGATGCCCTCCCTTTGCTAGATAGGCTGGGGAACTTCTGCACTAGTGGCTGAGCCCCTGGCATCGGTGGCTGGTGGAGGTTCTGTTGGTGCGGGCACAGCATTGTACCTCAACACCCCTGTGCGGAGGCTTCCTTTGCCTTTCAAACTGGCCAAGCCTGACAGGGGATGGATGCCTGATCCTTCACAGGGCTTGGAGGTAGCCAGCTGGGAAGTGACCCAGTGGCCTAGATGAGTGAAGGTATTAGAGATTTGAATCTTGGCCAGACCACTTCTCCCTAAACCGCAGTATACGGAGGCTTAGGGAGATGGTACTTACTTGAAGAGGCTAACAAATCCATAGGCCTCCAGGAGCATGCCCAGCAGAGGCCAGCGCAGCAACACAATGGCTACACCCCCCAGGAAGAAGCTGGTCCCCTTGAGCTTGTGTCTTTGGAAGAAGAAGGAAAATGTCCTCCTCAGGCCAATGATGAAGGAGAGTCCAGTCAAAAACAGCAGCTGCAGGTGCAGGAAGTGAAGACAGAAAGAGCAAGTTCTACCCCATCCTTAGGGTGCTTTGTGCGTGTGTGTGTGTGTGTGTGTGTGTGTGTGTGTGTGTGTGTGTGTGTGTGTGTGTGTCCTAGCAGTAGGGCAGAATCCCAGAGCTGGAAATGACTCTACTTAGTAGAGAATAGAAATGCTCTGAGGCAGAGGGATGGACCTGAAGGCCCTTGGTTTCCCACTCAGTTCCCCAGCTCCAACTCTTCCTCATAGACTCCCAGGGGGGCTACTGCGAAGTGGGATCCCCCCCTTTTACAGACAAAAAGTTGGAATCCAAAGTCTTGAAAGGTCCCCACTGTGGGTTCTGCCAGAGCCTCCAGTATGGCCCCTAGTGATCTCCTTATGGGGGCTCAGGCTCCCATAGAATTTCATTCTTCTAGTATGTGCCATGCCCCACCCACACCTCGGCATGCCTTTTCTTTCAACATTCCAACCTTCTGTGAAAACTTTACCCTTCATTTCCTTCCCAGCTACCTTGTCTCCACTCCTTCCCCTCAGCCCTTGTTTCATAACGAAGTGTTTCTCTTACTCTGCCTTTTCTATAGCTTCTGCTGCTCTGGCGGTGCTGGTTATTCAGGCAGGGATTCAGCAATAGGGGTTAATTCACCATGGGAACACCAGGACCTCTCCTGTAGCTTGATGGAACCATCTCGGGTTCCGTTGTTGGGAACACCAGGACCTCTCCTATAGCTTGATGGAATCATCTCGGGTTCCGTTGTCACCCGCTCCCAAGTCTTCAGCCTCCCGAGTGACTATCATCTGAATGAACTTGGGACTGACTTTCCCGGTCATCCGGGACAGGTACCTAGTGCTGGGGGACTCACATTTCCAAAAGCCAGGAGTACGGAGTCAAAGTACAGGAGTATCCCAAAGAGGATGAAGAAGACACCAAAGCCGGTGATGCCCACACCAATCTCTGCAAGAAAAAGGAGAGCCTCAGCTTCCCTACCAGTCAAGTGTTCTGTGTAGGCTCTCAGGGGAAGCCTGTCCAGGGGAGGGAAGATGGGCAGGAGCTAATGGGCTCCTGGGACACTTTGCTCTCACATCTTGTCAGTGCAGCTTCTTCCTGCATCTGTAATACATTGTTTTCAGGATCGAGCCTCCAACTGAACACAATAACCTGCCTATTTTTCCTACAGCTGAAAGCTCCGGGGTCATATCCAGAAAGGAGGGGGGAGTGGCTGGAAACTCAAGACCGTGCGTTCCAGACCCCAGCTGGCTCCTGGATCCCTCTGTGTCCTCTCCTCTCTTCTCATCCCTCAGCGCTGACCTGCCACAGGCGACTGGGAAATAGAAGCCATCGGTTAGGAGTATGCTCACCCATCCTGCAGCAGTGGCCTAGGGACCTCCTCTAACTTCAGCTCAGCAGAGTGATTGTCTCACAGGGGTGACTGCCGCTAACAGTGTCCCACCCATTAGCAATGTCCTACAGGCATCATTGAAGAATTAACAAAACCAATGAGCATCGGGCAGAAGTGTGGATAGTCAGAGTACTTGCTTGGTCAAAGACTGTACTCTGTTGTGATTGTACTTCTGACCATTCCCTCCAGAAATAATAGACGGGGCATCTCTGCCACTGTGATAGGCAACCAATGGCCATTTTTATGCTGCTTAAAAAAAAAAAAAAACTAAATTAAAAATTGAGCTGGAGAGTTGGCTCAGAGATTAAGAGCACTGGCTGCTCTTCCAGAAGACTTGGTTCACTTCCCAGCAACCACATGGTGGCTCACAACTGTCTGTAACTCCAGTTCCAGGGGACCTGACACCGACATATACCAGCAGATATACCGACAGGCAGAACACCAATGAACATAAAATACAAAATAAAGAAAATAAAACATAAGGAAGTTACTTCTGGGGCTGGAGAGATGGCACAGAGGTTAAGAGCACTGGCTGTTCTTCCAGAGGTCCTGAGTTCAATTCCCAGCAACCACATGGTGGCTCACAACCATCTATAATGAGATCTGGTGTTCTCTTCTGACCTGTGGGCATATATGTATGCAAAGCACTGTATACATAAAAATATGAATAAAATAAAAACGTTAGTTCTGTTTGAAGTGCTATCACACACACACACACACACACACACACACACACACACACACCTGTAATATCCAACACTTGGAGGTGGAGGTAGGAGTCAGTTCTGTTTGAAGTGCCATCACACACACACACACACACACACACACACACACACACACACACACACATCTGTAATATCCAACACTTGGGAGATGGAGGTAGGAGGATCATGAATCCATTTCTATCTGAGATCATTGTGGGCTATAGAACACCTATCTCAACAAACAAACAAATAAAAACATCCAGCTTTCAGAGCTTTTGGGTTATATCCAGAAGCGAGATTTCTGGGGCACATAGTAATTTCTCTCTGTCTTATTTGAGAAGCTATAGTGTTTTCCAGAGTGGTTCGTTCCTTTCACTTGCCTGTCCCCAGGGCGCAAGGCATCCCACATCCTTGGCAAATTTTGTTTTTTAAATTGATTTTAGTTTGACCTTCATTTATGTGTTTGTATGTGTGTCTCTGTGTTGTGTGTTCACACATCATGTGTGTGTGCTGACAGAGACCAGAAGAGGCTGTCAGGTACCCTGTAGCTGGGGTTCCAGCATAGAGGCTGGGACATTGGTTCTTTGGAAGAGCAATGAACATTAACTGCTGAGTATGGGGGTATGTTTCAAATTTAATAAAACCCAGTCTGAGATATCAGAGGGATCTACCCACAGTCAGTCTAGGAGGACCAGACAGTGGTAATTTACACCTTTAATCCCAGCACAGGAATATCTGGGAGTCGTGACCTACACCCTTAATCTCAGTAGATCTAAGTTTGAGGTCAGTTTAGTTTACAGAAGGAGTTCCAGGCTCCCAGGCAGCAGTGGTGACACACACTGTTAGTCCCAGCACTTGGGAAGCAGAGGCAAGAGAATCTCTGAGTTCAAAGCCAGCCTGGTCTTCAAAGCAAGTTCCAGGACAGCCAGGGCTGTTACACAGAAAACTCTGTCTCAAAAACCAAAGACTGGAAGAGATAGTTCTGTCCTCTGATATTCCAGACTGATTTGTATTAAATTTGCAAAATATACCCATAGCTGAGCTGTCTCTCTGATCCCAACTTTAATGTTTTTGATAGTAGCCATGAGACATCACACTGTGGGGTTTTGCTTTGTTTTTGAGGTGAGGTCTCACGTTTTTGACAGGCCTTCATGTCTAGGTTTATTTGCTTTTTCTATGCCCAATGGAACTGGCCCACATTAAACTTCTTAGCACCTAGGACACCTTGGAAGAATGCAATACTCTTGGGGCCTCAGAATGGCTGTGCTCTGTTTCCACACTGTATATTTCTACCATAGGAGATAAGGTATCCACCCACTACAGCTTTGCAGATGGGAGCATTTCGGAAGACTGTACCACATTTCACCACATGTGAATGATAAAGATGTTTGAAAAACAGCTACAACAAAGCAACAACAAAAGTCTGTTATCTCCTTACACTGGCCAGAAAAATATACATCGTGGCTCCAGTCTCATAAGACACCCTTCCCTCTACTTGGAGCTATAATGTGAACATGGTTTTGCTATTTATTTCGAACTGTTAAAATATCTGTATGCTCATCCTATGTACCCTTAAGAACAGACTCAGGTTTGCTTATCTGTTTTATAAAGAACATAATTTCTTAGATTTGCGTTGTGTGTCTTTCTGAGGAGGACAGCAGAACCTGGATGTCCAGTCTATGCACTCCTGACCGTGATTTACTGTTGCTTACATTCATAGAGAATCAGGACCCTGAGTCAGGAGGCCAGGGGAGGCTTTGAGATACAGAGCTGTCCTTGTGGAAGCAGAGACCAAGAGTGGCCGAATTGATTACCAACTGCAGCAGTGCCCCCTCCATACCCCCTGCATGTGTCAGAAGGTGTGTGCTGATGTCATAAGAGGCAACCAGGACCATTTTGGGTTCCTATCAAGATTCTGAAGACCAATATGAGGAAACTCCTTGTAGTGAGGGTCCTGATAAGTGAAGAAATCCAAAGTGGTTCACAGGTAGATAGCCAGATGAGATTCATGCCCTGGTCAGTGGTGTACATCTGTATCCCCGAACCCAGGAAGCTGAGGCAGGAAGATTGTGAGTCTAAGGTCAGCTTGGGCCTGTTCCAGCCTCTGACCCAAAACAAAATGTTGGGTGTGGTAGTGCATCCCGAACTTGCAGCCTTAGGAGGCAAAGGCAGGAGAGTTACAGCAGGTTTGAGACCAGCCTGAGCTATAGAGTGAAATTCTATCTCAGAAAACCTAAACCAACCAACCAACTATGGTGATATATTGAATATTTAATAAAAATCAGCCTGGAATATCAGAGAACAGAATCACCCACAGTCAAGCCATGGAGGTCAGAGAGTAGTGACCTATGTCTTCAACCCCTTCACTCCGGAGACAGAGATCTTTCTGTGTTTCTGTGAGTTCAGGGCCTAAGCCAAGCAGCAGGAGCTCACACCTTTAATCCTAACTCTAGGATTATGATGCAGAGTTGAACCCGGAAGTGAAACTACTGGACTGGGAAGATATATAAGGCAGGCGTAGGCAAACGTTCAGACATTCCGTAGGAGTGACCACCCAGGAGGAGAACTCTTGAAGACAGCATTTACCCTGTTTGTTCTGAGAAGTTGGCTGGGCGAGAATGGACTGCGGTCTGTTTTCTCTCTCTGATAATCCAGCTTTGCCTCAATATCTGACTCTGGGTTTTCAAATACAAACTAGAATTTGTGCAATAACCAACCACATACTATGTGTTTTCTCATATACGAATTATAATTACTTGGGAAATTTTGAGATTTAATGTTACTATATAGCCCAGGAGTGTCCCCCTGCCTTAGTCTCCCCAGTACTCAGACTACAGGTGTCTCCCACTGAGTGCAGCTCACTCTTCTTAGAGACTTCCTATCTAACAGAGATCTGTGGCATGATCTCTTTCTGGTTTGTTCTTGGCTCTTCTTCACAGGTTGATGCAATTCCAGGATGTTTCTCCTGGACCAGTTTTATTTACAGCCCACATTTAGCCGCTTTCGGTAGTCAGCATCACATACAAGCTCACAGACAGGTGCCAGGAAGTGTGTCTCACACACAGCTTTGAAATGTCCCTGTATTTTGCTTCCACTGTAGTTCGGTGACTCAGTCAAACTGGGGGAGGGGAGCTTGCATCTGAAGTTCCTTTCAGGATAGCAGCCATGGAGAAAAAGGCAGTGGGTTTGGGTGGGCATATTAAACAGACGCACAGGAATGACAGATGTGCTTGTAGGCGATGGTCCCATGATTCAGACAGAGGTCGCAGTGCGCCCCCTGCTGCACAAATTACAAAGCAGACAGCAGAGAGGTAGGCAAATTCTTGAGAATGGTCTGGCTCCAGGGCACTGCAAGGGCAGAGATCTCCCCTGGCTCCAGACTGTCCAGTTTGGGGTGTCCCTATGTCGCGTGTCATTCTCCCTCTGAGTCCAAGCTCTCCAGCCTCAGGTCCTTAGATCCTGAGGTTCTCAAACTGTTGCCAGAAGGAACCCCCAGTCTGCAGCCCTTGGGGGCAGGCCAAAGCCAGGTGATGAGGACACAGCTTTTCAGAATATGTCAGACAAAGCCAGCTTCAGTGTCTTGTTTTTCGGCAGGGCATTGTCACCTGGGGCAGGTAGATAGGTCTCTTTGGCCTAAGTTTGTGTAAGGAGTAATATATTCATTGTTTCTCAAATTCCTCATCCTTCTCCGAGTCATGTGACCTTCCTGTCTCAGCCTTCCAAGTAGCTAGGGCTACCAGTGCGAGATAGCCTGTGGCCTTTTTCTGTTTATAATCATAAATATACCAAAATTCCTAAATAGTCTATTAAGACTCTTTTGTCCTTACCTACTCGCAAGTAAGATGTCATCCCTGAGGTGTTTGGCGTGTCCTTTCCTTTACCCTTCAGATAGACAAGATACAGATATCAAAACAAAAAATGAACACAAATATTTCTATTGCCTAGCACTCAGACCTCACTCAAGCCTTACCCATGTGTGCCCGTAATAACGTTCATAAGAAAAGAGCACAGCTCATCACGTGGGCCTCCTCTAGTGCACCTGTCTGGAATCCTCCACAATTGGTACTCAGCATCTTCTTGATCTTTGGAAGATCCAGGCCAGTTGCGTTGTAGTGGGTATCTTCATAGTGTGTCTAAGACTTTCTCCTGACAGAATTCACTGGCATAGCTACCTGCCAGATGTTACTGTGCACAATTACGGAAGCCGTGGGACACACCTACTTCTAGCCTACTGCTGCTGATGGCATTCCTTTACTCTTCAGGTGACACACTGGGCCCTCTGTAATAAGGAGTCTGCCTCTACCCCATGGAAACACCTTCCTTACGTTATCCTGGCTATCCAGTCTGCCCACAGGCTGGAGCCCTCACACCCCACTCTGAGTATCCTTTCTGTTCTGTCAAATGACTTTCAGACAGGACTGTTCAAGAGGAAGAAGGGACGTTGACAATAGTGATGCTTATACCTTATGGGGCACAGGTCACATCTTAACTTGACATAACCACCTGTGAAGGGTCTGTGGTTAACTTCACAAACAAAACCAAACCCCGAGGTGGTCCACTGCCCAACCAGGTCTTCAATACAGTTGAGACTCTGAAAAGTGACATTAACCACTTCTGCATAAAGTGTTCTTGCTTTGGCCATTAATAACCTTTGGGGAACCAAATCTCCAAGCAGGTGTCAGTCCTTGGCAGTGAGCAACAGGCTACTCCCTGGTTGAAATCTCCTGTCTTGGCTTCCAGGATACTTTGATTTTCTTCCAGCTGGCTAGCTGTCTCTCCCTCCAGGTCTCCCTTGACCTCCTTTGCCAGCACCTACTTTCTTTCTTATATGATTTGGCTCACTCAGGGTTTGGGCCTGACTCCTGTCTTTCCTCACTGTTCTCACAAGGCTTCCTGTGTTTTTAAATGCTGCATGTGTGCTGGCAATGCCTACATTTATCTCTCTCGCCCAGGACTCAGATCCTACTGCTTGCTTGGCTGTTGGATTGATTTTTCTCTCTGGCACTCTGCATGTCACTGGTCCCAAGCTGTGATGAGCCTTCCTTTCTTTATCCTGCACCTCCTGGGAAAGCATCCCCACTGCCTCTGTCTGCCAAATCACTTGAGGCGCCTGCCACCCTCCTGTCTAATCCACTCTTAAGTCTTCCAGAAGCATCCAAAAAGCGCCTTCTCCTTCTTGTCACGTCACTCCTAGCCACCCTCTTCTCTCTTCTGGACACCCCCGCCATCCCCCCAAGGCTCCCATTAGTATCTTATGGCCTGCCTGTCACTACTCCTGTGTCCAGTCCTCCACCACACAGTGCCCACAAATTGAAAACGCACCAGCTGATCATACAGCATCCTGGCCAATTCACTCACTTGGAATGAAGCAAGGACCCTTTTCTACATGTGCCTTACAGATCTTATACGGGGACAGTGCTCAAACTTCTTCCTCTTTCTCTGGAGCCCAGCACACTCTTTTTACAGTATCTGACTTTCTCCCGCCCCGGGACCTTTGTATATGAGGTTTCTTTGTGTGGAACACTCTGCTCACGCTTTTAAATGCCAGCTCCTTAGCGAAGCCTGTCCCAGCCTCTGTGCTCTGACATCCATCTGATTCTGTCATTTCTCCCTCTCACAGAGCAAAAAGCATCATACGTCATAGGACTTGTCACAGCCAGTAAGAGTGTATTATCACACTTGCAGGCTAATGAACTTAATCACAGGTAGGTATGCCACTGGGCTCAGGAATCCGAGATTCATCATCCTTACTTTATCTTTCCACTTCCTGGGTTGCAAGGTGGGAATGCTGGGGGAGCAGTTTTGGTGAAGGTACAGCATGATACAGAGATATTTTGATGGTCACGAGGTAGTGGAAGGTTGGCTACTGTCACCTGGTGGGTGGCCAGAGGTATTGCTAAAATTCCATAGTGCCCAGGACAATTCCCATGACAGTATCATGTGCACTCAAAGGCTCAGGGAGTGGGGAGCCTGAGAGGCTGTGCCTCAGGGGTCCAGGGACTCCTGTGGCTTTAGCCATCAGCCATATACATGCTGTGGGCTCCCAGATTTTTCTTTCTGGACAAGCCCCTCTCTTGAAGTCCAGACCCATATCCTCTACTCCTTGCCTAAAGTCTAACCTGAATATCTGAGACATACATACCCAGGCTATTCAAATCTCGCCCCTGCTTCCCAGTTCTGCATTCATTTTCCAGCCCCCTTCCCAGGTATGGGGGGAGTATTCTTGACTCTTTGTCTTTTTTTGTATCTTCTAGCAAATTCCTCCACACGGGACCATTTCCCATCTCTGCACTGCCTGCATCCTGTTCTCTTGCCTTCTCTTACCTCAGAAAGGCCTCCTCATTGCTATCCTACCTTCTACAGTCTACTCTTGAAAACTCCAGCAATGAGAGTGAGCTTTTAAAATGCAAAGAGGTCACACCACTCACATACAGCACCCTCCAAACTTTCCCATCTATACAGTGGTCCACCATGGGCTATCTTTCAGGAACTTTCCTCACCCAACCTCTTCTTTCCTCCTGCGATGGTTCAGCCACGCCAAGCTCTCTGTTGGGCCTCGAACACCAGGGATGTAATGCCCCAGGACCTGTGTGCTGGCTGGTCCCTCTTCCTGGAACATTCTCCTGCAGATGGCTGCATAGCAACTACCTTCTCACTTGCTGCAGTCAGGGACACACACACACACACATACACACACACACACACACACACACACACACACACTTCAAACTTCAAACTCCATGGCCCCTTTACTCTGAGGAGATTCTTATTATCATCTGATCTGCTCCACAGTCACCTCTTCAAAAGCTAATGGCCTGCCTTCCCTTGCTGGAAGGTAAGCAGGAGGCATGCCTATTTTAACTCTTAGTATTGGTCTGTGCTAGCAATTGCTTGGCATACACTGGATAGTTTCCATAGGTTCACTGAAGAGAAAGGTGGTCCAGAGGCTAAGCAACTCACCCAGTGAAATCTATAGCTTTCCTCTGTGGCTGGCCCATTCTTTCCAGGTGGTGGGCTGCCGCCTACATACTCTCCTAAAGAAGAAGTGGGCATGTTTGGAGTGAGGATACAGACCCAGGGCCAGGAGACCTGGAAGGTTTTGGGAGATGTCTGAATGGGCAGAGGCACCCTAGTTTTCAGAACTATGGGTGAGAAGCTCAGCCTGCCTTGTGAATTGTCTCTGGTGGCCTGAGTGTCTAGGCTGGTTCCACCGATTTACAAAGCGGAGGTCACACTCTTGACGCTGGTCCTTTGAAGATGCCAACGCACCAGCTTTCAACGGCTGGTTCCAGAGGTCACATTTGTAGATTCCAGCGGAAGAGCCAGATTGGGAAGAGCACCTGTTCATTCACTCTAGCCGGGACCCCCTCCATTGTCCCGCATGCTCCCCCCTCCCCCAGTCACTCTACTCACTCTGCCATTCGCTGATGGAGATCATGCTTCAGTCCACTGGGGGGCCTTCCTGGTCAATAGTGAAGGTCAATTGGCTAATAGTGAGCCCAGAGGACCGATCCTGGGCATGTTCCCGGGAAGCTGACCCTTGGCAACAGTGAAGGAGCCTCTGGTAAATCATTAACTCCTCCCCTACCACGTTTCTCACATACAAATGGCTACTTAAAGATACAGGCCTGTTGGAAAAGTAACATTCATAAAGCCCTTTCCGGCCCATCTCCTCTGAACAGCTTGGGCTGGATATGGAAAGGCAAGGGTCTGGGTGTGCCTGGATTTTCTCACCTATTTTGGTAGAGTATGGGAAGAACTGGAATGGTGTGATATTTTTAGAAAAAGTCACTACTCACTAGTCTGAAACTCACTGTGTAGACCAGGGTGGCTGTGAATTCACAGAGATCTGCTTTTGCTCAGATCATAGTCATGTGCTGCCACACCGGCCTAGCTCATCTCTTTGAAAACATGCCTGTCACTGTTACTTTTTGTCTTTGGGCTAGTACATATGAGAAATGCTAGGAGCCTAGACTCATCTGAGTGAAGCCTATAAGCAAACCTAAGGGAAGTCTGATTTATATAAACCAAGGGCATAGGTGCCATTCAGAGTTGGACAGCAAAGACTCCAACTTCCTTCCCTCTGATGGGATAGGGAGGTTGAGCTGCTGGAGACCTGGTCTTAGGAGAAGACTGGACAGTTAGGGAACCTGTGTTACTCAGCTCAGCAGTTGGATAGACCTGGCTACATCTGTCCTTGCTCTGTGAGCCTGAAGAAGAAGCAAATGATCCTGATGGGACCCAAGTTTGGTTCCTAGCATCTACATGGTGGCTCACTGTTGGTGATATCTTAAATATTTAATAAAAAATAGTCTGGAATATGAGGACAGAACCACCCAGAGAGCCAAGCCACAAAAGCCAAGGAGTGGAACCCATGCCTTTAATCCCATCACTGGGAGACAGAGCTCCTGTGAGTTCAAGGCCTAACAACTGGGCAGTGGTAGCTCACACCTTTATTCCTAGCTCTAGGAGAGTTGAATCAGGAAGTAAAATATCTGGACAGGGAAAGAAATATAAGGCAGGGAAGGAGTTCAGCATCTGAGCGACCAGTCAGTCTGAGGACCCCTGAAGATAGGACTTACCCTGTTCAGCCTGAGGAGTTGGCTGGGTGAGAATTGTCTGCGGTCTGTTTCCTATCTGTCTGATATTCCAGCTTTTCCCCGATATCTGGCTCTGGGTTTTTAATTATAAAACTAAATAGAATTTGTGCAATAGCTTGCAGCCATCTGTAATCCCTGTTACAGGGGATCCAAGTCTTTGTTCTGTTCTCAGCAGGCATCAGGCATGGATGCACTACACATACAGGCAAGCACATACATACAAAATAAAATTCAAAACAAGAGAAGAGGCAGGTGGTTTCTGTTGACCTTTCCTCTATTTTAGAGGGAGCTGTAATCAGCTCCCTTTTTTAATGTGCCTCTGATCCCAACAAAAACTTAAAGCCACACCAGAAAGGAACACAAGAGTCATTTATGAGACATGGTATCTCTCAGTATACAAAAGCTCAGATAAGGCCTCCAGGAGATGCATATGGGGCTGGAGAGATGGCTCAGTGGTTAAGAATGCTTCCTACCCTTCCAGAAGACCTGGGTTCAGTTCTCAGCACCCACATCAGGTTTGTATGTAATTCTCTGTGGCATAGATAGGAACAGAGGGACAGACAGACTAAATAAATACATAAAATTAAAAAAAGATGATGATGCACATGAAACAGGCAGAAATTTCGATTATGCACAGCAAGTGTCTGAATTAAAAATAAAATAGAAAACTGGGGTGGGGGGGTCAGACTGTGTGTGTTGGCACCCACCTTTCACTCCATCACTTAGGAGGCAGAGGCAGTCTCTTTGACTTGGAGTCTAGCCTGGTCCACACAGTGAGTAACAAACTAGTCAAGGCTACTTAGTGAGACCTTGTCTCAAATACTAAAACAAATAACAAATAACCTTGCCATTTTATACAGAAATAAAAACCCACATGTATGTAAGTTAACAAGTAAAGCATGATTGCACAGGTTTACAATTGTATCATAACCTCAGGACACTGAGGCAGGAGGAGCTCAAATCTGAGGCCAGCCTGGGCTACACAGTGAGTTTAGGGTCAACCTGAACTATCTAGTAAGATCCTTCAGCCCACCACCTCCAATAATAGGGAGTTAGGTAAGCACTAGACTGAAACCTGATATTAGGAGCCATGAAGACTTGCCATCCCTGCCACATATGGGCTGGATCCAGGATTGTAGAGACATTTCAGGGCATTGACCACTCTTGTAGAAGGCCTAGATTAAATTCCCAACACCCACATGATGACTCACAACTGTCTGTAACTCCAGTTCTAGGGAATCTGTTTTTTTTTTTTTTTTTTTCCTTAGGCTTCTGTGCACTGTATACACATGGTGCACAGATCTACACACATACAAAACTCTCATACACATAAAATAATAACATTTTTAAAATTAGGTATAATTGGCTGGATCTATTAATTATACAATGGTAGAACTCTTGCCTAATATGCCTGGGGATCTAGATTTGGTTCCTGGGTCTAGACTTCATTTCCCAGTATTGCAAACAAAGAAACCCCCCACAAAAAGAGAACCCAGGCAACTTATTTGTGGTGATGTGTTATTATATTTCATAAAACCAGTCTGGAATATCAGAGAAGAAATCCATCCACAGTTAATCCAGAAGGATTGGAGAGTGGTAACTCATGCCTTTAATCCCAGCAGATCTGAGTTTGAGGCCAGCTTGGTTTACAAAGGAGTTCCAGGCTCCCAGGCAGGCAGTGGTGGTGCCACACCTTTAATCCCATAACTCCAGAGACAGAGGAGATCTTTCTGTGTTTCTGTGAGTTCAAGGCTAACTTCCAAATAGTAGTAGCCCAGGCCTTTAATCTTAACCTGGATGTGAAACAATTGGGTGAAGAAGGTATTTAAGGCAGGCGTAGGAAGACAGATTCTGGCAGTAGAAGCCAGGAGGAGTGAGGCTGAGGAAGCTGGAAGACAGCTGGGTGAGATCTGACTGTGGTGTTTCCTCTCTGATATCACAGCCTTTCCCTGAGATCTGGCTCTGAGTTTCCTTTACTACAACCGGAATTCGTGCAACACTCATATATAACAAGAGAAACATGGAAGTGAGCCTGAATGTAAAAGGAGGGTACAGACAAAGCAGGGTGAAGAAGCATGGGGTGCGTTTAGGAGAAGGTGGATTGTGTGAGGCCATTGTCACATCGCTGAATGGGCTTGTGATGGATATCAGACTCACATCTGCTAAGAGGTGCCATCCCTGGTGGATTTAAATGTCTTCATTGGATCTACATTTTCTAAGATCAGTGGAAGACAGTGAATGGACGAAGAGAAGCTGCCCCCAGCAGGCCCTTGGGACAGTATAGAGAAAGACAAAAAACCCAACATTTTTACACAAAACTTAAAAGACTTAAAGAATTGGGGCTGGAAAGATGACTCAGCAGATAAAGGCCCTGTAGAAACCCTGTAAAGCCAGAGAACAAAACTGTCTGACCTCTGCACACAACAGAAAATTAAAAATTAAGGGAAGATTTGGGCAGCCGTAGTGCCCGCCTTTATTTCCAGCACCCAGGAGGCAGAGGCAGGCAGATCTCTGTGAGTTTGAAGGGCCAACCTGGTCTACAGCCATGTCTTCAAAAACCAAGAGCCTCAAACCAAAACAAACAAAAAAATTAAGAGGAAATGTAAAAAATGGCAAAAACATGAAATGAAATGATATTTTAGTAATTTTTTTTTTGAGAGAGGGTCTCACTGCATAGACCTAGCTGTCCTCAGACTTGGATATGTAGACCAGGACAGCCAGGTACAGAGGCCCTCTAGCCTCTTCCTCCCAAGTTCTGGGATTAAGATGTGCACCACCATGCCTGGCGTTTATTTTTTAATGATTACTTTTAATTACGTGTATGTCCTCGAGTGTGTCTGTGTGCGCTCGTGACTGCAGGTTTCTGTGGAGCTGGTATGATGCACTGTCTCATGTGGGGACTAAGAACCAAATTCACACCCTCTGAAAGAGCAGGGTGCACTCTGACCCCCTGAGCTGTCTCTCACAAGCTCCCGAGATAGTTCCTCACAGCTCTTGTTATGGGACCTCGGTTTAAGGATACTTAGTGATCCCTAGGTACTGGGCTCACCTCTGCCAGATACAGCCAGTTTTGGGTCTTCAGCAATGCAGCCTTGGAAGAACTCAGTTTCATGAACTGTTATAGTATGTGTGCGCCCAATACACGCAATGGTTACTTGATAATTCTGAGATTGCCATATTCTACTTAAGTTTCTTTATAATAACCTTGCTGAGCTTATTCTCAAAAGCTTGAAACCCCATACAAACTTTTTAGTAATAGGATGAATTGATATAGGGTGAGCTTATATAAGCTGTATGTTTTGGTTCAGGTATACACTCTAAGAGTGGTTTGCAGAGGACTGGGAAAGTCTTTTTTTTTTCTTTTTTTCTGAAGTCTGTTCTGCGCAGTGCAGCAATTAAAAGCTAGCCAGAGTTTGGCCTCCCATACATAAGAAAAGCCAAGGCTCTCTTGCAAGTCTTCTAAATAGCCACTAGGGGGCAGTATGTCAGGCATTAAAACCAGTGAACTCTACCTTAGACTTTCTATTTAAAATCTCGGTGCCTCCATTTCTTGGCTAAGAATAGTGTCTGTCACATTGGGGGTATCGTGAATATTACTAAGTAGATATATGCCTTGAATAGATCTGGGTACCTGTCCCAGAGTAAGCATTTAATGAGTTGTTGCTATTAATATTCTAATAGTTATATTAATTACTATCGTGATTATTAGTCTTTTATTAATAGGCTGTTATATTTAAAAGTTGTGCCTCTAAACTGCTCCCCAAAGGTATCAGACATCAGCTAGGAATACTTTCTGTCCTTATCCCCATTATAGGCTACCTGGGTCAAGTGAACTCTGCAGTGAACTTTCCCTGGCATGATTTTCTGGACACTGAAGCTGGGTGTCCACAGTTCACCCTCCTGGAGAGGGCACTTTGCAAGGAGTCCAGCCATAGGATGCTAGGCTAATCCTCAGCCTGTGGTTGCCCTTTCAGCTAGCCACTGTGGGAAAGAGTGATAGACTTACTCTCTGGGGCCTCAGACGTGACTGGGCAGGAGAGAGCACCCCGGAGGCTGGCCAGCCATTGTGTCTTCCAGCAAAGGTCATAAGCTAGACATTCACTTGTCCAGTCATCATGCCCTGGAGGAAGCTGAGGGACATTCTCAATGTCACCACTACACACTCTGTCATGATTACAAATAAATTCAAGTTTTCAAAGTACCTCTTCATCTACTTTTTTCTTTTTTTTCTCAAGAACTGCTTAGGAATAATCACTGTCATCCGATGAGGGGTCTAAGGCTGCGGAATCCAGTCACAGGTCCAGATCTTTGTGCCAAGGACACTGCATCACTGCACCACACTAGAGACTCAAGACCAGTGATTCTCAACCTGTGGGTCGCGACCCCTTTGTAAGTTAACCAACCCTTTCACAGGGATTGCCTAAGACCATCAAAAAACACAGATAGTTACATTACTAGTCATAACTGGCAAAATTACAAATATGAAGTAGTTATGAAAGTAATTTTATGGTTGGGGTCAGCAAAATATGAGGAACTGTATTTAAGGGTCATGGCATTAGGAAGGTTGAGAACCTCTGCTCTAGAAAGACCAAGGGGTTGGGCCTGGGCTGTCAGAGTCTGGAGCCTGCATGAACCACCATGCCTAAGAATTAAACAATCATATGCACAGTTCCAGAGCAGCACAAGGCATCCTGCAGAGGCTTTTGCTCCATTTCCTGACTGTGCCCCTTTGCACATCTAACCTGGCTTGGGTGGAGGGGTATTCTGAGCCAGGAGGGAGGAGGCTGCTCTTGAAAACTGCTGGACAACTTTATCCCAGGAGAGGGGCCGCTCTTGTCTGTGGAGCCAGAGATATTAGGTGGAACTTCATGACCGCTTAGTTCCTAGCAGTTACCTGTCACTGGCCCTGCTCTAGTAAGGGTTACAGACGGAATCTCAGGGGCCAGAGAGTGACTAGCTCTCCTGTGCACTCCCACCTCCGCAGAGTTTCGATCTGAATTTTAAAAAGACTTTTTCTTTATGTGTGTGTGTGTGTGTGTGTGTGTGTGTGTGTGTGTGTGTGTGTGTGTGGAAATGATGCCTGCAGAGACTAGAAGAGAATACTGGATTCCATGAAGGTGGAATTACAGATCATTGTGAGCCATCTGATGTGCTGTGGATGCTGGGAACCTAACTCAGGTCCTACAGAGGAACAACTTTTCACTACGGAGTTATCACTCCTGTCCCTGACTTGTGTTTAAGATTTATTTTTATTTTAGTGTATATTTTGCTTCTATGTGAAAGCACTGCAGGTGCGCTTGGTACCATGGAGGTTAGAAGGAAGAGGACATTGGATTCTTTGGAACTGGAGTTACAGACGGTTGTGAGCTGTTATGTGGATGCTGGCAACTGAACCTGGGTCCTCTGCAAGAATAGCCAGTGTTTATAACCACTGAGCCGTCTCTCTAGCTCCATGAATTTTTGTTTTGGAGACAAGGTCTTGTCATACAGACTGACTTCCAACTCATGATCCCCCTGCCTCAGTTTTCCAAGTGCTACACGGATGTGTGTGCCCAAAGGTGTCTTGCCTTAAGCTCGTGTTTGTTGCCATCTCTTCCTGATCCACAATGTATACCAGGTTCACAGCTCGACCTGCGGATGTCACTAACCTACAGCACCTGTAAAGAATATCCCTGCTTGTGCTGGTAGGGATGAGAACGGGATGTGAACTGCCTGGTTACAGGGTCTCGCTCAGGTTGATGCTGCTTCCATGTGCTGCTGGGACCACGGGTGAGCACCAGGCCCAGCTTTATTTATTATATTCTTTACTCAAGATTTCCAATGTAGGGCTAGTAGAGTCCTTCACACCCATCAAATGCCAAAGGGGTTAACCTAGAGAACTGAGGTGCTCCTTCTGGTCCCACCACACCCCCTACCCCTACCACCTTCATGTCCTAAAACAACCAGAGGGCACTATGCAGCAATTGAGAAAGGTTGGTGTAGTAGGTTGTTTCTGGCCCGGACTTTCGGGCCTTGCCTCAAGGTTTAGGACCTACAGACCCGCAGAGACACACAGATGTTTACAATTGTTTTAGACTGATCGGCCTCAGGCCCAGGCATATCACTTGCTAGCTCTCTACCCTTCATCTAACCCATGACTCTTAACCTGTTCAGCCATGCGGCTCGGTACCTTTTCTCACAGCAGCATGGTCCTCTGCTTCTTCCGGCTTCTCTCTGGTGTTCTGCTCTGTGTTTCCTATTCTCAAGAGTTTTCTTAGTCTGGTAGCCCCACCCACACTTCCTGCCTGCCTTTGGCCAATCAGCGCTTTTTATTAAACCAGTGGGTGGGACAATTATTTACAATGAGACAGCACAATCTCCTACAGGTTGGAGTCTTTATTTTTCTTCTATGACCCTACTGCACGTGTCAGAGGCAAGCCAAGGAAAGCACTGGTGGAACACCTGATGCTTTCTTTACACAAACCTAAATCTGATGGGGTTAGCATGCCACCACCCCAACTTCAGGCCGAAGACACTCACCAGGAACTCTGAATACTTGCTTTGGAAGGAGCTGAGGACTGCAGCGGAGGTGGTGACACGGGATTACTGTCACAAGTGGTGTGCCTGTCCCAGCCCCTCAGCCCTGCTTCCTTTGCTCAACAAGTCTGTAACCCTTGGACCCTGAGGGCAGAGCAGCAAAAGGCCCAGTGGACGCGGAGAAAGTCACACACCATAGGTACAAACCATCCATTTTATTTCTGGTATTTGGTTTATACAAAGTTGCAAGGTACAAAGGCAGAGCTTCTTGGGGTTCTGTACCTAATCCAGCAAGAGTGTGTGGCTGAAAGGAGGAAGTTCTCATCTATCTCAGCCAAGCACCTCTTCTCCGGGGGAGGACGATGGCTAGACAGCTCGGGATGCTACGGCTGTATGATCCCAACAGAGGTGTTCATCTAACCTTAACTCTTTGTCTAAGGTCACTTTCATACTAAATAAAGACACTGAGATCATACATTTCTTGTATGGTTTATTGTCTAACACTAGCAAATCAATTGGCCCCAAATATGCACATAAATAGATATATATATATATTTATATAGTATTTTTCCTTAGTTTTAAGAGCTGCCAGGAGGAGGGTACCTAATGGGGAAGGAAGGGATTCCATCTTGCAGTAGTAACCCTGCCCCCAAGAACATGCCTTTCATAAAGGCAGGAGAGCAGCACACTTGCTGCTTACAAGCTTGCTTTCTCAGAAGTCTTTAAAGTGACTGTAGCAGGTTTCTGGTGGAGGAGGTAATGTGTTCATTGGGAAGGCCCTATGTGGATAGCCAGGACTTTCTCTGGAAGCGGTTCCTAGCCCTAGGTATGGCTGGGCCCTGTTCATTCATAGCAAGGAGCTTGAGGCTGGGAGAGAACCAACAAATGCCAGAGATGGAGGTCGGGTATCAAAGCCTGGCCAGAAGGGGTGTAAAACTCCCAAACACGTTCTTTCAGATCTGGGGCGGGGTTTCCATGCAGCCCAAACCCTTGCAAGGCTAGAACCTCTTTGCTCACTTCACCTGTCAGAAAGCAACTTTGGAAGGCTTGAGCTAGTGAAGGCCAGAACTCCGGCCCACAGCCTGTCAAAGCTCTGTGGGTTTCTTCTTGGGGGAGACTGAGCTGTGACACTGACTGTAGGGCCCTCCCCAGCCCAGAATGAGGCTTCAAGTCTGGATACCAGACCACTGTGCCGCAACAACTCCCAGAAAGAAAAGTCCTAGAGACTGGTTGTTGTGACACAGAGTAGGCTCGAGAGAAAGTATGTGAGTGGCCTGGGAGCTCATAGTATTCACCAAAGGGTCCCGAGTCACTCTCTCTCAGCTTCACTGTGTGTTTTGGGTCTGTCAGGGAGCAGTCTGACATCCTTCAAACTGGCTAGCATATGCTGCCAGCAACCTGCTGGCCTTTTCTCACAGAGGGGTGAGGAAGGAGGTCCAGTGGCCCGTGTGAAGACTGCATGTCTGCAGTTGTAAACATTTCTTTCAGGAGACTCACGTGCCTGACAACCCTTGGGCTGCCTTCTAAAGTTGATAGTGAAGTCAAATTCCTAGACCAGGACTTTCAAAGGAATGTCCTGCTCCTGTAGGATGCGATCAGCATGAGCCTGGGGACCAGCCCTTTAGGATGATTGGGGAATGGAAAGGAAGCTACTGGGGCAGAGGGAAGGGCAGAGACCCAGATTAAGGACAGTCACCTCAGTCTCCTCACACATCACCGATCCCTTTCAGACATTGCACATTTTGAAAAGAGATAAGCTTTTAAACAAAAGCCTAAAACAGGTCTGCCTTAAAATAAATTTTCCTCTCCCCTTCTTTGGATCAAAAAGGCAAGGGTGTGGTTTCAACATGCTAAGAATGGTGTGGACAGAAAACAGGTCTGAGCAGGAGGTGAGAAAGGATTGACATACAGACAAATACATATATATATATATATGTATATATATATACATATATATGTACATATATATATATTACATGGTATCTATGACATGATCACTTCCATAAAACATATATTAAGGCATATAAAGCAACATAAAGAGCCAGCTTTATGAAATATGGGATGAGAGTGTTGGAAGAGGTACAGACATTTCTTGGTATTTTACATGTATTTCTTAAAATACCACTTAAAAAAAAAAAAAAAAAAGGAGAGGAGCCCTAAAAACTTTGTTTCTTGAGGAAAAGGATGTGGGGAGAGTGGCTAACCTGGGAGTTAATCCCACCTATCAGTTTTTAAGGAAGAAAGGGCAGGTTTTGGATACTTGGATTATGTAGCTAGGGAATGTTGCCAAGAAGCCTGATAGGGTGAATATGTGAGGAACTCTCCTGATCCAGAGTCTCTCAGAAGCAAGACAATATCCTAAGCACCTAGATCAGTATTTGATACAGAAAAAGTGCTTGACTAGTATTTGTAAAATGAATTTTCATCTTTACTTGTATATAAACTAGTAACTGTCCCAACCATGAAGGAGCAGCGATGAATTGATGGACATGATGCAGTTGTATCTTGGGATCACTGATGCTCAGGCTGAAGTCTCTGGGCAGCAAGTCTGGCAGAGCAGGCCTGGAGACTGGTGTCTGCAGCTGACCATCCTTTGCTGCTCTCTGACTACATTCGCTCAAGGTAGGTGGAACTGAGGAAGACTAGACTGCTTCAGTCTCTCCCTGTCCTGTCCTCCCTGGGTAGGTGGCTTGTAAGGAAGAGCAGCCTCCGGTCCTGCTCTGGATGCCTGAGATGAGGAGCAAGGACCTAGAACCTGGCCGCACACTTAAATCCCCATTTCTTCCTCCCACGGCTAACCCTCAGCTGGCCTACAGTACTCTCCAGGTTTGAATGGGTCAAGAGACTGGATAGGTAAGGCCCCGAGGCTGACGGACAGACAGTAAGACAGTCCTTTCTGCCCACATCCCGGGAGAGAGACAAACAGCAGGCCTCGACACAGATGGACTATCTCCCAGGCTGTCTCGCTCTACCATCCCCTTCCTCCACACCTTCCTACCAAGCACCTCAGCTGGGGCTGAGGTGTGCCTGTCAAATCCTCCTGGAGCCAACTGCTCCTGAGGATGATGTGAAAGTACACAGATGACAGGCCCTCCGCTTAGCACTAACCTAAGGGTCCCCTCTAGGGAAGCCATTTCAACTCTCCCTTCCCATTTCCCTACTTCCTTAATCCCCGTTGCATGTGGAAAGCATCTGACTTTCCCTTCCTCTGTCCCCTTCCTTCTGCTCCTGCTTCCAACTTGCCCTCAGACCCTGCGCAGACCTGCTGTCCTCTATGCATACTACTCCCGACGACCTCTCCGTGAGGCCAGGGGCCTCCCCCCACCCCTCCTCCGGCACTCATCATCTTCTCTTTGGCTCAAGCAGGGCAGCTGGCCTCCAGTGAACTCTGGGAAAGCCATTAGTATCATCGTGTCAAAGCCTTGGCATTGCTGAGGCAGCTGGGACTGAAGGGGAGGAAGATGATGGCAAGAACTGGCCTCTCACTGTGTTGCGTGGGTTCCAAGGGGTAGTCTGTCTTGTCTTCACTTCCGGTCCTCACCCATAGCTGACGGGCCTGCTCCCCACCAGGACACAGTCTCTATCAAGGGATGGTGCAGGAGGGCCACACCATGCCATCCAGAACTGCACTTGAGCTCCCTGTGACTGGGGCATCAGAGAGGATGACACCTTGGCCTTGCCATCCCAGGTCTTGCCTTAGAACTACGGCATGACAGTGGAGGCTTCAGGGCAAGGGTAGCAGATGTGGATTTCAAGGCATCCATGCTCCTTTCTGAAGCAGTCCTGGCCCCCAGCCTGGCTCCCGGGGCATTCCCATGGTGGGTACAAGGGCAGGAGGCCAGAGTCCCAGGTGTGCTATCAGAAGGTAGCTCTGTGGAGCTTCACAGCATTGGCCTCAGCCAGGGCTTGCACTGTGGGAAAAAAAAAAAAAGAGAAAAGCAGATGAGAAGAAAACACTGGGCTACAGCTACAGCCAGCTTCTCTAGGGAGTTGGAAGCTTCATGACAGAGAGCAGAAGTGCCATCCCTTCCCCAATCTGGAGAGAGTGGTAGGGAGGGGGAAGCCGGATTTCCTAGTACAAGGCTATGTGCTCTGGGGAAGGAAAGAGCGAAGCCAGGCTCTAGCACCTGCCCTCAGATACATTAATGTCTGGGCGTAGGGACACAGCTTCTAGGGGCTTCTTAGGGTTCTGTGGCAAGATTACCATGGATCTCAAGAGATGGAAGCTGGTTAGCAGACGGGAAGTATAGGGTGGCAGGTACAGAGGTAGGGGGCCAGGGAAATACCTTCCCGAGCAGCAGACAGGTATGGACTTTGCCATTCTTTTCTGCTTGCAAAGAAGCAGAGCTATTGGCGTTGCCATATCTAGGAAGCAGCATGGCCAGCCAGTACTGCTCAGAGACATTGGTGGCTCAAGCGGACAAATGGAAGGGGACACTGCCCACAGGGCACCAGGGTGTGGAGAAAAATGAGAGGGCACAGATGACTCGGTGGGGTGAGGGAAGGATCCCCCTCCCTGGGGTGCATAATATACAGTAAAATAGTGCTTACGTCAGAGCTCAGACCCGCATGGTATGGCTGCTGTCGGCGCCCCGTGGGCATTCAGACGATAGGGGGTTGATTGGTGGAGTCGGGGAAGCAGGGGAGGTGGGAGGGCTTGGGGTGGCACATTGCACTGGAAACAGAAATGAACAGGGCAGTGAATAGAAGACAAAGGGTACTGGGGAGGAGAATGGGCACCCAGAGCAAGCGAGGCTACTCCCTGGGCAGGGAGCGAGGTAGAGAGGCAAGCAGAGAGAGAAGAGCTGGGCTGGGGAGCTTGCTCAAGCGGAGGCAAAGCTGCCTTTATTCCCAGGGTGCAATGGAGGATTGTGAGGCCCTGGAGGAGACCTGGACAAAGTCAGGCTCTGCTAAGAACCAGGGTGATGGTGCATGAGGCTGAACCCCATTCTGGGACAAAGACTCCCTTCCCATGCACACTGGGAGAGCCATATTCCACTCTGCGCAGAGAGAATGAAGGCGCATCACGCCACACCATCTACGACAGTCTCACTCATAATAATGATCAATAGTGCAGTAAAATCACACCAGTCAACAGCAGCAGGTCCCTACTAAACAGAGAAGTTTTAATACCATGATAATCATTTCCCAGGAACATCTCTGCCAACTTTGGCGTGACCGAGGGCTCAGAAGTAACATCATGATCATGAGACCCCACTCTGACCAGTCCAGCAGAGGACCTTGAGTCCACTCATGAAAAATCATTTCGAACTTTACAACAGTGGTAGTTGAACTGATGAGATTTTACTCTATCATCATTATTTCATGTGAAGAATAATAGCAAAGGGTAAAGCAATGGCAGGAAACCCTCAGAGTGGACACTAGATTCTCGCGCATCCTCAGCGTAGTCAAGGCAGGATGGCAGAATGTCCTCGCTTGAGCTCAGAGAACCAGATCTCAGCCAGGAGTCACGCTGCGTTTCCAAGATGTGACACTAAACTTCCAAGTCCTTACTTCCCACACCCTGCCATCACCTTCTCTGACTTCTGTGCAACACAGAGCCCAAGTGGATTCCCTACTGTGCTATATCCCAGCGTGTTCATAGCCCAGGTTGCTCAAGTGGATGTGAGATCATGTCTACCTCACATAATGCCATTTGTGCCTGGGATCTAACAACACCACATGGTTACATTAATTTTACACAACTTAAATATATGTTTGTGCATGTTCCAGCCTCAGTGTTTCCCCGTGACCCAACATTCTTGTCAATCATAGGCAAAAACACTCACAAAGTCTTTCCAACCCATTCATGTCCATATCACCAAAGAAGGATTACTTATGGGCTATATTCAGATTCTACAACAATCAAAAACCCAACAAGTAGGCAAGGAGGCTCCCTGGGAAGCCAAAACAGATGTTATAACATCTGCTCACTGCGGCTTTTGCATTGACAGAGTCTGGAGGAGTCCACTCACTGTCATTCATAATCCTAATAGGTGTTGACTTATCAGTGTTCTGACCCACACACTGGAAATGGGGGCTTGAAAAAGGGGAGGAGGGGAGTTGAAATGCCCTGTGTAGCTCTAAGAAAGCTCAACTGAAGAGAATCCCTTTTATGAAAAGATAACATGTTAAGTTACAGAGCCACACAGAGGCAATGCAGCTCCTGAGGGCATGCCTTCAACAGAAGTCAGGAGCATAGGAATATAGAGAGCAGTAACTGAGGAAGGAAAAGGCTGTTATGTGAATGTTATCTCTATATGGAAACATATGCTAAATACATATTAAGATTATATCCACTGACACAATTAAAATACATATTAGACAGATGAGGTACTACAAAGTATGCACATCTGCATGTGTGAGTAGCCATACATTTGTGAGTGCATCCATCTCTCCCCTCGTACAGACTAGTGTACACAGTACACAACATATGGGACTGATCTCAGTATTCTTGATACAATAAAACCCGTCCCACATAAATATATACATTCAGAGATGTCACGTCTCTCAGCATACTGTGCACTCACGCATGCACACACCACACATTCATACACACATATACATTCCTTCATTTGCCTTTAAACATTCCTTCTATTTACATTACAATCATCTGAATACACACAGATACACAGCTGCAAAGAGAACCCGATACAGACACCGTAGGCAACATCTGTGCCAGGTACACACTCAGAAGAAATGCCGAATCTTCTCATATGGTACATACTGAATCAGCATGTAGCAGTCAGGTAGACTTACAAAACAGAGCACTCCTCACAGATTATGTTGCCCATGACACACACACCCTTTAGCTCTACATGCCGTGCCTGCTGTTCTTGGGACCTGTGCCCAGATGTTCTCCCCCCCCCCCAGTGTCTGGGTATCGACCTACACCCACATTGCATGTGCCCAGGACTAGCTCTTGCTCTGGGACCTCTGAGCCATGGGCCAGTGATAGCAGGGTAGGTCTGAGGTCTGGCCCTACCATAGCCATTTTTCAAATTGTTGGGGGTTTTGGCAAAAGCACAATAACCATTTGCTTTTGGCACACAGACCCTGAAACGTGAGCCCATGTGTTGTCAGGAAAGATCTGATAGGCCCAAGAGGCTTGTTTTCATAAAACCTGGACTGTCGGGTAACAATGGAGAAAGCCAGGTGAGTGACAGGCCAGAGGGGAGTTTCTTAAGCATCATATGTGATACCCTCTTGAAATAGGAAGTGCCTTTTGCCCAAAGCATGTGGAATTTTGGTTTAAGTTCAATTTAGGTTCAAGTTCCTTTAGTAACTAAAGTAAGAAGAGGTCACAGGAGGCCTCCCTGCCTGTAGCCAAACTGGTTCTGCCACCTTAGCTGCAGGGGGCGGGGGGGGGGGGGAGGGGATGGGACGGGACATGGTCCCTCCTGGCTTAGCACCAGTCTGTGGAGAGCCTGGCACTGGAGCACCTGCGACAGGAGCATCCTGACTTTCATCATTCCCTATATGACAGCACATTTCTTGAAGTTTAAGATATCTTCTTTGTTGTGACTTACAACTCTCTGGTTGTAAAGTACACATATAAAGTTAGAGACAGGATGGAAAGTTCTCATTTCTGCTTCAGCCCTTACTAAATAGGTCTACCAACATCTCAGTACCACCATGGTCAAGGCTCTCAAACCCCAGCGCTGTGCGAGGGGCTTCCATCCGCTACCTCTGACCCTTGCACGGTCTGAACCGAAGGCAGGTGTTCTGAATTTTACCAAGAAGTAATGGAAGCTCAGAGTGCCATTTGTTGCCAACACAGAGCAGCCCCCCCCCCCGCCCCCGCTCCTGCCTTGCCTGCACTGCCGTAACTGTGGCCTATAACCTGGCTCCCCCTGTCATTTCTACTGGTCAACTTAAATGATGGCTGATTCCATTCTTCCTAACTGTGGACACCAAAGTTCACACTTGGTGGGTGTGGTGGTACACACCAATAATCCCAGCTCTCAGGAGCCTAAGCAGGAAGAACAAGAGCTCCAGGCTGGGCTACATAGACCCTGTCTCAAAGAACAAAACAAAATTAAATGTTCCTACTATGCAGAAATGAGCTTACTGTCTGTCCCCTCCCATTCAGGCAGACGCCCCTTTACTCAAATCCCGCTGCATTTCCTGCCTCAAGGATGCTACTCTAGTCTGTGAAGGTTAATCCTGGTTATCTCAACACTGCAATATATCTAAGTAGGACTTTTGAGTTGGTTTGTGAGGTCACTTCTTCCTCATATCTTCTTAGCTGGAAAGTAAATTTGGGTCAGCAGCCAAGGTGGAGATGTAATGGCTCTCAAGTCCTTAGCTGCTTTGTCTTTTTATTCTTGTTTCATTGTTCTGTTTGCATGTAGAAAGAAAGAAAATCATAAAAAATAAAAATTAAAAAAACAAAAACCTGAAGACCTGGCCTTCTCATCCCAAAGGGCAAACACACCTAGCTTCCCAAGGATGCTCCATCCGCTTCTTTTCTCCACGCTTTTCCAGGGGCAGATGGCTCTGTGTTCCCTGCAGCCTTTCACTGGTCCACTATAAAGTGGCTGTGAGCATCATGAGAGCTAAGCCCCTGGAGATCAGCCACTCCAGACCCTTTGCACTGAACCTAGCACAGACTCGTTAGCTTAGTGAATGCTCAGTATGACCCTGTGGGCCTGGCGTCTGGGCCTGTCCCCTTGGCAGTACTGCATTTCCTCCCCTACACCTGATCAGCTGGTGTCCCTGGCAGAGCGAGGCCCAGCCCCTCTCACCAGACAGCATGCGGCCCCTGCGGGAGGCCTCGGTCGCCAGGGCACAGGAGATTTCAATCCGCTTCTCCTGCTCCTGCAGCTGGCTCTCTGAGTCCTGAGGCATGTCCACAGAGTCCCCCTCGCCGATGGGCACCACGTTCTGCATACTGAAGAGGCACAGACACACAGACATGGAGGGACAGCATGGTCCAATTGGCTTGGGGTGGTCTGCAGCTGAGGTTGGTGGGGAGGGCCAGGGGCCATTGAGTGTGCAGCCTCCGGTGCCCCGCAAGGCTGTCCTTAGGAGTGAGGGAGACCCTGGCAAGATTGTTGGGATCCCTACCCTCAACGTTTTCAAACAGATTTTCAGAGATTCAAGTGAACATGTGGGGCAGCCTTAAAGTGGATGAGCAGAGGCACCCTCCATTTTATGCACAAGCCCAGCAGGTCTTTCTGGGGCCCAGAGGCAGCATCCTCACTTCTCCAGATGCCTGGAGATAATATGCTGCCCTTGGCCATTGCTTCTGTTTTCTCTACCCTGGAGAGGCAGGGTGCCTCCAAAACTTCTAGTGCCCAAGGAACCTAGGTACAGGGAGGGCAGTGGAGTGGAGGCTCGCCTAGGCCTATCACCTGGATTTGGCAATGAGTGTCTTGATCCTCTCCACTTTCTTCTGCTTCTCCTTCAACTCCTCAGGGCTCAAGGGAGTGTCTGGTTCCAGGTCAATGTACCGTTCAGGAATGAGGACTTTGTCTGGAGTGGAGAGCTGTAGAAGGCATGAGGTCAGCACCTACATGCCCTCCCTAGCCGTCACCCTCCCTCAGCGCCACCCTGGATCCACTCACCTCCTTACTGATGTCCACATCGTAGTGCTGAGGCTCCAGCTCCATTTTGCGAAGCCGGGCAATTTCCTCCCGTGGTGTCTCATAAGCCTGGCCACCAGGCTCCTCGGCCCTCAGGGCTGCTTCCAGGTTGGAGATGTCCACTTCGTGGATGCTGCGGTGACGGCGCACCTTGGGGGATAGCACTGTCATGACCAAATCACTTCTACCCATGTCTCCCTCCAGGCAGTTCTTACTATTCCTGTATCTTGCTCTGGACCAGCATCCTTGGTCAAGATCCTGCTGGCCTGCACTGCAGAGCTACCTCCTTCCTCTGCCTTTCCCCACACCTGCCTACAGCAATGCCTAGAGGCACAATCTCACTAATATCTCCTGCTCACTCCTGTACTTACAGTCTGTACCACACACCTTAGGCAGTAGAAGCAGTGTGTCTCACTGATTTCCAATAGTTTCATGTTATGGAAGTTCTGACCTATCCACTTGAGCAGAACTGTATGAAGGTAAGATTTGCAGCAAACGTTGTCTTTATTTCTGAAACTTACTGTAAAGTTAGGCAGATGCCTTGGCTACACCCATCTCTGTAATAATAGCTATGAGACCCAGGAAGCTCTTTGTTTCTCTTGACTTAATTTCCCTATCTATAAAACAGGGGTGACAAATTTGAAATCATTGCTGTCACTGGTGGGATTAAATGGCTTCGTGAACAACACAGCTTGGGGAGCAACCACAGCTGTCTGCAGGGCACCAGGCTAATAACAACACACAGAAGGTACCCAGAATCACATAAAAGTGAGGACTCATTCTACATAATGGGTTTCACACTATTCTCTACCAAATCAATGTTTCCTTTTCAATTGTGTGCATGTGTGTGTATAGCATGTGTACATATAGCATGTGTTTGTGGGTGCCTGCTGAGGCCAGAAGAAGGTTTTTGATCTTGTAATTAGAATTACAGGTGGTTGTAAACCATTTGATGTGAATGACAGGAACTGAACTCCAGTCCTCTGTAAGAGTAGCAAGTGCTCTTAAAGACTAAATGAATTCTTAAATACTTCATTTCAGAAAAAAAAAATCATTCTTTTTTTGGCATTACTTTTCATTAAACATAAAGAGGAAACATGGGCTGAAGGAATTCTATGCAGGGGGTGATCCCAGGAGCTCTGCCAGTTTCCCCTCAACCTCCTCTTCTTCACACTCCCTGGCCCAGACTGGCCATGGGCTGAGAGCAGCAGTGTAGACAGAAAGCAGACTCGGGCCTGTGGGTAGCTTAGAGGACATTACCACTTTGTAAGCAGGACGGGTGCTGGGTTCAGGAGCTGGGCTGGCCGGGAGCTGCAGGCTCCTCCGCTTTTCTTTCATGGAGCCACTCTGGTGCCGCCTCATCCGGTCAATTTGCTCCTCTACACTCATCTTCACCTTACCCTCTCCAGAGAACACAGCACTCTTGGGGCGCTCCTGCTGTAGTGAAGAAACCAGACTCTGCCAGGTGCCCCACACACACACATACACCAGATTTCCTATCTCACCAAGTGCTCAAAAAATATTCCTTCTGTAGGTAGCCTGTCCATAGAGGGCTGAACAATGGTTCCAGAAAAATATGTCACATTTATTCTGGCCCCTGGTGCCTGAAAGTGTGATTTTATTTGGAAACATGAGATCATCCTGAATCAGAGCTGACTTGGATCCAATAGCAACTGTCCTTGTAAAAGACAGAAAAGATGACAACACAGAGCACAAAGAAGGTGACGAAGGATGGAGGCAGGGACAAGAATGATTCATCTATGTGCAGACAAATGCCAAGTCTCATTAGCTGGGTCCACATGTAGGAGGGAGGCTGGACAGAACCTCCCTGAATACATCAGCAGCAACCAACGCCTCCAGCACCTTCATTTTGGACTCCATACCAGATTGAAGAACAGATTTCTGTTGTTTTAAGCTACATAGTACACAGTAATTGTTTCAGGAGCCCTGGGAGGTGTATAAAGATGGGGATACCAGGAAATGGGGTGCTAAGAAAGCACAGGAAAAGAGACTTCAAAATCAGGAAATGGGTAGAGACTATGAGAATTTTTAGGTGAATTAGGAGGAAAAATTCTACATTTCATTGGTAGAAACAAGAACTTCAAAATGCTTCTAGTAAAGGACAGAGAAGGTAAAGAAAGAAAAGCTGGACGTGGCTGTCACACCTTTAATCCCAACAGCCAGGACGCAGAGGCAGGAGGATCCCTGTGAGTTCGGGGCCAGCCTGTTCTGCATAGCAAATTGTAGGTAAGCAAGAGCTATATAGCGAGGTGTTGTCAATAAAATGGGAATAACAAAGAAAAAATAGGAGAGAAGGTCTCTATTATCTGTGAGTGAATTCATAACCCCAGCCAACATGGACAGAGAAGCTGGAGAGTGGGGAAGCAGGTGCATGAAGACTTGAGTTTGAATCTCCAGCACCCACACATGCATGCAGCCCCAGTGTTTCTGAGGGGAGACAGGAGGCAGAAACAGGAGAATCTATAGGAGCTTGAGGGCTGGCTAGCCGGTATACACAGCAGTGCCGAGGGCTGGCTAGCCTGGGATATGCAGTAGCGCTGAGGGCTGGCTAACGTGGGGTATGCAGCAGTGTAGCAACAAACAAGAAACTGTCTCAAATACAATGAAAGGCAAAGAGCCAACACCCAAGTCCTCTGACTTTCACATGTGTACCATGGTGTGTGCTGTGTGCCTGCGCTTACACACACATCGCATATACAGTACATACATATCATACCGACACACACACCTCATACACATATCACACACACACAGTACACATACATCATACAAACACACATACCTCATACACACATCACACAACCACACATACAATCCACACACATCACAAATCACACATGCAATACATATACATATCATATACACACACATCACGCACATACTACACACACTACTACATCACACATAGAGATACACACCACACCATCCCCCTCCCTCTCTCTCTCCCTCTCTCTCTCTCTCTCTCTCTCTCTCTCTCTCTCTCTCTCTCTCTCACACACACACACACACACACACACACACACACACACACAGAGGAGTGGATGTCAAAGGTACTTTCCAGTGATGTTGCAGAAGGAAGGGAGGGACATGCTGGTACACAACAAAGTCTCTGGCATAAATGACAGGAACTTGGTTGAATGTCCTTCACAACGGGACGGAAAGGAGAGGAGTCTATTTGGATATTTAGCTGGAAAGATTTCCAAGCAGAATGCTGAAAAGTATGATCAGAGCTGGGCAGTGGTGGTGCATGCCTTTAATCCCAGCACTTGGGAGGCAGAGTTCAGGCAGATCCCTGAGTTTGAGGACAGCCTGGTCTGCAGAGTGAGTTTCAGGACAGCCAGCTATATTGAGAAACCCTGTCATGAAAAGCCAGAAAAAGCCATGAAAAAGAAAGAAAGAAAGAAAGAAAGAAAGAAAGAAAGAAAGAAAGAAAGAAAGAAAGAAAGAAAGAAAGAAAGAAAGAAAGAAAGGAAGGAAGGAAGGAAGGAAGGAAAGAAGGGAGGGGAAGGAAGAAGGAAGGAAGGGAGGGAGGGAGGGAGGGAGGGAGGGGAGGGAGGAAGGGAGGAAGAGTGAACAAAAAGAAATCAGCAACCACTGATAAGGAAGAACATCCTTTAAGAGGACCAAGGATATCTTACTGAAAAGACCTTATAAGAAGTGACTGATGGTCTAATCAAGCATCTTGGGATCCAGAAATAGAGATGAGTCACCCAGGAAGGCTCTGGAGAGACCCTACAATGGGCAGCATGGATCCCTTTAAACCCAACAGGGCCACGTGCACTTTTTGAGAATGTTATCAGAATCAACTCTGCCAGTTTACGGAGAAAATGAGGATACGAAGAAAAATCTATCAGATTTCTGGGCATGATACAGGCAAGAAATTGGCTAATAGAGCTTCTTAGCTACAAATGCCAGCTAGCCCCTCAGGAAAAGGCAGGGAGACCCTGAAAAGTCCTGGCTACAGAAAGACCAGGGCTGGTGGAGCCTTCGCCTTCCCATAGTCAGGACAGTGAGCCCTAGAAAACTGTCCTTTGGCCACAGGACCCGAGTCTGGCCAGCACACACAATGCTCTGGAGCTTGATCCCCAGCACTGGTACAACAACAACTTGCTTGAGGTTGGAGATCCTTTTATTCCTTCTATTTCTAATTGGGACAAGAAGGATTAACTTGAGGCCGGGGAGACAGCGCACCAGATGAAAGGGTTAGCTGTACAAGACCAACGACACAAGTTTGATCCCTAGAACCCACGTAAACAGCTGAGTGTGGCTGCAGTCACCTGTAACCCCAGCACTACTCCCCTGAAATACAAGGCAGAGACGGGGAGTCACTTGGAAGTTCACAGGCCAGCTAGCCTGTTGTGTGTAGTGCAGACAGGAGAGAGACCCTGCCTAACAAGTTGGAAGGTGAAAGCTGAATCCTAAAAGTCATCCTCTGACCTCTACATGTGTATCATGCCCTCCCCCACACACACACACGAGAAAGAGAAAGCCTATCTTATGCCATTGTATTTTAGAAGCAGATTAACTTAGAATTCTGCCCCATAACAAATACAATCTGGAGTCTCAAGCACATGCATTAGACATGATTCTGATGATGGGTTATGGGACTTATCTTCTTTGTTTGGGGTTGGGGGTACATGTGTGCACACATTTGTGTGAGGATACACTCACTTGTGTGTGCACGTATAGAGGCTGGAGACTGATTCCAACTGTCTTCCTCAACTGCTCCTCACTTTTCTTTTTGAGAGAGGGTCTCTCACTGACCCTGGAGCTCACTGTTTTGGCTAGATTGGCTGGCAGTGAGTTCCCTGGATACGCCTGTCCTTACACCCCCAAAGTGTAAGGACAGGGGTGGGTTACAGAAAATACCTTCATGTTTGGCTTTTACGTGGATATTTGGAATCTGAACTCAGGTTCTTATGCTTGCAAAGCAAGAACTTTACCCACTGAGCCTTCTAATTCTGTCTGTCTTTGCTTCCTCAGGCAGGGTCTCATTCTGTAACCTAGGCTGGCCTAGAACTCACTGTGTATCCTGAGCCTCTCAAGTCCTGGGGTTATAGGCATGAGTCACCGTGCTGACTGGAGATGTGAGACTTCTGAGCTAAGAATAGTTAGATGAGATTTTAGTATTAAGGTTAATGATGTCATGAGTTGAGATTTTGGGGTTCCTGGAAAAATGAGTCCTGTTTCAAGTGAATGGCATGAACGTGGCACTATAATTGTTTAATAGTCATCTCCAAAAGATATATTTAAAACATAGCCCCTTATGTTGAGACTATGCCCCATTTTGGAAACGTTTCTATGGTTGTAATTATGAATCTGAAGATGAGGTCATCATGAAAATATTTAGGAACCCAAAATCCAATGAGGAGTGTCCTTCTAAGAAAAGGAGAGGAAATACGGAGAAGGCAGTATGAGAGTGGTCTGATGGGTGCTAGGCTGGATGGGGAAACACTACTCACCAGGAGAGGCATGGGACATAGTCTCTCAGGCTTCCAAAGGAGCCAAAACTGGTGGCACCCTGACTTTGGACTTCTAGCTCCAAACTTGAAGTGTAAAGGTGTGTTGTTTTAAGTCACTAAGTGTGTGTGGTGATGTGTTAGCTCCCAGGAGCCCTAGGGATCTGACAGTACACTGTGCTCTGGCCTCTGTTCTCCCCAACATCCTGCCAACAGCATGCTGTGACAATGTTGAACACTCCCATGTATCTGCCATGCTCATTTTCCTATGAAGGCCCATACTTCCTCTTGCATACATGGTCTACCTCCCTCCCTAATTCTGGGTCTTGAGTAGTCATGACCCGTGGGCACATGCCCTCAGAGCCTGCAGACAGGCACTTACCCGTGAGGAGAGGCCATTGGTGAGTCCATTGGTAGTCCTCCTCACCACTGCTGATGGAGTCATCTCTTCCACGGCAGGAGATTTTGTCCGAGGGGGTACAATTCCAACTAGAGAGATTGAGCAGCCAGTGGGCCTTGTGGGAAGCAGGGGCTAAGGCACCTGCTTCTTGGGCAGAGGCTTGGTTGCTCTCTCCACTGAAGCCGAGGATGGGTGAGCACCCTCCTTGAGCATGAAGGAGTACCTTAGCCATAGGCAAGTGTGGGCTGAAACATACCTTTGTTGAGAGCTGCCTGGTTCTCTGCCTCCACCTCTTGTCTGGTGGGTACGAGGCTGATGTCTCTGGGGATGTCCAGGGGTAATGTCTGGTCGGGGTCTTTCTTGTTAGCCTCATAGCCTGTTTTAGGCTGAGAAGGAGGGATGAGGAAGATATCTGATGTTAGGGTAAATGCTAGAGATCTTGTGTCCTTAATGCCTTCCTTCAAATTCTTTAAGATATAGAGGGAAGGGACATTGCACAGGTACTAGCTAGTAGTGGCTAAGGATGGCTCTTACCTATGATTCATTGACTGTGTTCTCTTGGGAATGAGGACCAAGGAGGGCTATATTTTAGGCTAATCAGAGAGGCCCCTGCCCAACCCAGGTGTCTTGGAAAGCGCGAAGAAGCACAGACTGTGGGCTCTGGATCACAGGAGGGGGATTATAGTCCTCCTGAGGATCCTGCCTGGATTTGTGTAGACTAAGCCAAAAGAACCAGGTGGGCCTTGACACCAGGACTTTGGGGATATGAAAAAAGCATTTGCTTGTGGGTTTACAGAGCCATGAGGCCTCAGACAACCTTTGTGAAATCTCTTCCTGTCGTACAGTTGAAGATTCTAAGCCTCATAGAAAATAAGAAATAAGGCTGGAGTCTGAAACTGCAGCAATCGCTCAGGCAGAAGCCTGGACAATAAGCCAATCTTGCCCATTTCTTGGTGTAACAGCCATAGGCTATGCCATCTGTTCTGCCTGTCTCACTGCCAAGGGCTCAGCTACACAAATATATGCGACCGAGTCGGGATAGAACATGGATCTCCCAATAACATACACCCAAGTTTAAGTCTGATCATATATCTCTTTGTTCTGACTAAGGACCCAGGTGAGAAGCCCAAACAGGGGAGATGGGGCTCTGTGTCTTTCTTATACACTAGATGTTCATGAGACCCAGTCAGAACAAGACAGAAGCAGAATAAGAACTCAAGAGGACTGGGGTCTGAGGTGGGCAAGGGACAGGAAGGGCCTGAGATGGCACTGGGGAAGGTGTCACTCCATTTCCTTTGGTTTAATCACATTGATAGGGCTCTACACCCACAACCATCAGAGGCTTGTGAACCAGGACTGGGTAAGATTGTAATTCATTTCCCACTGTCCACACAAAGCGAAGGGGAATATGGCCATGAGACTGTTACCCCAGGGACCAGGGAAAATAGAGCCTGTGGAAGTGAGTGGGAAAACAACCTCGGTGCTCTTACCCCCCCCCCCTCCCTGGGTCTTTGGCCCATACTGCAGGGCCCCACCCTCCAAAACCCAAGGATGCTGGGTACCTGACCCCTGGCTGTCTCGCCACTGAGATGCCAGGAAGGGGAGTTGGGGTATGGCCAGAAGCGGCTCTCATTGGGGAGAGGAGGGACGGTGGGAGGAGAGTCCAAGGGGACGTAGGCTTTGGGGAGGGGCGGCCGAGGTGGGCCAGGTTCCTGAGGCAGAGAGAAGCCAGAGCATTAGGAGGAAGGAGAGCGGCCACTGTGAGAGCAGAAGAGAGAGTTAGCTGGAGCCAGGTAGTCTTATCCTATGAAGCACACACACCCCAGCCCTGCCCTGGCAGAGCTCCAGATCCACTGGCAACCCTCTGCCTGACCTGTAGGCTCTCCTCAACGGAGCCCTCCTGCCCACCTCTCCACATGCCTCCCCACTTTTCCAAAGTTCCCTCAGGACTACCTCCCATCCTGCCAGGACATTCCCATTCTGTATCTTTGCCTCTATCTCTCTTGCCTGTACCCCACCTGGCCTCTCCCTGTCCAGACGCACCACGGCCCCGTTTAAATTCTACTGTCTTCTCCTTTGGAGTATGGGAGTCTTTACAGTCTGAACCATGTGATGACTGATATGCCACCAATGTCTCCTGTGCGTTAGAGCCTACTATGAATTGGCCCCTGTTGGATGCTGAACAAAAGGGGCCTGCCCAGGTGCCTTTCTAAGAACTTTATTCCATCATGGGAACATAGACTGATTGACTGGCTGACTAGCAAACAGCTCCCTCTGCTGACTCCCAACCCCCTCACCTTGGGACACTCTTGGTTTAAATTCTCACCAAGTAACCAAGTATAGGGATCTTTGCTAACCATCTTGGGTCTCAGGAAGATTTCTGGTGAGGCAGCTAAAGATGTCAGGTGGAGATGGGAGTGGGTGTAGGGGAAATTCCAAGGGAAGGTCATAAAACTTCTGTGAGAGGTCCCTAGATTCCATGAACCAAAACACCAACATGGGGCCCCTGGGGATGAGTTGGGAAGACTGTGTGCCTTTCCAGTGGTCAGGATCTGGTCTTCCTGCCTCCATCGGTCTTGTACTGTTTTCCCAGCTTACCTCACTAGATCCTGGCTTGGTTGGAGATCCCTGAGAACCAGACACCATGGAAAAGGGGCTCAGAGGACTGGTAAGGCTGGCAGAGCTCAGAGGGCTGGCTGGGCTGTTGGAGCTATAGGTGGCTGAGGGGCCAAATCCTCCTGGAAAATCAGAGAAGGGGTGTAAAGAGTGGAGCAAAGTATGGTACGGTGTACACATGCGTACAAGGAGTGGAAGAAGTGGGGGAGGGGCCTGCAAGTGTTAGGGTCACAGGCTGACTGACTACTAAGAGGTCCTCTAGGCAGCCTCTGAAGTATCACAGGAATCCAGTCTGAAGCCCCGGGCTTTAGGGATAGCTCTAAAATCACTCACGGGTCCCTTATGGGAGTTGGCAGGCTGCAGCAGGAGTCCAGGAATGGAGGTGCCTACCCCTATGCTTGGCCGTGTCAGTGCCCCGAGATGGGTTGTTTTTCCTCAGCCCTTCCATCACGTCCTGGATCCTCCAGATCTCCTTCTGAATCTGCCGACTGAGCACCTCATTCTGAAATAGCAGCAGAGTGATCTAAGGGCGTGCCAGCCCGGCCCTAAACCTGGACCTCCTCTGACCAGGACGATTTGCAATCACATACATGTTCCTGTCCCCACACCTCTCTCTATCATACACATATTTCTAATGGGAAGTCTCTGCCTCTTCTGATAATATGAAACTGTGCTTGCAGAAAAGCCCAGGCCTCAGAAGCAACACGAGGAACCCCTGCTGAGCCCTATGGGGGACGCAGGGACACATTCTGTTTTCCACAGGGCAAGACTTTGCAGGGTTCTTTCGTTGTCTTTTTCCACAGCCCAACAGCCTAGACAGGAGCTCACGTTTGAAATTTAATGGCTGCCATTTATTCTGTGTGCCTCAGTACCAGGCGCTACTCCAAATGCTCTGCATGTACTGACATCTCGGCTGCAGGACTCCTCACCAAGGTACTAAGGGGCAGCAGTTCCTACTTCAGAGATGAGACCAGGGCCATCCACTGAGTAAGCTGCACAGCCAGTGTCTAAGGATGGGTCTTTTGGGGTCAGAAGCTAGTGCTCTCGCCCATGGCCTTCCTCCCTCCTAAACAGTGTGCACTTGAAGTGCAGCTGGCCTACGGGATGCTGCCGCATCTGGGTCCTCTGGGTCCTCACTTGACCCTGCACAACCTAAGGTAGGGAGGTGAATTTTGTTATCAGGAGGAACGCAAGGGTGTTAACTGAGCCTGAGGAACAGAGTGTGCAAAACCAGCCAGAGAAGAGGCAGGGCCTGGTCAGACAAACATGGGGAAAAAAATAAAGTACAACACAAGTCTCCAACATCTACGCCCTCCTCCAAGCCGCCTGCTCCTTCCCCACCCCTGAAGAGAAGTGCTGTTGCTTCTAAAGCTGCGTAGATGGCTCCTGTACTGCCAGCCTTTCCAGCGTCTTGAGAGGTATTTATATCACATGTCTGTTTTTAAATGCTTTCAGCCATCAAATATCCTGCTTCTAACCTAAGCCTCTTCCCTCATTAGCTCTAGTCCCTGTGAGTTGAGAAGAAAATTCTCACCTTGTCTGTAGCCTAAAGGTATAACCTTACATGACCGGAGTCTCTTCCCCCTTTCTCTGTGTTTCTCTCTCTTCTCTCTCACCCCCCTCCCCCAAGCAGTGCCTTGTCTTATTTAAAATGGCTAAATCAAGAAAGGCGGCCACTTTGCGCTCCTTTGCAGAGCACACTCCCCCCATTTCCCCCCCCCCCCCCCGCCTAGGGACCTCCCCCTTTCACCTGGATGTCCAAGTTGAGCTGCTCCCAGAGTTCATCGTGTAAGGCAGAGACCTCAGACTCCAGGTTCTCATAAACCACTGTGCTGTTGGTCAGTGCCTGCAGGGAAGAGGGTTTCCAAATGTGATAGTTCACCTTGACTGGACTGGAAATCACCATGGAAACACACCTCTGGGTGTGTCTACGATGGTGTTTCCAGGGAGGAGTAACTGAGAAGGGAAAGATGAGTGTGGTGCCATCACACAGGCTTGGGTCTGGGACTGAATATAAAGGGCCTGGTGAGCTGAGCATCCCAATCTATCTCTGCTTTCTGAACGTGGGCGCAAGTGTCCAGCTGCCTTGTGGCCCTTCTCACCATACCTTTCCCACAATGGTGGGCAATCCCCTTCAAGCTTCAAGTCAAAATAAGCCCCTTCTCCTTATGTTTCTTATCAAGTGTTTAGTCAGCACAATAAGAAAAGTAACTTATATACAGAGGAAGCCGCCCTCAACATGGCTGCAAAGATGTCAGGGGCCAGGATACCCGGGGTCTACCTGAAGTCTCTGAGGCATTCTGATGATGGCTACCACTAAGTCTTATAGAGAGGCCAGGGCCTAGCAGGGCACACTGAAGGAAAAGCTGAATCCTTTCATGTCGAAGGGGAAAGGTCTCGATAGTACCCTCCTGTTCCATTCAGGATGGGGAACAAGAAGTGAAGGGTAGAGAGATGGAGTCTGGTAGAGAGCCCTGATTCTCTCCACACTGAGACCCTCATTCTCTCCTGGGCTGTGCTTTCCCTGGCCACTGTTACTGGAACAAGCTGTGTTGAAGGGTTTGTTCATGTTCCCCTCCGCAGGGCAACAGCAAGCCAGCCAGTGCTCTGCTTCCCCAAGGCAGAGGGCAGAGTGGGCAGCAGATACTAAGGAACTCAGCTATTACACTGCCTCACAGGGATCCTGTGGGAAATGCACTCGCTCTCTAGGTGGAGACACTTTGGAATGAACAGGAGGGCAAGCTTGCTATTTGTGCATGCCCCTGTAGTAGGGGTACCCCTGCAGCACTCTGCTCCTACTGTCTTAGGAGATATCCAGGTCAGGATGGCACAGCTCCTGCCCCTGCTCCCGGGCGGGTTACCGTAGTCGCCTGTGACAACTCCACCCGGATGTTGATGAGCTGGTTCTGCAGAGATTCTTTTTTGTGCATCAGCTTCTCTGGGTAGGCAGGCTGGCTTCCAAACATCTCCAGCTCCTGGTGCGTTCCCATCAAGGCACTTTCCAGGCTCTCCTAAAGAAAGATAGGGATGGCATGAACTGCCCCAGTAACCTTCTCTAGACGCCTGGGCCCCTAGTAGCTCAACCAGGGAGCTTAGTAGAGGTTATCCCCATAGTGACCACCATCCCTGAGACACAAGTAGTCTGAGGAAGAATAAGTCTCTGGAGCTTTGCAAGGACAGAGATGGCATCTCGCGCCATCCCCATGTCAGCCCCACCTCTCAAACGCCCTGGACTCTCACCTTCTCTGCTCGCAACTGCTGTACAAGCTGGTCCTGCTCCCTCACAACCTTGTTCTGCTCACACAGCTTGCCCAGCAGCTTCTAGGGATCCAGAGGGGAGAAAGGAGGAAATGAAGGACGTGGTTTGATTGTGACTTGGAAATTGGGTTGGCAAGGCCTGGCCTCTGGATACCGCCACTTTCCCCAGCCAAAGAACTGGGCCTTCCTTGGAGGCTCTGAGAAAAAGCCTGATGGATCTCTCCATCTTAGGAAATGAGATACGATCCCGGAACACTTCTGGGTATGCATTCCTATCCCACTGTGGGAGTTCAGTGCTCAGAAGGCTGAGAAGACAATATGGCGTCTCCTTGGCACCGGTAGGGCATAGACAGGGTGTAGGGACAAGCAGTCTTAAAATGAAAAGCAATGTAGTATGACTTGGCCCCTCAGCTCCATGGGCCCCATCTCTCTTATCTTGAGATTCTGAGTGTTTGTCCTCTAAGCAATGGTTCTCAATCTCTGGGTCTCAACTCCCACATGGGTTACATATCAGTTATCCTACATATTAGATATTTACATTATTATTCATAACAGTAGCAAAATTATAACTATGAAGTAGGAACGAAATAATTTTATGGTTGAGATCACTATAACAAAAGGAACTGGATTAAAGGGTCACAGCGTTGAGAATCCTTGCTCTAAGGTCTCAGGATGGCTGATGGGAGTCCCTCTTAGCCGGTCCTTGCCTGTACTTCCTTCCTAGGCCTCTGCCTGGATCAGCTGCTGAAGCAGGTCAGTGGTGACAGACAGGAAACAGAGGAGTCTTTTTCCACGTCCTTCTCTCTAGCCCATGTCTTCCCCTGGGTCCTCTTCCTACTTAGACAAACCTTGCCCTTTGGGGCTTTTCATCTCAAAGCCTTTCTCACTGGCTACCTAGTTTGTCCTTGACCCACTCATTAGCCTTGTTCAGTAAATGAATCTGATGTTGCCATCTGATGCGACCTGGTATCTCCCACTACAGAAGCAGGCTGTGTTCTCTTTAGGATCTTGCAGTGTCTAACAAAGGCTGGGCATACCATCTAACAAAGCCTGCATCTTTGCCCTAAGCAGATTCCACTGATGTAGAGGGGTCCACGGCTTGGTATAGAAGTACAGAACCAAAGTGGGAGGTGAGGTAGTGTGCAGTTCAAGAAGAGAAGGAAAAGGAGGGGGAGGTGGGTGGAATGCTGCGTTTGTGGTCTTGATGAGAGGACATGAGCCAAATGTATGAAACACCACCAGGAGAGAGAGGGAGATGGAGGGGGAAAAAAACTATAGGGGAAACCCAAAGATGAACAGGACAACGTGCCCAGAGGGAACAGGGAGAGCTGCCCTTACATCCGTGTCCTGTTCGTTTAACTTGAAGGTGTGGAGGCCGTCCCGGAACACCTCTGGGTATGCAGGGACCTGCAGGAACATGAGGTCGGTTACTGCATCGGGGCAGATGAGACTAGGTGAACGGGAAAGCTGACATCACAATCCTGCTTCATTTCTGCCGGAGACCACTTCCCACCATTCCTGATGCTTCTGTGCCAGGGACTCCAACTCATTCTATGTCCCCTGGCTGGAAAGTCTGTGATGGTGCAGGCTAGACTTCATCCTGACTGTCCATGGCTGATTCTGGAGACGTTAGAACTTGGTTGGCTACATGATCTGTGTCTCCTGGCCCCTGTTGGAGGCCTGATGGAAGGTAGCGATCTCCATGGTAACCATGATGAGAACACCAGCGACTCCTGAGCAGTTTGTAGGGATAGTACACCAGAGCATGGCCGATAGAAGCACCAGAAACCAGAGAACTGCTGTCCCCGTAAACTGAACACATCAATCACAGAGCCCATTTTAAGCCAGGACTGGTAAGATTCCAAAAGCACCATGTGGGGGAAGGCGGTGCAGTTAATGCTGCCTTGCCTTGACAACACAATAGTTATCGTAACAAGTTTTATAAACCCTTGACACCCTCCCCTCATGCCCCAGCCCTTGTAAAATCTGTCAAGAACAATAGCAAATATGAACTGGGCATCCTGGGCATTCAAAAGCAGGTTTGTAATCCTCAGCGTGCATGAGATGTTGCTGCCGACTGGTTTGATGGTTCAAGAAATGGACCTCGAGTTTATCCATGAACATGAAGAAGGAAGGTGGTATGGTGGAGAGGGGAGGAGACTGGGCAAAATCTGTTTCAGGGGAGATGAGGCCAGGCAGATGAATGGGTTAGGTGAAGCGGGCCTCTTCCCACAGGGGGTGACCCAACCATGCACAAGCAGCTGAGATGGCATTGACAGGGACCATGCTGGCAGCAGGCAGAGGCCTTACTTGCATGAAGAGTTGAGCCCTGGGGGAGGGGCTCTCCACCATGCGGTTCACCATACTGATGAGCGTCTCGCTCTCGCTCATCTGCAGCAGAGGAAGGAATGGACGATTCACTCAGCCCAGGAGAGAGAATCTCCCCCACATCCCTCTGGGGTTCGCTGCAGTAAATGGGGGGAGGGGCAGCTGCTCTTGAAGCCTCCAGTACCCCATGCTTGGCCTTGTCTGTGAACTTTTTCAGGACCAGAACTGATGAATGCTGTCCTTGGGCAGATGCCATAGCAGGGTGCCTGCCAGCAGGCCACTAGTACCTCACTGACAGCATAGAAGAGACCCTGCAAGGTTCAAGGACTCTGCCCTAAGGGTGCCTGACCACACTGGCCAGGCTATCCCCTCCTTCCCATTTCTCATATTGCTTTGGTGAAGACTACACAGTCTCCTCAAGCTGACACTAAACTGAACTATAACAGTAGACCTGGGACCTACTCTATGTATCACACCCCTCCCCACATCCTTGACGATCACTAGACAGTTTCCAGAGCTGGGCTGGCAGCATCCATGAGGATCTCGGATGGCACTGGGAAGCAAACAAGGAGGCCAAGACAAGTGAGCCATGTTAAAGGGACATCAGGTGTCGCGACACTGCTCTCTTCCACGTCATATTTTAATTTCAAGGATCATTGAGAAAGTGGAAGGGGAAACTGAAAGGGCGGGGGATGGAGAGAGAGAGAGAGAGAGCCAGCCAAACCAATCAGATATGCCCTCATTTGTCTACTGGTTCTGCTGGGAACTAATCAAAATGACACTGTCAGGTAATGTCCTTGGCTGTGTCCCTTTAACTATGTGTCCCACAGCAGATGGTGGGAGAAGACAGGAGGGAGGTATATAGGGAGAGCGTTGGAGCCATAAAGTAACCAAAGGACAGAGCCACATTAGGATGACCTTGTGGGGTCAGGATTTTAATCGCCAGCTCCCCAGTCTTGGCCAGGCCTGCCGTCTTTCCTTTCTCTTACCCTCTTGAGGCAACACCCCAAACACATGTTTCTGCCACGCTGTGGACAGAACAAGGCAACCAGAGACCCCATCTGCAAGGTCAACAGCATTATAACAATAAACAGAAACCTTGTACTTTATGCATACATTTTGCCTGCATGTGTGTCTGTGTAGCATGTTCCCACAGAGGACAGAAGAGGGCATTGGATGCCCTAGAACTGAATGTACAGGTGGCTGTGAGCTGTGACACAGGTGCTGGTAACCAATCCTGGGTCTTAGCTGCGGAGCCAACTCTTCAGCCCCAGGTCTGCAGTATTTTAAAATACATTCTAACACTCAACTTTTCTACTCCCATAAGCCTAGTTATGAGTTTTTCTGTGTGATGTAAAGGCTTCACAAGTGACCATAGTATGAGGGTCAGCATAAGAATTACAAAGCCAACAGGTCAGCCTCCTTATTTTGTCTAAAGATCTGACTGTCTACGAACAAAGATCCAGGGAGATTGACACATTCCCCCAGTGCTGCCCAGCATGGTATCACCTGGCTGTGCCCGCCCCACATCACACAGGACTGCTAAGAAGAATATTATTCTACAGGCAGGTGGGTAATCCAGAGGCAACCTCTGAAAATCCTAGCAGTTAGGCCCTCTGAAAGGGCAAAAGCCACTGTGTGTTAAACGCTTGGACAGGCAGCCATTGTGGACAGGGCAGTGCAAGCCACAAAGCTTAAGAACAGCCTGCTTGGGAGGCTGCTGGTGGCTGCTCTGAGCCCTTCTCACTTTTAAGGTACCAAAAGTCTTGCTTCCTCTGGGAGGATCCAGCACTTCCAGCCATGCTTGGGAGAGGGCATCCCCACGTGGCTCAGAATGCTTATGGTATGAATATAATGCACTTCTTTTGGAACAAGAATGCAAGGTCCTTGAGGACCAGGAGCTGGCCCTGCTGACTAAACTCTGGCAATCAGAGTTCCCCAGTGCCTAAGGCCTGTTACAGGGATGATCTCAGCATTAACAGGGAGGCCATAATGATAAAAGGTCACATAGAAGAACCATAGCAGCGAATACAGCCATTCTAAGGTCACATTTCTGCCTTCGGATTTATGAGTATGAACTTGTCCTGATGAGATGTGATTCCAACCTTGTCTCCAAGCTGGGGTAAAACCTAAGCTCTGCTATTCACTGGTTGTGTCCTTAGCATATTTTTAAACCTCTGTGAATTATTTTCTTATCTCTAAGTAGAATAGTCACAGTTCCCATCTTGTAGAATTACTACAAAAATTAAAAGAATTGTGATCTATTTAGTCTACTCTAAGGCATGGAGGAGGCACCAAATTATGGAGGCGGCTATTATTAGTAGCATTACTATTATTATCACTCCTATTATTTTTATTGAGATAGGGCCTCACCCTGTAACTTTGCCTGGCCTGGAACTCATTATGTAAGTTTGGGTGGCTTCAGGCTTACAGAGATCCAGCTGTCTCTGCCTCCTGAGTGTTGGGATTAAAAACATGCACCACCACACTTCAGTTATTCTTAATATTATTGCTACAATCATCTCTATCACCCTAGGCTGACTTCACAGGAAAATGATAAAGACTTCCAAATTCCCTGTGAGTTGTAGCAAATATCTAAGAATAAATGTATGGGTTTACTGAAAGCTTATCTAGACAGAGTGTTTTTAGACAGCTCTCTTTGGAGTTAAAAGGCAGGGAAGCCAAGGGGAAGGCCTGGAGTAGGAACCAGGCATTCTGCAGCTTGTGTCTTACTGGCATATTCATTGCCTGGTCAGCTTGCTTATCATCCAAACTGAGCTGATGTTACTGCCTCTGTCAACAACACTGAATTCTCAGGACCATAGGCTAGCTGTATATGCAAAAGAGCTTTGTGGAGGGACTGACAAATACATGGAACTGGTATCATTTCCTACTAGGGCAAATCTGTAGGACCCCAGCTTATCAATGACCAGTAGAACAGGCTATGATTTCCCTGATCCCAGGCTTAACTAAATCCCTGGCATCTTAGGCACAAATTCTGCTTCTACTTTCTTCAGCAAAATGCCAGCCAGTTCCCATCTGCCCATGAGGACAGTGCATTGTGGGCTGAGCACTGGAGACTGTGGATAGTGGTGGTTAGTTATTTGTGTTCCCCATGTATATGCTTCTTTCCTGCGGACCATCCCAGCTGCCCGTAAGGGATTCAGGGTGAAAGGGAATGAAGAAGCAAACCAAAACACAAGCCACTTTGTTGAGTCCTGGTGATACCAACAAAGGTTGATCAGTTACTGGAGGATGTTAGGACAGGGGGAGGGAGACAGGACAGGAGGGCATGGGATGGTGAGGGGCACCAGCTCTGCCTACCTGCTGGTCCAAATACTCTAGGTTTCTTTGCAACTGAAGATCTAACAGCTCATCCTACCCGGAGCCCGGGGCCAAAGGGCCAACCAGCAACACAAACAAACAGGAACACACAAAAGAAAATGATAAAAGAAAAAAAAAAGAAGAAGAAGCAAAGTAGTTAAGAGTTTGCTGGGCATAGACAGGGGAAAGTCTCTGTCTCGGCCTCTAAGCGGATCTTGGGTAGAAGGGGATGAGACCACAGGCAGGTGGAGACGGATAAGAGACACATTCTCTCCCAGCTGTTACCTCTGTTCCATCCTGCAAACCTGATCGGAAATGTTTGCAACTTCTAGGGAAATAAACTGTTTCTAGAAAGGTACATTTGCTGTCGATCCAGGCTTTGGAGTCTGAACAGTAGTGTGAACATCAGCGTGGGGAGTGGCTATTCTCACATCTGCCAGTCTCCTGCACCCACCTTGGCCTCCCTTGCTGGGTATGGGACACAGATTCTTTAGTCCCCAACCCACCAGTGTGGAGTGTCTGTGCCTGACCCTCCAGGGAAACACATTTTAGAAGTAGAAACAGCAGAAAAGGGAACAAACACAATATGGTATGCCCTTTCTTCCTGAGTCAGAACCCTGTCCCTTCTCCACAGGTGGTATTCCCAACAAAGGCAAGCTTGAGGCAATACACCAAGGGAGAACGTCCACATGCTCTAACCTGGGAGTCCTAGCCAGTCTGCATCCAGCTCATCCTCCTACATAACCATGGCCCCTCCTCTTGCGTGCTGGTGAGAAGAGCTGTGCTGAGGGCAGAGGAGCAGAAGCCTATGCTCTCTGCTCTGTGCCATAGAGAAGGAGCAGCTGGCCCCAAACCCTGTCCTGGGGACGTGAGGCTTGGTGGGGGAAGAGGAGGTATCCAGAGACTTGTAAAAATACATGGGCTAGGCACTGAGCCCAGAGCATCCCTGGCACCTGCCCCAATTCAGCTCCACCCTGGGTGGATGCAGGCGAGGAGGTCCTGAGTTGGTGGGAAGGGAGGAGAGGACGTACCATCTTATCGTGGACCGTGGGGGATGGTGGGTAGTTGTAGGGGAACAGTCCTGCAGGGACTGGCCGCCTGTCTCCCAGGTAATCATACTGGAAGAGAAAGGGGATTGCAGAGGTGAGAGGGTATGACTGACCTGTGGACTTCCCCACCAACTCGAGGTCAAGTTTAAGAGTGTCTGTATTCTTTCCAGAGCAGAGTTCAAACTAAAATGCACAGCAACCCAATTCACAGTAACCTATTTGAGCCTCAAGATCAGGGGACACACCTTCTCTGTCCTCTTAGACACAGCGCAATTTTTAGCACAACCTAGGAATGGGCAGGGTTGGTATTTAGAAGCCAGAACAATCCCCAAGGCAGCTCTCTCAGCGATGGTACCACAGGCCAGGCTCCCTGGGGCAAATCCCAGAAACCCCAGCATTTTCAGCTCTTCTCAACAGATGGTCTCAGGGGTTTGGGAGGGGAAGGGTGGACTGGTGGCTCACCTTTGGGGAGCTGATGGATCGCCTCATCACATAGGCAGCAGGGTCGGCGTAGATGTCCTCGCTGCGAGGTGGCAGCCGATCAAAACGGGCACTAGGTGAGCGCACGGGGGAGTAGATTCGGGCACGACTGTAGGAGCCCTGGCTGGGCGAGCGGGGCACAGAGTGGGAACGGGGTTGCAGGGACAGGCGTCGCAGGGAGCCAGAGGCAGCATCCAGCTCATCGTAATAGACTGGCTGTCGGGAGGGGCTGGGGATCCAAACAGTGCCATCCTGCCGCCCATAGCTGGTGGGCTCCTTCCATTCACGAAGCTGGTAAGTGGGTCCACCCCCATTACGGAAGGAGTGCCTCTTGTCTTCCAGGGCCCAGGGCGGACTGATCCTATCGTAGGCTGGCATGGAACAGATGCTGTCTGGCCGCACCCCTGGTGGATAGTACTGGTAATCTTCAGGGTATTGGGAGGAGTAGGGGCTGTAATAGTCAGGAACCCGACGGGACACAGGGTAGAACCTCGAAGGACTGAGAGAGAGAGGGGGGGGGGAGACCATTATAAGGAAAGTAGACAACATGACTGGAGCCTTGGGCAGTTAAGTACACATGGGAGACCACTGCCCAGGCAGGTTCTAGGCTTATTCTAGAGGTGAGAAAAAGCCCCACCTCCAACCTAGAGCAGGAGACCACACAATCAAAGTGTGTCTTTAAAATGAAACGCCCTGGAAGGAAAGCTCCAGGCCTTATCTGCCATCTCCATCTGAGTGTGAAACAATTTACCAGGTCCTTCCCAAGACAGGTGGAGAAAAAAAGTACCAAAATGTACCGTGATCCTGAAGGACGAAGTGTGGCTTTCTAGGCATATGCCCTCCGAGCCAGTAGGCTCCCAGGACTTACAGCCAATTGCCCAAGTACCTAATCACCAGTAGTGAGACATTAACTGTCTAGAAAAGTTGGCTTCTTCAAGGTCCAACATCCCTCCTGGGTATGCACTCACAATCCCTGGAGCTCCCTACATCCCAAGCTTATTTGCCCTCACAAACACTATCAGACTCAATAGGTATCACCAGATAAACCCCTGTATTTATCCGTGGAGCAAACTGGTCATCAAGGAGCAATAGGAACAAATAAGGTACCTTGTTTCCCTAAAACAGCACCTCCTCCCCCCCAAAAAAACCCTTGCTATAAACAGTGGTTTTGAAACAATAGAGCTATAAAACGGCATAAGTTGTTTGGATCCCAGTGAGTAGATGCACTGGATTCAGATGTTACAGGACTTGCAGAAAGGATTGGTGTTTAAGCATAAGAGCTTCAAGGCCTGCCCAAACACCTGCCTGACTCCACCCTACTCTCTCCTCCCCTCCCCTACCCTCCCTCTCTCTGAGACAGGGTCTCATGTAGTCTAGGCTATCCTCCAATGTACTATACCATGGAGGATAAACTCAGAACTGACATTCCCACCTCTGCCTCCCAAGAGCTGAGATTACAGGAATGTGCCACCATGCCCCGGTCTGTTCTTTCCTTTGAAGGCAGCAGAGAAACAAGCAGAGGCAAGGATTTGGACTTGCTGGGGACTGTGTTGGCTTCCCAATAAAGGGATGTCTCATAGGTTACACTCCCTTCCCATGTCCTAGCTATAATAACACCCTCGCAACCCCCCCCACCCCCGTAGGCCACCTCACCTCCGAAGGTCTTCGGGTGGGGGCACCCCACGGCGCAGGTTCACCCACTGCTGAAGCTGATTCATGGAGCTTTTGCGTTGGGCAATTTTGTCGGGGTCAGTACGTGGTGGAAAGCTCCGCCGGTGTCCCCCAGTATCCCCATCATGAGGTGGGAAAGCTGTACTCCCTGGTCGGCTTGGGGAGCTATACTGCCAGCCATTGGGCTGGGCGGGTTGCTCCCCACCTCCCGGGACCCTTGGGCCATCAGGGTAAGGACTGCCAGGCTCTGAGGCTGGTTCAGATCCAGATGGGAGACCGTTGGCTTTCACTAAGGGCTCTTTCTTGACTTCGGGCCTCTCGGGCCTTCGCTCAGCCTTCTCACAGCCTCTGCCATCCCCTTCTCCTCGAGTCTTGGCCTCAGGCTCTGGCTTGTTGAGACTGTTGTGAGGTGGCTGCTGATGGAGTTTGCTGGGTGGGATGTTTTCTGAGTCTGGCTTCTCGTGGCTGCAGGATGAGGCAGAGGCTATCAATTGCACTGGCCCAGCAGTATGGAGTAGGGCAAGGGTGAGTGGGTTGGGGGGAGTGGAGAGGAAGCAGGCCAGTGTGACACACAATTCTTCTTAAATCCCGGGATTTACTTTATTGCTGGGTGGTGATGAGATAAAGCCAAATATGTATAAAGCAAGGGCACCAGTGAACACTGCACTTGCTCGGTCCTTCAGGCCCATACCCAAATCACTCTCCCTTCTGCTACTGATATGGAGCCCAGCCCTTGGAGGTGGTAGTCTCTCATTTTAGTCTTCTCTCTTATCTGTCCCCAGTCTAGCCCTCCAGACCCATCTGTCACTGTGCCCTAGTTTCGGAGTCTTGTTACAGCCTCCCCCCCTGCTTCTTTCCAGGAGTCCTGGGGACTCTTGCCAGCCAGAATCCCACCTGCTTTCAGAGGGCTGCTATGAGATCCAGCACGGTGGGCAGCAAGGGCACAGCCCACTGTCCCCGAGCAGGTAAGCATGAAAGTCCCGCTCCAAAGCACAGCCCTTTGTTAGAATATGTGGGCTCCATAAGGATAGGAATATGACAGCTTTTCATGCCCTGTTCTCCTTGGTCTAGGATCCATGTCCCAGTTATTTGTTTATTTATTATGTGTCGATTTGACACAAGCTAGAGTTATTTGACAAGAGGAACTATAAACTGAGAATATTCCTCCGAAACATGGATCTGTGGGCAAGCCTGTTGGCATTTTTTAGACTGACGATTGATGTGAGAGGTCCCAGCCTACCATGGGCAGTGCCACTCCCTAAGCAGGTGGTCCTGGATGGCCTAAGAAAGCAGGCTGAGCAATTCATGGGAATCAAACCAGTAAACAGCATTTCTACATGGCTTCTGCTTCGGTTCCTGCCTCCAGACTCCTGCTTTGAGTTCCTTCCTACAAACTACAAGAGGAAATAAACTTTTCCGTCCCAAGTTGTCTTTGGTCAGTGTGGATCACAGAGGTAGAACTACAGGAAGACACAGGAACACACTAGGCCAATCTGTTCTCTTTCTGGCAAATCTGTGGACGGATAAAGTTGGCAATGCACAAAGATGGACCCTTGAGACAACTCTCTAGAGTCCCCTGACAGACGATGTCCTTTCTGAAACACTGTTGGGTAAATGTTTCTAAGACGCACGGCCAGACCTGGAGTCTACACCGCAAGGCCCTTCCTTCTGGATTCCCATTCACCTAACTCAAGGCTCCACACCGCGGGAGGTGGGCCACAAGAATGCACTGTTGAGTTTTGTTGGGACCTCACGTACAATCTGCAGTCCTCATGCAGGACAAATCCAACTGCTAGATTTGAGAAGAGAAAAACCAGGTTCTGAGAAGTCAGGTTATTCACCCTGAGGTCACACTCTGGCCAAGTAGCTAACCTATGATTCAATCCTGACTCCATTATCCTCCACAGTGTCTAATACAAACTACCTGGAATGGTAAATGACCCTCGTCTTTGGCTCCTGGCCAAGCTTCAGTGACACTTCTTGCAGATTTTCGCAGCTCAGAAAGAGGAGGCTCTGCAGCCTGCTGGTCAGACCTGCTATTTAGATGTAGAGAGGTGGTTCTCACTTCCTCCAGAGGTTCAAGCCCACACAGTAGGCTCAGAAAGATCATGAAGCTGAGTACTTTAGAATGTCACTCTCTTCCCCCCCTTCCATACCAGGTACCCACTACTACTCACCTGTGCCGCATAGGCTGAGGCACTGACTTCTGGGTCGGAGGAATCTGTACCCGAGCAGCCTCACCCATGGCCTGAATCCAGGCCTCCTGCTCCTCAGGGCTCTCTGCACTGAAGAAGTAGGTGCGGACCCCAGCGTGCTCAGCCTGTGGGGAGAGGCAGTGCGTGGAACTGGCCCCAGCTTCATCTACCCAGTAAACAGTCACCTGCAGGGAAAGAACATCAACCCCCACAGGAGGAGCAGTCAGTCAGTCAGGCCATTCACAGGCCCCAGCTTCTCCTCAAAGGAGCCTAAGAGCCAAGCAAGGAGGGTGGCCTGTAGCTACCTCTCAAGTACTGATTGGGCTAGGCCTCTAAATGTGATCTCAAAGCCCACTAACCAGCAAGCCTACCTTCCTGCTTGAAGTGGTTGTGAGCTGGAGGGACAATTACCACACCCTCTCTCCCCTTTTGATTCCACCTTTAGTGACAAGAAAATTACCCCAGGGCTGGGGGAAGTGATTCCCTAAACAGGCCCATCTCAAGCCCAGTTTAATTACTGAAAAGCTGGCCCTACATCTGAGTCCCTATCCATGGCATGCAGGGCACACACTAACAAAGAGACAGAACACACTACCTAGTTGATGGCCGTGAGCAGGCACAGCGGGCTGGAACCCAGAAGAGAGCTCCTGTCCACAGGAGAGGGTCCTCATGCGGCCAGAAGGAGGAGAGGCAGAGACAAGTCAACCGACACCAGAGGAAGAGACAGGACCAGACAGTGAGGCAGTTCCCTTCAGTCAGTGTCACCAGCCCGAAGGACAGCACTCAGCAGTGCCCAGCTCAGCCCCACAAGAGATGGGGCACAAGGGGCATTACCATGAGAATCTGGACTATGGTGGGCAGTGAATCAGGGAACCCCAGTGCTAACCTCTGCTCTTCTAGCAGGCAAGCTGTTCTCTTGCTCCCCTTAAATGATACCTCCACTGAAAGAGGAGTAGAGGAAAGGCGTTCTGCCTAGGAAAACTCAAGGGAATTAAGGCCACAGGACTAGCTAGGTTCCTTCTGTGACCTTAGCATACTCCCCTGGTGACACCTAAAAATGATAGTTAGCATCTGCATCACCTAACAGAGGGTTCCAGAGGTGATCAGGAGTCTCATTCTGGCCTTGGCCCTTGGGAGTTAAAGGGGAAGGGTCAGGACCACTGGCTAAACTCAAGGTTCTCCTGAACAAGTCATGCTCACACCCTTCCAGTGTTTTTTGGTCCAACCTTCAGGGGACTCCTTACACTGGGCCTCATTTGCAACTTTACCTTTCCTCAGGCTGGAATTCTCTGGGATAGCACTGGGGCTTCCTCCTTCTGGCTGGACAGCCCTTCCATAGAGGGCCCAGCAGGAGGCAGAGTTGCAGTGGGGGTGGTGCTAATGGACCGCTAGGGAGCTGGAAAGAGGGCAAGGAGGATGCTGGGACTTGAAACTAAACAGCAGCACCCAGCACCCAGGAAAGCCCTCTGGGACAAGGATTGGTTAGTCTGGTGCCTGGGAGACTCCAGCAGAGATGGTGGTGTGGTGTGGGGTAAGTGAGAATCGGCAAATGAATTTGTTTATTCTGTGAGCAACCTGTGTGTGCAACTTGCTGGCTGGGGTACCAGTCCCAAGGAACAGAGACTTCACTTGAGCTCAGTCACACTGGGACAAAACACTTCACAAGGAACAAGGAGCAAACAGACCCAGGACCAAGTGCCTGTGACAGGAGAAGGCAGAGGGCCTGGGAAAAGACAGGGCTATTGATGGGGAGCAGGGAGGGGCACCAGCCTCTAACAGAAAGGGAGCTGGGGAAATGAGGGAGGGGGAAGAAGAAGCTAAGTCATTCAACCGTAGCCAGGCAGAGACAGTTCCTGGCTCCTCATTATTTGCCATCCAAGACTTGTGCTTGGTGGCCACAACAGGACAAGCCTGATGTCTGTCTGTCTCAGCTCCCCTCCCTTCCCTGGGGATGGGACACTGAATAGCACCAGTCAGAACCCTTTGTAGGCCAAGGAACATAGCTATCATTATCACGTGAAGGCCTTAAAGAGGCAATGCAGGACAGGAGGAAAGAGGAGGGTGTGGTATGAGCAGCTCTAGGCACTGTAGTGCTCTCTAGGACCCACAGAAGGGCGTGCATCCGTCATTCTAGGACATTTATCTGATGCCTGCAGCTGGCACAGCTCCAGTTTGGAGTATGTGGGGCTCTGACAGGTCTGGAATGAAGGGCGAGACAGGCTGTGGATGGTGTGTGGGTGCGCATGTTGGTTAAACAGCCTGTTTCTGTTTTCCCAGATAGAACCCAGCTCCCTGGAGTTAGAGTTTTATTAATTGTTCATTCTGTTCACACCTCTGGCACACGAGACCCTGGAGAAGGCAAACTAATTATGTCCCTGTTCCCCCAAGTGCAATGCCCACCTCTTTTGTCAGAATCTTCAGGGCACAAAGCTTGGAAGTTCAGACACCAACCTAGTGCTACCTGTAGTGTCTGTCACATTTTTCAAGCCGTGGCATTTGGGTTTTAAGGATCCTGGACAGCAATTCTCAGCTGGAGGAGAGAGGGCTTTATACTAAGACGTGCAGAGCCGATATTATTATTTCATATTTTGAAAAGGAGCCTAAGGTTTTTTGCATCACAAAACACAAAGGGCATGGGATTTTTCTAGTTTTTAATGGGTCATGAATTTTTAAATGTGGAAAAATACTGGCCTAGGATGAGCCAGCTGCAGGCACAGCTTTGCTGAGTAGGTCCCCCAGGGGTTCTGAGGGAGTGACATGGACTAGGAGGCGAGTCCCATTTTCCTGCACACTTGTCCTCTCAAGCTGTCGTCTGCATGGCCAGGGGTGCACCCTCATGGCAGGACACCTGCCCAGCATCCACAAAGCCCTTTGTTCCATCCCCGATACCACAGGACCTGGGGTAATGCTATCTTTATAAGGTTTGTAACTCAAGATTAAAACAAAATTCAACTCCTAATATTCACTAAAGATTAGAATTTGATTAAGTTTTACTGGGGCAGGGGAGCAGGGGATGCCTCCATATCCCTAGGCTCAAAGTAGAAAGGAAATCTATTCAGAAAAGACTTCAGAACAAACCCCCACCCATCACAGCTCTGCTCTGTAGAGGGGCAGGGCCAGGCTGCTTGGCAAAAGGTCCAAAAGGCTCAGGACGTAATTTCCTTCTTGGTGAAAAGCATGGCACCGCAGAGACGCAGCTCTGTTGGCCCACCTGTACCCACTGGAGAAGAAAGGGGAGTCCCAGCATGGCCTCACTTTGCCTCCTAGCCATCCAAAGGAGTCTAGGGGTCGCTGCCTGCTTCCTTTTCTGCCACTACACAGGGGCTTCCGAGGGGACACACTCTTTAGTCTGCTCCAGCCCCAAGTTCTAGAAGCGCAAACTCCCTCCTTTCCACACCCAGAAGGGGAAGCCCAGCTGACCTTAAATGTGTGCTTCCGGGTGATGTTGTCTGAAGGCTGCACAGCCGCAACCCGGAAGCTCAACAGGGGGATGCTGCCCAGGATGCTCTCCTCTTTCTCATCTGTCAGGGAAACAGAGGCACAAAGGTGTGTTCATGTGCATGTGTGTGCTAGAGAGAGAGAGAGAGAGAGAGAGAGAGAGAGAGAGAGAGAGAGAGAGAGAGCATATGCCTCTGCTTGGGAACATATGGTGCCGATGCAGAAGGAAGGAAGGGCAAGGAGCTTTTCAACCTTACTAGGATAAACATCAATAAATATTTTGTGTCAGGCGGGCTCAGTACCTTACTAGATCCAACACTCCTGCCTGCCCCATTAAGAGGCTCCACTATCCCCATATTGTCAAGTGAGACCCTGGGTGATCTGCCCAGGTTTCTTAACCGTGTAAGGTGGAATCAGTCTTAAAATGTTGGAAACCTAACTCCAAAGCCGGAATCCTTTACCCTGTCTTACCTGTCCTGAGTTGATAAGCAGACAGTTTCAACAGTAATACACAGAGAAGGGGATAGGATGGGGGTACTGGATCCTCTAGGTAATGCTTTGGGTGTTTTTGTTTTGAGATGGGACCCTTTGTGGCCTGGAATTTACTGTAGCCCAGACTGGCCTAGTGCTGACGACTCCCCTACCTTGGAATGGGGCTGTGAACCACCACACCTTGAAGGTAACTTTTTCTAAGGTCATTGGTCTCTGTTATGAACGCCATTAAGGCCCTGACCTCCACAGCAAGGCATGGTGATGCAAGAGTCTAGCTGTACATTGCAGGATCAGGCTACATGATTCATCCTGGATCCTGAAGGATTACCCAGCTAGTGTTCCAGCTCTCAACAGGGGACCTGAAAGGGTGGGAATATCGTGTGGGACAGGAACGGAACATCTGTGAGGCCGGGCAAGTCCTTCCTATCCTTCCTAGTACTCTGTTTCCTAGGCTGTGGCCCCTGAAAATCATCTAAGAGTTTTCTATACAGAAGAAATCACCTTAACTTATAGACACTCTCACCCCTCAGATCTGCTTCTCTAAGTCACACTCATCAGACATTAAGTTTTTTTGTTGTTTTTTATTGGCTTCTATGTCCAGTCTTTCCTGTAGCACCATGGGAAATGGGTAAGCCAGAGGAAAGGGTCTTTGGGGTTGAGCCCCAGGGCTGTCTGGGGAAACCGAGCTGTCACCATCCCGGTGAGTATGGGTCAGGAGGTGCTGTGTTTGGGTATGGCCAGTTGGTCTCAGGACTCACTCATGTTGAAATTTGATTCCCACATAACAGAGCTGAGATCTTCAAGGGAAAGGGTGCCTATCTTTTTGTTTTGTTTTGTATCCCTAATCCTAGCCGGCCCAGAGACAAGGCTGGCCTTGAACTCACAGACGTCCACTTGCCTCGCTTCCCAAGTGCTAGGATTAAAGGTGTGCCCGGCTGACACGCCCATCTTCCAGTGGGCTCCTGCTGCAGAGCAGGGTTTGACAAGGTAAAGCTGATTTGTGTTTTCTCACAGGTTCTCATTTGTCCTTTGCAACATGTGCAGCACAGATGCCCCCCAGCACCCCTCCCCCCCCCAACTATGCTGGCACCAAGTTCTCAGACCTTCCAGCCTCCAGATACAAAGGCCAAAACAAACCTCTTTTCTTTATCAATTACACAGCCACAAACATTGGCTAATATGGACATCCTGAGGTCATCCCTTTGTGACTCATGAGCATCCTCTTCAGAGACCCTGGTTCTTCCCTCTGTCCTGTCTCATGCTGGTTCTAGGGCAGGAAAATGTTTTATTCCTTAGTTCTAGACCTTCCCTGACCCTCCGTCCATAGCCCCTGCTTGGCTACAGCTCTAGGAGCAGCTCCAGGAAGAGGGTGAGCTGGTACAACATGTATTTGCTGAAGTTAATGATTCACTGCGCTGCTCCCAGGAGGCAGAAGGAAACCAGGACTTCATCACGGCAGGTCAGTAAGTGAGGCACACAGCCTCTCTTGCTTAGAGATCATCTCAGCCCCTCTCTCTTCTCATCCCTCATACCCCCCCCCCCCACACACACAACTGTAACAGCCTGATATGATGTCATGTTACTGTCATTAACCCTTGCTTGGGTCCTCTGTGGTCACCCTCAGACATGTTGCTGTGTACACTTTACAATAAACTTCCTGAAAGAGGCTGTGCCAAAGCTCATCAGATCTCTGTCCTCTTGTTTTGGGGCAGGGGAGCCTCACGTGAATGTGGGCGTGACAGAGAGGGGTAGAGGCCTGGACTGTCTGTTTATCCAGCATTGCCTGAATATCTTCGCTGCTGCTCTTAGTGCTGCGGACTTTACAGTAAACAAAATGGCAAACAGTCTTATTTGCCAGATCAGATTGTCTATTCTGTTGGGTCAGGAGGAAAATTAACACCAGCCTCCACTAGGAGGTGACTTAGGAGCAGTAACTAGTGACCTCCTTCTCCTTCTCTTACCCGGGAATCGCACCATCCAAACGTCTCCCTGTTCATCTACTGCATCATCAGTTAGGACTCTGTTGCCTCCTGGATAAGTACTGAAGGCTAGGAACTGACTGAGCAGTGAATACATCGGAGACTAGCTTTCCATGCCCATTGAAACACCCTAGTCGTGCTAGGAACCTGCCTGGAGAGACTCACTTGCCAATGAGCTTCTAAAGCAGAGCCCAAGAGCAAGAGAGGATGAGACAGGGTGGTCCATGGCTTCCCCTGCCCTGGCAGCACCCAGGCAAACTCACCTTTGTAGTAAAAGAGGCAGCGATCCACCAGGACAAACCAACGCTTATTCCACTGCTTCACCCCGGAGCTGGCCTGCGGGACACACAGAGGGACATATGGGAAAGCCATGAGCTGGGTGTGGAAGAGAAGGCAGATGCAGTCAGAGAGCACCGTGCTAGTGACAAGGACATCCAGCTCGAGCTGCATGAGCTGCAGCGCCGCCGCCACTAGCACGTGGCAGCAGCTCCCTTGAGATCTCAGATGCTGGGAACTTTCCAGTTCTGTCATTCTGAGGCTTTGGACCTCCCCCGGGAAGAATAAAGGGGAACAAAAGGTACCCTAGAATGAGTGAGCAGAAGAGGGGACAAGAATACAATAGTGTCCATCCAGGGAAAGTTGGTAAACCCCAGGGCTTGAAGCCACCCCACCCCCACTCATCAAGGAGCTGTGCAGGGAATATGCCATGGGTTGTTCTGATGGGATTAGTGACCCGGCATATTTTAAAGTTATTACATCTATCCATCAGGAACCTCATCTTGGATCCCCAAATTTGACACTAGTTAACTTTGGGAAGGTTTTCATTTTCTCAGAACCTTTATACAATTGGGAGACAGTCAGAAGCAACAGGAAAACACAGAAAGAGCACACAGGCTGCTGTGAATACAAAAACTCCCATGCTGTGAAGAAAGACACGGTCATTGTAGGCTACATGGAAGGGTGGCCTCACCTGTTTGAAGAGCCAGCCGGCCTTGGTGACAGGGGCAGTGGGGTTCCGCTTCATGGAGTGTGAGCGCTTACCAAAGGCAATGGCTTTGCGGGAAGTTCGAGTTGACTGGGGGAGCAAAGGCAGCTGTTAGACCAACTCCCCTCCTTTCCTAACAACTCTGTTGGCAAGGGAGCTGTCCCTGCTAATGGGCATACCTCTCCAGTGGGCCCCTGGTGCCCTCCCACTAAGGGGCTTTGATTTTCTAACTGCAGGGCCTGGCCTTTTAATTATTTGAATTTTCTGATATCAAATGAATTTCAACATGTTGCATGCCTCTTGCCTTCTGTTTTCTTCTGGGAGGAACATGACCACCATGGAGAATATGAAGCTAGAGACCAATTTTCAGTCATTAATCCTCTCCTTAAACTACGTAGGCTTTTGGGTTTTTCAGGCCATCAGGTTTGGCAGCAAGTGCCCCCCCCCCAAGCATCCAGCAGGCCTTCATCTTTCCATCCTCCTCCCTTGTACACAGAACTTGTCTGCATCATCCCCTCTGCATCCTGTCCCTGTCTCACAGCAGACAATTCACAGCGCCCTGGCTGTCATTGTCACGTGGATGCATCACTCCTGTGTCTGGCAATGGCAATCTGTGTCCTTGAGCACTGCTGCTGACCTCTGAGCTTACCTCTTTCTCACGGTTTGCTCCTGGAGCAGACTGCTGTGTTTTGTTTGTTTCCTGTTGGGCTTGTTTGAATTTTGTTTTGGTCTATGGATTCCCCTGTCAATCAATCATCCTTTTCACCATAAGACTTGCAATCACTGTGGGAAATCTCACGGCTCCTGAGGATGACCCAGCCAATGCTCTTTTATATGACCTTATGTCCTCAATGCCAAACCATGCATGGAGAATCCAGCCCCAAGCCACCTCACCACAGCACCCTCAACCCTACAGGAACATTTTCCAGTCACAATCCTTCATCTTTGGGGTTTTCCCCTGACTCCTCAGCTTTTCCGCCTCACTGAGGCTCAGCCCCTCAACTCGTCCATCTTTTCTGGAACTGCACACACTTCCAAACCAGACTCAAAATCCCCACCTGCTGGCATTCCGCTTCATCTTTTCTGAAACTCAATATTGCAAATTAATCAGTTCACTCATGTCTTCTCGGAACGCTTAGGAATGAACGCACTGCTCAAAGGGGTGGGGGTGGGATCATACTGTATACACAGGAGGTCACCACAGACCTCCAGTCCCCAACCCAGGTTAAGATGAGACACAGCAACTTCACTCCCCCCACACCACTCCCCCCACCCCACCCTGCACACACCATTTTCCCAAGTCTCCCCACCGTTCAGTCCTTTCTCCTGTGCGTACAGCCAGGCTCTGAATATCCAACCACAGAGGAGACTGTAGTTATAAGACATGCACTTCCTCAATTTCACACCCTTTGCCTAGAAAATTGCTGCCTTTACCACTGCCTTTGCCTTTGAAAGAAGCATCACTCTCCTTGCCAAGGACAATGCTCTGATTCATGGTCTCCTCAGGTGCCGCCCCATTGCCAGTCTCCTCTCAAACCTGCCTCTCAGATGCAGGGGTGCTGCTTAGCAGTAAAACACTTACTCTCTTCTAGCATTCAGGAGACCCCAGGTTCCAACCCTAGCAACAACCACCCCCCCCACACACACACTCACTACCCTCAGGATATCTTCTTCTAGCTGCTTCTCCTCAGCCAGGGCACTCAGTCTCTCCAAACTCCACACACCTTAAACCTCCCTTCAGCCATCTCCCCTTAAGTGCTGCCAGACCCTCCTCTTCTGGGATAAGCTACTGCGAAGAGCCTCATCCTCCCCCCCCCCCCAAATCCAAAACCTCCCGGTTAACGTTTGAATATGCCCTAAGGGCTCATATTTTGAACACTTGGTTCCCAGTTAGTGGTACTGTTCTGGAAGGCTGTGGAACCCTGATGAGGCAGGCGTTAGCTGGTAGGAGTAAGTAACTGATACATATACCCTCATACACACATTGTTTCTCACACAAAAATTAAAAACACCTTTCCGAACCATTTCAAGTGTTTCAGAAAAGCAGGGAATATCATCCACTCATTCCTTGTTGTTTTTTCCACCCTAACAAGAAAAGGAAAGTAGAGCTAGGCTTCCCTTTGAGGGTTTCTCAGTCTTGTTACCTTTCTCTTCCCTACAGGCAGCCACTGACCCCAATCGGTCTCCTGTCCATGATTATATACTTGTGCTGCAGAAATGTCTATAAATATGCAGCTCTGCTCTTCATCTTTGTACATTTTATGTAAGTAATATATTTTTTCAGATTCTGTAACTTGCACAATTGTGTTTCCAATGCACCCTTGCTAATACACACACACACACACACACACACACACACACACACACACTTGGTTTAGGGAGAGTGCTCTGCTTAAACACACTGCAGTCTGGGCTGCTCTCTTAGCGGTTCCCCTTCTCTACATCTCCTCTCCTGCCCCCTCTCAACCTTCTGTGCTCATCGCCTTGTCTCTCAAACTGCTTGTCAAAGTCTCTAAGTCCCACACTGTCACTGAGCTCAAAGGACACATTCCACCCCCCCCCCCGCTTCTCAATGGATGACCTCTTCCTAGGTTCCCCTTTCCTCCTCCTAAGATCTGTGACCCTTAGGAGAGTGGGAGATTTTGTCCCCAGAGGACCCTGACAACATCTTCAGACATTTTGGCCATGACAACATGAAAGAAGGTCCTATGGGCACTAGCAGACAGAGGTCAGGATACTGCTTGACAGCCTATGCCGCTGGTAAACCCCACACACAAAGTGTTATTCAGTCTCAAACACTAGTAGGGCTGAGACAGAGAACTCCATATGTGGAGCCCCGTCTTTTGTGAGGTGTTTGTCGGGGCTTTCTTTCCTTCTGCTCTGCACTGGGTTTCTGTACCTCCTTGCCTGCCCACTGGAGCCAAGGATTTTCCTGGAGATCCTGAGATCCTCCTGCCTGACAGCTTATCTAGAGGGCTGGACTTACCCGGATGTTGGGCCGCTCTGGAGGAACCTCAGACACCATGTTGTGGTTGGATATGTCGCTGTTGATGGTAGCAGACCGTTTCCCACCTGTTTTGTTGGACATGTCCAAAGCCGATCTGAATTCAAGTAAACAGAAGGAAACTAGTCAGAACCGAAAAGCAACAGAAAGCACCAGCCCTGCCACTCACTGTCCGGGTATCAGCCCAAAGTCCCAGCCTGAGGTGCAGCTCAGAGGCTACTTTGGTTCTTCTGGGATAATCTCACTTTTCTACTCTGTTTGTTTGTGGATTTAGTTTTGTTTGTTTGTTTTTCCAGACAGAGACTAAGTGTAACTCTTGGCTATCCTGGAACTCTGATGCTAGCTGGCCTTGGCTTTGAACTCACAGATCCACCTACCTCTGCCTCTCGAATGCTGAGGTTAAAGGCATATGCCACCACCACCAGGCTGGATTGCTGTTTTTTTAAAGACTAGGTCTCACACAGACCAGAATGGCCTCAAACTTACTATGTAGCTAAGGATGATCTTAAGCTCCATCCTCCTGCTTCTGTGTACCAAATTCTAGGATCATAGATGTGTGCCACCCCAGGTGGCTTTCCCCTGTTCATGTATGTTTAAAAATCTAGACTCTGAGATAGTAGACTACCAGTTATCTTCTTTTGAGACAGGTCTGACTATACAGCCCAAATTGGCCTTGAAATCAAGATCTTCTTCCCTCAGGCTCCCAAGAGGCTGGGATTACAGGCTTGTACCACTAGGCCTTCTATTTTAAAGGTTCATCAGCTTGCATAAAGCTATGTATTTGATGGGGTGGGGGGGATTCACTGATCAAAGGCACAATAGCTCAGTGGTCTATGAATTATCCTCCCCCTTCACTGAGGTAGGATTCCAAGTGTAACATGAGCATTTAGACCTCTGGATTCCTTCAGATTCCTCTGTGATACTTCAGGGACTCCCAAGGGCTATCCCAACCTGACAGCTTTCATTCCTTCAGGTCCACCTGTGGGAAACACCAACTTGCTCTCTGCCAGAGCTGGGAACAATATGTGAGGGGGTCAAGAAATGTGGCTCAGGGGTTTGAGGCCCCGGAAGCTGAGGTAAGGATACTTCCTTCTTCATTGCCCTGCCCTGCCTATACATGGTAGCAGCAGGACAGTAGGGGTAAAGGCCAGGAAGCAAGCAGGGAACTTACGTTTTCAAGACAAACGTTTTGTTCTCCTCTGGGACCTGGCCAGTCACTGGGTGTCGAAACGTGTTCCGTCTTTCATTGTGGCTGCCGAGGAAAAAGAGAGGAAAGATCTTCCATCAGCTGGGGAGGGCAGAGTTATAACCCAAGGGATGGCAGGCCAGGGAAGGAGCTGAGATCGGTTCCCCCATCCGGGTCAGGAAGATGGGGTCGGAGAGAGAGAATGAAGCCTAGTCACCTGTTGAAGGCGGAAATTTTTTAAAAATATATTAATCTAAGATGAATATTTATTGAAATATAAACTAACACGATATAGGTAACAGCTTATATAGGGGCCTGATAGACTGGATTATTTACGTGATGGACAATGGATGCTGAATCAGTCTCTCTAGCAGTCAGGAACTAAAAATGGGCTCTCTAAGATTTTAGCAGCCCCTTTGGATTGGGGCTGGCCACTTTTTTTTAGGAGCCTGGGACCCTGGATAAGTGTCTTTTGACCTTATCAGCTGATACCTGAATCTCACCACAACCTATCACTAGTTGAGTGTTAACTGCCAAAAATTGTCAGACTGTCAGCAAGGTATACTCAATGCATTCAGTGGTCACCTAGGGAGGGAGGGTGAGAGGGGCTTTCCAAGCCCAAGTTGGACACAGCTGAGATTTCATGAAGCAGCTTCCCTCCCAGGGACAATGTCTGCCAGTGCTCCACACAGAAAATGCCTGCTGATAATTTGATGAAAGAACTCTCTTGTGACCTTGGACACCTCTTGTGCTCTAAAAGCTCCATCTCTTTCTTTAAACGTATCTGGAAATTCAGAAGCTCCATGACTGAACTTTGGGGTGAGACTCAGCCACACTCTGAGATCTTGGTCCCCTGTTGAGAGGCTACTGGGCATTGCAGGACCCCCAGGATCTGCTAAGCAGCAAGGTCAGTCAAGGCCTAACAGTGGTACCTAGTTGAGGGCTGCTATATTCAAGAGTTGGGTTGAGTGTTGTACAGAGAGCCTGCCAGGAAGCTGGGAGAACAAGTCCCAGGGGCGGGGAACAAAGCAGGTGGAGCATCAGGAGAAGGTGCCTCTGGCTGACAAGATGTCAAACCAGCTCCTGGGTGAGCTTTCAAGGGACATGCCTAAGGAAAGCAGCAAAGAAACCTTCTAGATGAGCCATGGATTTGGTAAGTGGGGACCACTTGTCGAGAATGTGATAGTGTCTAGTTCACAGGATCATGGTGAGTTTCAAGGTCCTTCTCCTTCAGAAATACTTGGAGAGGCCAGCACAGGCTCCAGTTGACCATAAGAGCAAGCATGGGGACAAAGGCTGCTAAAGGCTTTTTAAGCACAAGCACAGTAAAGAGCTGGCACTCTGCTCAACCAACCTCAGGCTACCTGGTTCCTTCTACCCTCTCCCACTACTCTAGGATACATCCCAGCCCTCAGGATGCCAGCAGAAACTAAAGATGTTTTCTTCTATGCCCAACCAGTGAGGTTCAGATTAAAACCAGGTATGCAGGAGGAAAAGGTACAGCACGCAGTGGCTTCAGCCTCTTTGGGTACATGGAATTTGTAGCTTGAGCTGGACCTAAAACCTGACCAGCATCCACAAGATCTGCGTTTGAATGCATTCTCTATTTCCTAAACGATTGGTCCCTCCTCCTTCCTGAATCTTAATGAGGATGCTCCTTCCATTTGATCACGGGAAATCTTTGCAAGGATCATCGCCTGCCCATCACCCAAGGCTGAGGGTAGCAATCTGGAACAATGAAGGTCCTTAAAATACCTAAGTCTCTGTTTTGCCCTAGGTATGAAATGCTTACCTGCCCCCCCCCAACCCCTACCCTTCCAGGCCCCTTCTGTTCTGTGATCCTGAGAGCACGCTGCAGGTAGAAGTTCAGACAGCCACACACAGAAGCAGTCCGCTGTTGCCCAGCTCAGTTTTCCAGGGCATGGCACACCTCTCCCTGGCCTGATCCTCCTACCCAGCAGCTCTACAAACAATGCCCTCTTTCCACCGCTGCTAACAATTTCAAAATAGCTTTCCCTTCACAGGCACTGCAATGCAGTAGCCACTGACCTAACTACTATCCTCCCAGGCCATGGTCATCTCCAGCAGACCCTTTATCGCCAAAGCCTAAATTCGAAACAGGATGAGCAACCAACTCGGCCTGCTCTGATTTCATGAGGCTCATGGTTCACAGAGGAAATCCCTACCTGACCCGTCGATCTGCCCGAAACTTCAACATCTTTTTGGAAGCTCGGTTCCCAGTTCCGCAGCCTCAGAGGAGCCACCAGCCACCCTGCTGCTACCATCCCTCTGAGAAGTAAGTCCTTGGCTCCAACTCTTAATGCTGTGGCAGAGATGTGGGGCGAGCTGGGGCAGGCTCCATGGGTTGCCCTTTCTCCTGCCTCTAGCACTGGAGAACAGGGACAGTGCTCCCTCTGGGCAAAGGGAGGGGTAGCCCAAGTGCCCGTGGGGGCCCTGGCCTCCTAGCATTCACTTGCGATGCTACAGTTAGAGGGCTGGAGGCAGAATAAATGTAGAGGAGAGGACCTCCTCCCAGTTCAGGTTCCCAAGAAGGAAATGCAGAAATGGAGAGAGACATGCACAGAGCAGGTGTACAGCTTCCAGGTAGTCCGACCTCACTAAGCTAAGGACACCGAGCAGCTGGGCAGGCGGAGGAGCATGGGCTGCATTCCCATCTGCACGGAAACTCATGCCAGCCCGACCTGCAGGGAGACAGTGCTCCAGCCTCTCCAGCTCTGAGCCCAGACACACGCTCTGAAGCTGCAAACCAACTTGCTTCTCAGAGACCTTCCAAGCCCTTCGGAGGGTTAAAGGAAGCTTCAGGTTCATTGGCTGTTAACGTTGCTGTTGCTGAGAAGCTGAGAATTGAAGTATCCGTTCCAGCCTGCCTAGCTTTCATCTGTACAGACAGGAGTATAATAGTGAAGCGGCTCTGCAACCAGCCTGGCACACTCCCCTCTTCAGTTGCTTGCCCTCTGAGTGGGCTGGCCCAGCTGGTAAGAAGCTGGACATATGCAGCTCAAGTGGGATGGGCGGGATGTTTGTAGAGCCCCAGCTGCTGGCAAAGATCGGCTTCTTTACTAAGAAGTGGAAGGAGACCTTCCTCCCAAGGCTGGTGAGGAAGAGGGCAGGGAACAGGGCTGGGGGGTGGGGGTGGGTAATTGTGTATCTATTGCTGCAAATCTTTCCAGATGCAAGATGATAAATTCCAGCTAGTAACTGTCAGATCTGCTTGGGCTGCTAGAAGGTTTGCATGGATGTTAATTCTCCCGAATAGGTCAAGGCTAGTCAAATCGCTGTGCTTTACAAGGCCTTCTGAAGGTCACCTCCTCATCCCCCTGCCTCCAGACAAGTTCATTCTCTTATCAGTCCTCATAAGTGCCTTGGAGGTTTGTAAAGGATTTCAGCAAAAGAGGACCCAGGCTCAATGTCATCTAAAGCAGCCAAGATGCTCTTTCTGGTGCTATTTCAGCTCCTCTGCCTTCTATATGCTTCTATTTCACACGGCAGACTCTTTTCTGACAAAGGTGCTTCTATTTGCAGCACCGGGCATTCTGTTGACATCAGAGTCCTTTGTCATGGCAACTCTGTATCACAGTAGACACTCAAAGGACAGGACTGCCCTAATTGTTTGGACTCAAATTAGGAGGAACAATGGGATCAGTAAACAGAAAACTAAGTGGACAACATTATTATTTAACCCATGAAGAGATGAGTTGGCCAGGTGTAACTGGGGTCATGGCTGTTGATATTTAAACAGCTAATCCCAAATCCAAAAGGTCAATATAGTCATCCATTTAGTGGGGCTTTGGTCAGTGATTTATCTTGGTGACGGAAAACCTAAGGTCTGGGCTTGAACCTGACTCCAGTTATTTGAGCCAGAACCTTTTCCAGACGCCTTCCTGAGTTCCCTGTCTGCACATCATGGGTACTCAATAAAGTTCTGTCAAATGTCCAAATGAACTGATGAGAGCCTCCCCGTGCTCTGACGTCATTTTTAGCCACCTGCATCTGAAGGTTGAAATTCTCCTACAAGGGCTTCCCTATCTTAGCTCTCACCATTAATTACTTCCTCTCTGGGAGGGAAGCTCTGCTTCTGTCCCGTTTCTGTCCCTTCGCCCCCTCACTCAGCTCTCCTGACTGGCTCCCCCTGAATATATAGCTTGGCTTTCATCCATCTTCATTAAGAAGAGAAGAAAATTAAGCTCATCTGAACAGAGGGAGGGGGAGTGCGCATTGGGAAAATGAATTTTCTTCCTCTGGGAGGCAAAAATATCCCCCTTCTTTTCAAGCTGAGCTCAGGGGCCTCCCACGGCCTTTGCTCAAGTTAAATTACTTCTCTGGCACCGTGTGAAGACATCACACAGGAGTGGGGACAAAGGATACAGATTCCTGTGCACCGAAGCCCCCAAATCCTTGGGGTTAAGCCAGAGCACAGAAGACCTGTTTGGTGTCCCTCACCATTACCCTGAACAGAATGACAGGTTTTCATTTTAAGTAAGAGAGCAGGAAAAATTTACCAGGTATAGAATGTTTTCGCTGCAGGACGAGTCTGCAGTATGGCCTCACCTGGTCAGCCCTCAGTTTGCCCATGTACAAACAAGGCCTCTTCTAATTCTATGAGATCATCCCTGTGCATTCTCAATGTGAAATGTTTCATGCACAACACAGGATGGCTATAAGCATTCTGCTTGAAAACAATCAGGAAATATACTGGGATCAAGAATGAAGTGAGGACCGAAGGACAGAGGAGAGAATAGTAGTCAAAGTTTGAGTTGGGGGCAGGCGTTCCACAAGTACCACAATACATTCCCTCCACCTCATTACGGCACTTCTGTGGTTCAAGACATCCTCAGCTCCTATGTGGTGTGCACCTGGCACCATACAGTTAAAACCAGAGTCTTCATTGCCCTGAGCAAGCATATACACACACACACCACTCCCAGGGTAGTCACTTCATTCTTTCCATGCCCTGTATCAAGTAGCTTCATTTTTTATAGACCCTGAGAATCTGCTGACAGAATCAGCTTCAGCCACACTTCCCCACACTCAGAATGCCCATCACCAGCACTGAAGTTCATAGGTGGTTCTCAGGAGAGCTAGGGAGAGGCAGGGGACTAGCCCTCCCAGTCCTTCTTTCTCTCAGCCAGAAAATTCCAGAGGGGACCAATGGCCAGGAGGGCTCTGCAGCTAACAAAGGGAAGCTTGGCTCTTGCCCTGTTTCCCTGTCTGGGTCTCATCATTATTGTCAAAGAGCCTTATCTGCCCCAGCATTCTGTCCCAATTAGAAAACAGCTCAGTTTACATTTCCAGCTCTCTAGACTGCTGCTGGATTCCTGAAGCTCCCTGGCTGTTTTGGGAGAAAACGCTCCTGACCAACCACTCCCTACAACAGCCCTACTCTACCTAAAGCAGCTGCATCAAGAGGAAACCAAAGGGAGCAATCAGGGCCCAGACAGCACCTCTGGAGGTTTTTTATTTTGTTTTGTTTAAGTGGAAAGAGCCCCCCTTCCACAATTCCATCTCTCCCCTCTCCAACTGTAGAGCCAAGCGCTAGTTCCAAGATGCTAGGAACAACTTCCAGCTGTCTCCTCTAACTGGCTTATACATGTTCCTCCTTTATCCATGCCCTTCCTCCATCTCTGCCTTTGATGCTGTTATTCCCAGTGTGGTATGAACAGTATGCCCTCCCAATCAAGTCTGGAACATCCTAACATGCTAGGACTCTGAACTGAGTGTCCAGAGGACGGGACCCGGTACCTACTCCTATCCATCTCTCTCTAGTCTTACAGCCCCACTCCAGCCTGCATGGGGAATAGAGCCTTTCCCACCTGTGATGGCAAGAGTAGGGAAGGGATGCCAGAGAAATTCACTGAGCTCAGTCCCTACCTTAGGAAAGGGAGTTGGCTCAGTTACGAGGGGGTTACACATCGAAGAAGCACAAGTCAGGGCCCTGGGTGCGCCCCATCCCAGCCCATGCAGCTGCCATCCTGTTTTGCGACATGGTCACCTTATTCCTACCATAGGAGAGAGCACAGCCCAGGGCACAAAACAGAACGTACTCTTCAGTTAGGGTAGAAAGAAATTATACAGATGAACTCACACAACTCCTCTACCCTATACACCTCAAATTATCTTGTCTTTAAATTAGTTATTTCACTTTGTGGAATTCTGTCTTTTGAAAGATGGCAGTAACCCAGGCAGGAGATCAGTGTAACTCCTCCCTTTTAGCAGGTGAAGAGCTGTTTGTCAGACCTCTCTGGGGTCAGGCTAGTCTCTGTGGCCATTGCCTGGGACCTGGCTACCTCTTCATAACATAGAGCCCAGGAAGTTAAGCCTGAACACAGACAGGTCCTGCCACAGCACCAGGCCAGTAACCTCTCTGGCCAAAGGTGACTGTTACTATTCCAGGGGTGGAGGATCCGGACTGTAAGTGTTTAAACACTGATGACCCGTCACGTTGGTGAGAATTACAGTCAGTCCTGGGACCCAGGAGCCACTATGCACAGAACTGGGCATGTCCCTTAATCCAGCCCAGGCTGGAGAAGTGTCCTGGTTGTGGTTCATGTTGAGACAAGGAGAAACACAGAGAGGAAGGAAAGCTGCCTGAGCCCCACTTCCCTCCCGCTGCTCTTCCTGGGGAGCCAAGGCATATCATGGCAGGGGAAGCAAGTCCCCCACACCCCCACCCAGCTTCTTCCTTTCTCTTTTCCTGTCTCCCCATTCTTTCCCTTGGCCTCCAGGGTGCCTTTTCCCAACAGGCAGCGGGATTCCCAGGAGCGACAGGGCAGAACAATGATTAATTAGGCTTCTTCCCTTCCCTCTAGTTTGAATTCCAAACTCTTGCCCTTCAGAGGCTGAGGGCCGGATGCTTCTGCTTCCAGGTCTACTGAAGGTCACCCAAACCACATCTCTTCATTCCTAACTCAGCAGATCTGAATCTGGTGTCCCACAAGGATCAGGAACCCCTCCCAGCCCGCCCCATGGGAAGGAATTTTACAGTGAGTTGTTGGACAGTAACCAGCCAGACCGAGAGCCTTGCTTTCACACCCTCAGAAGCATCCCATGCCTTCTTGGTCTCCATCCAACAATTTGAGGCTGTCAAGCTGTTCAATGTCGGTTTCCTCATTTTTACAATCAAACAATGCTAGTGAGCGACGCCTCGTTCCACAGTGATGCCTTCCCACCAGACCAGACAGGAGAGGAAATATAGGCTGTGCTGTTATGAATGGGGTATGGAGAAGAAAATGAAGCCCGTGCTGTCTAGTCATTAGGCAGAGTCAGGAGGTTTATTTTCCTGGCCACAGTGGTCATCAGCAAAGCAGCAGTCTCCTTGGACTTCCCCAGACCCTACTGTCAACGCCTCGCCTCAGCATTCCTCATTCTCCAAGGGGAGGAGTCCCACAAGGCTCTGAGAACACAACAAAAATCATAAACCCTTCACTAACAACTGTCACCTACAGATCTAAAGACAACACACGATGTGAGTTAGAACAGCCACCTACTAACTGCCACGGCCTGCACAGAGTTGAACAGATGCTTGCTGTGGTAGTGGGGCAGGGGCCCTTGTTGATCTGCTGGGATGCTAAAGGGTGGCAGGACTGATCAGCATCCATGTTTCTTGCGCCTTCCCTTGGCCAGCAGGGCTCTGACTGTTACAAAGCTGAGACTGTCTAGGGGAAGATGACACCGTCATAAGTCTCTTAGAAGGAGGAACCTCCTGCATGATGGTGTCTGAGGACCAGATGTCAAGGAAGGCGGGATGAAGGTGAAGTAGCTGGTGTTGCCCCACACCAGCCAGTCTGTGAGACTTCAGTGAGGAGCTCCAGTCTGAGACTGGGAGTGACGGGGGCCAGTGGCATGTAGATGGGTGGCAGGAAGTTCTGACTGCAAGAAGAGAGTGGTTTGGATCTTCCTATGCCCTCCTTGGTAGCTGGTCAAGGACCGAAATATCTCTCTGTCTCCTGTGAGGAAGCTCCAGTAAGAGCTGGAACAAGGGTCACTCCTGGAACCAGCCAGAATGTCTGTGTCCAAGGATGGCCCCTGTGAGCCAAGCAATACTCGTGTGACTTCAAAGTGACTAACTCACTTTGCATCTCTGGATTTTAGTTTTTCATTCTGAAACACAGAGCAATACCAGGGCTGCCAGGAGGATTGGATAAGATCATATATATAGTTGAAGCACTTTGGAGAGAGCTTGCACATAACAGCTGCTCAGTTAGTGGCTGGTGTGATAATCATGAATAAAGGAGGCAGCACTCCACATCTGTACTATCTGGTCCAAAGGTCACTACAGCCTCCTGTTGTGGGATATTTGTATACTGTGATGAAGGTATATTGCTGTGGTTGGTGTAATGAAAAGACAAATAGCTTGGTGGGTGATATAGGGGGACTTCTGGGCAGAGAGAAATGTTGAGAGGAAAAAAGGCAGATATAGAGGAAGCAGGACAGGCAGGGGGAAAGGTAATGGCCACAAGCCACGTGGCAGGATGTAGATCAATAGAAAAGGGTTGATTTCGGTTATAAGAATTGGTTGGGAACAAGCCTAAGCTATAGGCCAAGCTTTCATAATTAATAAGAAATCTCCATGGTGATCCAAAGATAGCCCGACAAAAAAGCTTGGTACAGCATGCCACATCTGTATCATCCTGTTTGATGGTCACTAGTCATACTCAGACTTTCGTTAAGTTTTAAAAACATTAAAATTTCAGTGCCTCAGACTAGCCACATTTCACTGAGACCTAGTAGCTGTGGAGGCTGCAACACTAGACAGAACAGTCATGGACCATTTCATCCCATAGAACTTTCCACTAGATAGCACTGATCTAGTCCTCTAGGCCACTAACATTTTTGGATTTTATGAGACAACTCCAAAACACTTTATCCTAAAAGCAAGGGCTATGTGCTCAGAATCCTCAGAGATACAAGGCCTGTTACAGTCCTGAACTATACCAACAAGAATGGAAAATTTGCCCCCAACTACAATAGAAAGTTAAAAATTAAAGATCAATGCTGGGCATAGTGGGACATACACACCTGTAATCCCAGCTCATGGGAGACAGAGGCAGAAGGATCAAGAGTTCACAGTCAGCCTAGAACAGAAATTCTATCATGAATAAATAAAAGGACACATTCCAGAATCCAATCAAAGCCAGTATGGCTTTAATTTCAGCAGAGGTGGGGCAGGAGGTTCTCTGTGAGTTCTAGGCCAGCCTGTTCTACATAGTGAGTTTCAGGCCAGCTTGATCTACATAGTGAGACCCTGTCTTGAAAAAAAAATCCAATTACAATGAATTTTAATGACCCGTTGGCTTTAAAATCAATGCATTAAGACTCCACAGTCTGAAGTTATCATCATCAAGAGTCCTTTTGGCATAGGGCCAAAGGACCATACTTGGAAAAGAGTCTAATGATTGAAGGAGATGGGAAGATGGAAAAAGAAAGAGTGGAGTTACCTAGAGACACAGCAGACCAACTGGTCCTCACTCCAGCCTCCAGCTAATGCTCATGACCCTCCAAAGGGGGTCAGATAGAGGACCCCCCACCAGATAGACCATCTTAGGATCCTTCCTTCCTTCCTTGCACCTCCTGCCACCCCCCCCACCCCCCAACCTCCCTCACCACCACCCCACCACCCGCTTCTGCCCCCACCTAGACCTGGAGCCCTTGAGAGCCCAATGATGCAACCTGCAATCCATTCAAAAACAAGGAGCATAGGAGGCAGGTGCCAGGGATAAACACAATGGGGACAGGAGGGAGATGGTCTCAGAGGAGGAAGAGAAGGGCTCCCAGGAATAGTGCCCAGGCCAATTCCCAGTGCTTCCCAGTCAAGACAGATGTCAGTCTTGGTCAGGGACACCCGAGGACCAGGAGTCTACCTACACCTACCTGTTAGAGCAATTCTATTGCTGCTGACAGGCCCAATGCAAAGTAAAAACACAGGGCTCTGGTTCACAGCTCAAGTGCAGAAACTAAGCATGAGGTCTTCTGAGCATTTGTGGCAAGCCCACAGGTGACATCCACCCCACTGGGTACAACAGTTCCTTTGAAATTCCCCTGAGAATGCTAAATAAAGGTTCCCTGCATTTGTGGCTGGCAATCTGAATACAAGGCACACAGGACCTGTCTGTCCATTCCTCCCCTAGATTCTACTTCCCTTTCTTTCTTGGCCTCAACTGCCCAGAAACTTGGCTCCTTCTGCTCTTGGCCTCCTGGGTCTAGTGGCCAGCACCCCCCTCTTATTGTCCTGGTTTCTGTTTGCCTCCTGGAAACCCCACCAGAAGGAAGCACAGCAGTAAACCAAGAAGCACTGAGTTTACCCTGTCTCTCAAATCTGCATTCAAGACCAGCATGGCAAGTGCCCTGCTGCAGACGGTCCCTGTGCAGGTGGGGCTAACATAACCATTATGTCATCTAATCATTTTCCTCCCTAGAGAGACAAGGAAACAAAAGAGCTCCTGGGGGGGGGGGGTCAACACTTCTTCTTTGGTGACAATTCCTTTTAAAGTCATATGACCATATAAGAGTCACACACACACACACACACACACACACACACACACACACACACAATCTGCTGAGCAGGCAGCGCACCCATTGCCCCCACAAAGCCAAGAACTTTTGTCCATAATCCTGGTCACATTACCAGAAGGTGCAAAGAGCACAGTTGCAATCAGGGTAAGGGGAGACCCCTCCTAAAAGAAGAGGAGCGGTGAGGATAGCAAAAGATTCCTTCCCTTCCTTTTTCTCTGAGATTTCAGTTTTGCTCCCAAATGACAACTTTGTCATTTTAATGAGTGACCAGTTCATTCCCAAATCTGCCTCCAGTTTGTCCCACCTGCTCTCTCTTCCACAGAATACTGTCCCCATCTGCTACAGCTGTGTCCCTGTGAGCCTGCTCGGCTTAGAGCTGCTAGCCCCTCTCTGGAGACAATGGCTCAGAGAGGGATGAGGGAAGGAAGAGCCGCTGGGCTTTGTGCACAGGCTGGCTACATGAAACCATGGTTTCCTCCACAGAACTGAAGAAGCAGCTGCAACCGACAAGGATCTCCCCCTTAGCTGAGAACCAATCCGAATGAAGACTTCCGTTGCATAAAAAGGAGGTGAGCCTAAAGTATGGCCCAGCTGAAAAATTGTTTCTGGTGTGACAAAAGCCCCCTCTGGCTGATGAAGAGAAGCAGCCTGTTTCTTCACTTTCTCCAGAGTCACACAGACAAACATATAACAAACCAATAGCCACTTACCAGCTCGGCTGTGTTTCCTAGTCTCTCTGATGCCTAACTGAACCTCCTTTCACACTCAAGAGTAAGCAAAGGTTTCCCTTTAATACGAAGCAGGTCCCTGTGGAAAGCAATCATTAACAGCCACACATGCTGATGGACCTTAACCCATTCAGTGCTGGGCTGCCAAAAATCCAGCTGGTGGACAGCCTTGTCCCCTCTGCCTAGCCCTGGCCAACCGGCAACTCTTAGCTTGCTACCATCTACCTTTGTAATGTTGCTGCCTCCCATGTGGAGAGCGAGTCTCGAGTCCCACCCAGGCCTCCTCACCTAATTGGAGCATGCCTACAACCTGAGGCACTTAACTCTGGCAGGATGCCCAATTGGATGAGCCCACATTATGAAATATTTGCCAGGCAGGCCAATAGAGAAGCCAGGATCCGGGGGAGGGATGATATTCTTTTATTTATTCCCAGAGGAGAGTGTACAGACAAAAGTAGTCATAGCATCCATAGCCCTGGGACAGAGGCAGAGAGAAGGCCACCTCAGACACCAGGACGCCTCTAGCTGTTCTAAGTATAGAATCCCCAAACAACTGAGCACTTGCTGCTAAGCTAAAGGGTGGTTCTTCCTCCTCCTCCTCCTCCTCCTCCTCCTCTTCCTCTCTTCATTCTGCCCAACTCAGGAGTTTGGAGAGGCGAATTGGGATACACTGAGAAGATGAGACACCAACAGGCAAGAAACTGTGTGAACATGGATTGTCTCCATAGTCTAAAGATGCAGGAATCAACTGTGCATCTTTGGAACATACAGGTGACAGGTGGGCAGGTTTGGGCAACCACACACAAATCCCACCTTTTCTCTTTAAAAATAGGTGGCTGATTTAAGGAACTCTAAAGCCTAAAAGTGTCTACATGTGGGACACATGCAAATCTATGCAGATAGGCACAAGTGAGCAGTACCAAGCTTGTCACTTGTCAGCTTGTTAGGGCGAGTCCTTGCCAGGGTTTTCCTAGTTTAAGGAAGAAATCAGGTAGTCTCTAACTCAGCCTTGAGGCTGAGGCTGGAGTCAGAGCATTTCAGGAGACTTAAATGTAATGGGCATACCTCACTGAACATTAGCTGCTTACGGAACAGAACACCTCTATGAAAAGCCTACTTGAGGTGTTTTGCCCTGAGCATAAATAAAATACCATAGTATAGCAGAATACAAGTGCTCTTTGCTACACACACACACACACACACACACACACACACACACAGAGAGAGAGAGAGAGAGAGAGAGAGAGAGAGAGTTGGCATCCCTCTTCCTTATAGCCCCAGATGCATGACTAGCTGGGAACCTCAGCCAGTCAGCTTTCTGTAACTGGCACTTTTCTTATCTTGGCTCCTGTTTGCCTATCAGCAGACCAGCCAATGTGGCTCAGGACCCTCATTCAAAACAGCCAGGGGGCCTTATCTTATCTTCTGTAATGCCTTCCCAGTCGCCTGGAAGGCTGGCTCACCTTGATGCCTTAAAGGGGCTACACCACATTCATATCCGCTTCATTGCACTCAAGAACGTGCCAGAGAGCAGAGTGCTCCATTCAGGATTAGAGCTTACTATGGCACTATTTCTCCTCAACCTTTACCTTCCTGGCACCTTGGGGTTGCTCCTGAAAAGACTTAAAACACAGCAAGATGCCGGAGCTTTCACAGGAAAGTTTAAAAGCTTGTGGTATCAGGCAGACACTCAGTGCCTTAGGTAGAACTGAGGTTGAAGCAGAGTGGGGAGAGACTCTGGGTATAGTATTAATTCTATTCCCACATCCTAGCAACAAGTAACGAAAACATCACTTATAATAGTTGGAAAATACTGAATGCCTAAGGCTAAGTTTAACAAGAGATGCAAAAATCTATGTGCTGAGGAGCATAAAACATTACTGAGTAGAATTAAATAAGATCTAAAGTATAGATTCTGGACAGTGATGGTGCATACCTTTAATTCCAGGACAGCCAGGACTGTTATACAGAGAAACCCTACCTCAGAGAGAGAGAGAGGAGAGAGAGAGAGAGAAAGATTGTTTTCTTGGGTCAGAGGATAATATTAAGACTTATATCCTCCCAATATTTTGCTGTAGATGCATCACAATCCCAATCAAAATCTCAGCAAGTTCTTTATAAAAACCAAGACAAAAATCTAAAATTCACAAGGAAAAAGACTTAGAATGTTCTAGAAAAAAAAAAAACAACTTGGTAAAAGAAGAATAGATGCTAACACTCTGGAGGCAAAGGCAGGAAGATAGAAAATTTTCGGTCAGCCTGAACCAAATGAGACCTTGTCTCAGAAAACCAAAAACCGAGGCTTCAAGTGTAGCTCAGTTGGCAGAATGCTTGCCTAGCATACCTAAGGCCTGGGTTTGATCCCCAGCACTAGGTGGTGAAAGCCTATAGTACCAGCTCTGGGGGGGGGGGGGGGTAGAAGATGAGAAGTTCAAGGTCATTTTCAGCTGTGTCATATGTACTTATATGGTTGTATGTCACATAAATACATGAAAAAATAACAGAAATTATCATCATCAAGAGTCCTTTTGGCATAGGGCCAGAGGGCCATACTTGGAAAAGAGTCTAATGATTGAAGGAGATGGGAAGATGGAACAAGAAAGAGTGGAGTTACCTAGAGACACAGCAGACCGACTGGTCCTCACTCCAGCCTCCAGCTAGTGCTCATGGGGAAAGAGAGAGAGAGGAAAGGGCCTCCTGTAGGCCTTTGGTCCCCCAAAGGGGACAGATAGAGGAGCCCCCACCAGATAGACCATCTTAGGATCCCCCCTTCCTTCCTTGCACCTCCCGCCCCCACTTGCCCTATAAATAAGCCGATCCATTTGTGATCAATTGGTTTTGACCAAGATATAAAGATGATTCAATACATGCTATTGGACAAACCATAGATCCACAGTCCAAACAAACAACTACCACCAAAAAAAAAAAAAGAACCCTCATGGGGCTGGAGAGATGGCTCAGCCATTAAGGGTATTAGCTGCTCTCGAAGAGGACCAGCACCACATGGATACTTCCAACCATCTGAAACTCTAGTTCCCTGGGATCTATTGCCCTCTTTCCAACCTCCAAGGGTACCAGGCACAGGTGCACACACATTCACACTAGAAATAAATAAATCTTTTAAAAACTCTCTACTCAAGCATTAAAAAGCATCTTGGAACACACCATAGGCCTAAGAATAGGAGCTAAAAGTACATTTCTATTAAAAAAAAAAAAAGCATAAGAGAAAAATCTCAATGGCTTTGATGTTGTCTAAGAAAACTCAATAAAACAAACTTCATCAAATAAAAGATGTTGTTCCTCAAAAGATATTGTTCCTAAAGCAAAAGCCAATGCAGAGCTGACATGAGACTTCCACAAGAACACATAAAGAGCACACAGCTTATGGAAATAGTAAACATCAGCAAAGGAGAAATAGGAGGTGCAAAGCAAAACAACCACGAGATGCCATGCACACAGGCAGCATGAGATGGCATGCACACAGTCAGCATGAGATGGCATGCACACAGCCAGCATGAGATGCCATGCACACAGCCAGCATGAGAGAGTGGGAGTCATTTTAAAACAACTAAATTTGAAAGACTGGCCAATGCCAGGGTGGTCCAGCATGGAGAGGTACTGAGAAGAATAGGGATAGGGCATCTAAGTGGGGGAAAGCAGGCCACTTCCTGAAAAATTAAAGATGCAGTCACCATGGAGCCCACCCATCCTCATCCTACATATTTATGGGGTGAAATTACAGTCTAGACAAAGACATACACACCAGTGCTCACAGCACCCTTATATGAACAGCTCCAAGCTGAAGACAGTCATCCACAAACCTGTGAGCACACCATCAATCCACAGGAAAGAATGCCATCCAGCGAGAGAATAAATTACTAATGTAGGCAATGAAATGAATTAGATCTCAAAATGATTATGCTGAGTGAAAGAGCCCAGATCTTCCAAGATAGCATAGACACTGTAAGACTCTATGATAAAATACCTTAAAAATTGCAAGCTAATTTATAGTGGCAGAAAGGAGACCAGCGTGTCCTAAGGACAGGGTAGAGCAAGAATTACAAACAGGGCAGGAAGCAATTTGAAGGGAATGATGAGGACTTTTTTTTTCTTGTGGCTAAACGGGAGACTGAACCTAAGGCCTGTACTGAGCCATATTCTCAGGCCTTTATCTTAACTGTTGCAAAAAGATTACAAATTTGGGGACAGCCTGAGCTACACAGTGAAACCATGTAGCAAAATAAAGCAAAAGGAATATCTCACAAAATACCTTGTTTTAGCCTCTAAAACTGTGCCATTTTATAACTTAGCAAAATTATAAAAAAGAACCTCTTCCTCTTAACATACACCTTATATTTTATGAGTAGATGTAGCTCAGAGATGGGATAGGTAGGAAGGATTCAGCCTTCATTTCCTAGTGGCCTCTTCCCTCCTTCAGAAGTAGCAGTGAATAGCAGGGACGGACGGAGCCCTTATCAGCCTCGGTTTTTCTCATGGTTTTGCAGCAATTAGTTCAGGCAAGCCCAAATGCAATGCACATAAAAATAAAGGAGTGCTTGTTTATGACAGAAGAGAAATGTCAAATACAACCTTATGATTCAGCAGACATCCTCCACTATTCCATTTGATTCTTTTATGATCTATGAGGCTGGCAGGAAATCATTATCAACTCTAATCTAGATGAACACAGAAATAAGGAGGTGGTGAGATTGCTCAGTGGGTAAAGGCACTGACTGTCAGGCTTGACAACTTAACCCCTGTTAAGGTGGCAGGAGAACCAACTCCATAAAGATGGCCTCTGACCTCCACATATGACCTCTGGCACATCTACATCCTCACTCACGTATCATACACACACACAATAGTAAGGAACAAATGAACAAACGTGACCCCAAAGCTCTGAGAGGCTAAGGGTCTTGGATGAAACAACCTACCTTGGGGCCTCTTCAACTGCAGTCTTCCTCCTAGCCACAGGACCTGTCCTCAGCAAGGCTGTGTCCCTCTACCCTGCTTTGGCTCGCAGAGGTCTAGGGAATGCAGACCCACATCTTGTGCTCACTCAGCCTTGGGTGGATGGTCCAGGGAAAGTCAGGAACAATATCCCCATAAGCTCTAGTACAAACAGCAAAAGACCTAGCAGGGTGCGAGCAAGATCAACTAAGGGGACATGTGATATGAAGACAGGGGGACAGGGGATCCGGAGTCCTAATTAGATAGCACATTTGATGTGAAGAGGGGAAAAGGCCATCCAAACACCACTCCCTAGCCGGAAGTCTAGTGGGTGTGGAAGCAGCTGGAAGCTGTTAGGGTAGAGGCTCCCAGCCAAAGGCCTCTCTGTACCCTCCCCCCCCCCATCCCCACCCTCTCTCTGTTCTGGCTAGGCAAGAGAACAGCTTCTGGATGGGAGCCCTACCTTTCTCTTCCTTGTTATGAGGATAGGATGCCTGGAAGGGGGAGAAACCAGTCCTTCAGGGCAAAGGGGGTACAATGTATAAGGGGCACCATAATCTCCGTAACTAAGACATATACCACCCCGGTGCAAATCTGTAGTGGTTGCTTTGCCTCGTTTATGATGGAACCCAGGGCCCTAGGAGTCAAGCAAGTGTGCCACCCTACCATGCCTACCACTGCTATGGCAATATTTTTTTTTTTTTGAAATAAAAATTAGCTCACCAGAAAGGCTCAAGAAACAGTGACATGTCACGTCAAGACAGCTGGTATCTGGAGCATTTTCCTCTGCCTGGGGCTCCAACATGGCCTGGGGTGTCACTGCTGTTGACCCTGACTTGATTTAAAATGGCAAAGGTCTTTCACGTTTTGTTTTGTTTTTTGTTTTTTGTTTTTTTTTCTAATGTTGTGTTATAACATCTCTCTACGGGACTGGAGACACCGCAGGGTGATTTAGAGCACTTGTACCTGGCTTCCATTCCCAGTACTCATAGGATGGCTCACCACCTCAGTGACTCCAGTTCCAGGGGATCTCTGGCATTGTCTTCTGACTTTCATGGGCACCCAGAATGTACGTGGTTCATAGACACACGTGCAGACAAAACATTTACATACATAGAATAAATAAAAATAATCTTTCAAATGTTAAAAGAATTCATCTTGCTTGGTGAATTTTTGGCTTGCCTTGCCCCCATCCACATTTAAATAGGATGCCTAAAAAGGATGCCTTGATACTGTTACCCTAGGCAACCCAGCTCAGGGATGAAATAAAAGGGTGGGGAGTATGAAGGCTGGACAAGACCAGAAAGACCCAGTAAGCCAATGTATGAGCAGCAAAGGTAAGCTGTGGCCAGAAAGGAGAAATCGGGGCATGGTAATCTCAAATCGTCATGGATGATGTCTTTAGGTTAAGTGGGAAGTGAAATATGGACTGTATATCCAATAAAATTGCATCATAAGTTAAGAGGGGGAAAGGAGTCACAGCTGTGTGACAGCTGTATTAGCCAAGCCCGCCCTCTCCAGTCTGCATTAAGAGGCAACAATAGGAAGCAGCAATGACAGGGCAAAGGATTGTGGCTAGACATTTTTTTCCTGAAACAAGAGTCAGCCTGGAACCCCGAATCTTCTGCTTTTCCTCAAGAAAACCTAACAACCGGCACAGAAGAAGATGGAAACAAAGACATTATCCCGAGCCACAGCAACTGCCTTCATCGCACCACTGCTCTGCCCCCCCCCCCCACCTCCACTCTGCTAAGACCTGGAGGAGGGCCCTGGAGGGAGCTCAGGCTGCTTCCAGCCTGGTGTCAGCATGAAATTCCCTTCCTCTGCTCCATCTACAAGCTCGCCCTCCTGTCCATTTGCACTGCTCTGAAATCGCGTTAGTCTTGTGTAGGGCTCTGGAATAGGCCTCAGTGCGATCCGAGCTCCTTCTGTTACTGCTTACAGAACTCTGGGTGAGTGACTTCACTTCTCTCTGCATTTCATTCCCTCCACTGTAACAAGGGGATAATACCAGGACCTTCACTCGTGACTTTGCCACAGGATTAAATGCGATTACACCCATGGTGCAAACTGAAGGTAATTGCCAGCATTTAATAAACATCCAGATGCCAATGACTGTTACGGTGTGCCTATACCTCTGCCATAACTGTTGACCCCTCAGAGATGATGGTCACTCTACAAAAGCTCTTGGACTATAACCCCTTCAGCAATTTGTCACAGAAAGATGGATGCTTAAGAAGTGGTCCAAAGCTGGGCATGATAGCATATGCCTTTAATACCAGCAGTTGGGGAGACAGAGGCAGGCTGATCTCTATAAATCTTAGGCCAAACCTAGCCAAGACTACTTAGTGAGGCCATGGAGAGAGGGAGGGAGAGAGAGAGAAAGAAAAAAGGAAGGGAGGAAGGAAGTAGAGAGAGAAAGAAAGAAACAAAAAAAGAGAAATGTCCAAAAGAAGCTATCCATCAAGAGAATATCCAGAGAGAATATAGGCCTGCAATCCTTTCACGCAGTAGGGTGAGATAGAAAAATTGCTATATCTTCAAAAAGTCAGTCTGGAATACATAGAAAGTTCCAGACCAGAAGTACAGTGGTGGCACATGCCTGTAATCTCAGCACTTGGGAGGCAGAGGCAGGTAGATCTCTGTGAGTTCAAGGCCAGCTTGGTCTACAGAGCGAGTGCCAGAATAGGCTCCAAAGCTACACAGAGAAACCTTGTCTCGAAAAACAAAACAAAACAAAAACAAGAGAGAGAGAGAAAGTTTTAAACCAACCAGAGCTACAGTAAGACCCTGTAACAAGGAAGATTGGGGTGGGGACAGTACCCAGAGATCACTAAATTCACTTTGCAATTTGGTCCCCACCTCAGACCAAAGTCTCATCAAAGGCAGAATCTTTTCTTGTTCCTAGGAGCCAAAATAAGCAATGCCGGAGGACCTCAGTGGGATGCCTGCTCCCAGCAGCCTTTGCACTGGGAGGTGGACATTTCCTGTGTGACCTTTCTTACTTGGGTGTTGAAAAGCAAGTCACCCCTAGCAACAGCATCTCTGGGCAGAAAGAGTTACCTAAAAAAAAATCTATATTCCAGGGCTTTTGCCACAACTGCCCAGCTGTAGTATAGGCAAGTTCCTTTTCCCTTGGAACACAGTGGACTCGAGAGAGGAAGCTCCATGGCCTCTAGAGAGAATGAGCTCAGAGGGGCCACCCACCACCTCAAGTGTTTCAGGGAATCCTCTAGAAGAGCTAGCTTCTCCCCCCAAACCCTCTCCCCATCTTAGGGATGCAGGTTCAGCTGGGGAGAATGCACAGTAAGAGGAGGAAACGTGAACACATAGAGATCTGTCTTCAGGGCCGAAATGGGCAGGCCAACGGCAGAGTGGACAAAGGTCAGGAAGCAGTCAATGTAGCCCAGATGGTTCTTCTGTGACAGGGCCGGAACAGGCAATTTTCTAGCCATAAACATCCACTCAAAAATCCCCAAACCACACGCATGCACATGGAAGATGAAGACAAAATACAGCTGCTCCTGGGCGAGCTGACTAGTGCAGGGGGGGAGGGGGAGGGGAGGGGTGGATACGTGTGTTGTACGTTTCCAGGCACACTGGGTGCAGGAGCAGATTGGGTTTCCTGAGCCCCAAAGCTCATACAATTTGGGAGCCTACAAATACAGATTTATATGTTAGATGAGGCTTTGGGACTGAGGGCTCAACGTTCAGCTCTAGCCATTCACTCACGTGATTGCTTCTCTGAGTTCCTTTGCCCCTGGCTCAGCAACATTTCACTTTCCTCTCACATCAAGCTTTGCTCAACCTGATTTATTTCTAAAGGCAAGGAGCACTGAGAATCTCCACACCTTAGATTAAATTCTGCTCATCTGCTCAGCCCAGAGTTTGGGTTTTGCACACACCCTTCCCTCTGCAGAGAACAGCACAGAAGGAGGCATCAGCAACTTGCAGGATTGAGTCCCTTCCTACTCCACACACTTGGCTCTGAGCAGCCCCACCTTCCCCAAAGGGCACACTGCAAAGCCTTCCAAGCTGCCAGGAAGGGGGTGAAACCACAGCTCCACCCACTGCCTGGCCCCTTGCATTCCAGCCCTGCGCCCAGAGTTTGACCTCCTCTGTGGCTGCAGATATGTTCTGGTTTTCAGAAATAGTTCAGCTCATTTATGGACCCCTCCAGGCCATCTTCAAGTTCTCTTCTCTCTCTCTCTCTCTCTCTCTCTCTCTCTCTCTCTCTCTCTCTCTCTCTCTCTCTCTCTCTCTCTCTCTCTCTCTCTCTCCTCCCTCACTCCCTCTACAGAAGAATCAGGAAGGATGAGAAGGAAAGGTTCCTTTGTAGCACCTCCTACACAGCCCTTAAGCAGAGACCCACTACCTTCCCCTGTCTGCTCAGTCTGCACACATAGTAGATCAGGTGAGGGGCTTCGGGCCTGGAGAAAGAGCACTGGACAAAAGAAGGAAGCCTCGCACCCTGGAAGCATCTCCAGTGTTATCCCAGGAGAAGCTACCCACAGAGAAGTTTCCAGATTCCTCCCTCCAAGCCAAAGGAAAGAGTAAAAGAATTCAGAGACTGGGTAGAGATGAAGACGATTCATGTGGACAGTGTCATGAGCTGCTTAACATACGTCCTAAGCCTCCTGGGCAACTGGACTTGACTGGGATGCACCACGGGTTGCATCCTGTAAGCACACCCTCTGGAAAAAGCATGTCTCGTCTAAATACGAATTGGTTTTCCTGAACCAGTTTCTTTCTCTTCCACCACAAACTTCCACTCTGGACAAGCTCAGAGATCATCCCTGCAAAGGCTCAGCTTTATTCTCCTCCAGCTGAGAGAGAAAAACCTGCTTCCCTAGTGAGCCAGTCGCCCAATGGTGCTAAGGACAAGTTCATCTCTCTCTGGCCTCTATTTCCTCTTCGGTATAAAGATAGTGGGTTCATTGATCTAATACATCATGCTCCTGATACCACCAGCCACACCATCACCATCTCAGGCTCCCAGGGTCTATAGGTCCATCCGAAGCAGAAGAAACAGAAATTCAGCCTCTCTACATGGCTCACTGCGATTCGGGTATTGTTGGAATTCAAAATGACCTGTGATTCTTTGCAGGTTTAAGATATCAACCTCCCAAGGGCTGTTAATACAGAGAAGAGAAAAGATAATATCTTGGCCTGGGCCCTTCTGATGGCCTCTTCCACCTCATATCACCCTGTTGAATTGCCCAAACCTCCACACTTTTCTCATGGCCACTGTAGACTGTTGGTAGGAAAGAGAACTCTATCACTGTTCTCTGCCTCTTCTTCTATAGTCAAATGTCTTCTTTGCTGTTTCTTCACCCAGTAAGAAATGATTCCAAATTCCCAGACCTAAACCCCCATCTCCAAAGGTAGATTTGAATACAGTTATGTTCATGTATGTAAATGTCAAAAAAATTCTCATGCAAGATTACATAGGGATATAAAAACTCTCCAAGTCCAATCTTTGTTGGAGTGGAATCCAATCCACTTTATAGAACTTGCCCCATCACAGAATCCACGGTTACCATGATAATGGTCATGCTCCTGAAACCTGGCACTACTGCCCTGGTGACACAGGACAGGCACTCGATATCACCTGGCCCAAGTTCTTCCCTGGGAGTGAAGACTATATAGTTGAGAGAAGAAAGAGACCACTCTACTCCCAGGTGATTCTACTGGTGACATGTCCACAAGAGAGATGCTCTCCCATGTTCTCTTCCTGCAGGCTGACCACAGGGCTAAAATTCTTCCCTGCACTAGGGGTCAGGAGAGGACCAGCACACAAAGAACAACAGCTAACCTGAGCTGACCCCAAGGCAGCCCAAGATGGCAGCCTAAGACAGCCCAAGATGACCCCCCCAAGACAGCCCAAGATGACACCCTTAGACAGCACAAGATGACAGCCCCAAGACAGCCCAAGATGGCAGCCTAAGACAGCACAAGATGACCCCAGGACAGCCCAAGATGGCAGCCTAAGACAGCACAAGATGACCCCAAGACAGCCCAAGATGACACCCTTAGACAGCACAAGATGACAGCCCCAAGACAGCCCAAGATGGCAGCCTAAGACAGCACAAGATGACCCCAGGACAGCCCAAGATGGCAGCCTAAGACAGCACAAGATGGCAGCTTTAGACAGCACAAGATGACAGCCTCAAGACAGCCCAAGATGACACCTTTAGACAGCACAAGATGACCCCAAGACAGCCCAAGATGGCAGCCTTAGACAGCACAAGATGACAGCCCCAAGACGGCCCAAGACCTAAGAAAGCCCCAAGACAGTCCCAAGACAGCCAGATCTAACAGCTCCAAACAGCCCAAGATGACAGGCCAAGACTCAAGAAAGCCCCAAGACAACCCAAGACAACTGGCCTCTTGATTCATTTTTCCCCAGGGTCCGATCATTTCTGACAGTGAGAAACATTCAAGGCTTCAATAACTAAACCTTCAAGATGTGAGCTACTTTTGAGTAATTTTACTAACTTGGGCCCAGAAATCACAACTACTACAGGGATGCGGAGTGGAAATTACCCAGAATCTCCTCCAGACTTTGCGTTAGAGGTCCATCTGAGGACAGAACAAAGCAAATGAGAAGAAAAAAGGCAGAAAAGGGTAGAGACGGCGAAGATCAGAGAAAACAGGGGAGTTGACTTGTAGAGAAAAGTGCCAGGGATGCTCAAGAGAAAGCTGGCATAAAGGTAAGCTGGGGTTCCTAAGGAAAGTGACAGCTAGCTACTGATACTCAGAGAACTTTGAGCTGGCTGCCAGGAAGTGAGCACAACTTTTGAGACAGTCCCAGAAGATCGCACTATTGAGAAGAGAGTAAGCCTCGTGTCCTGGGTCCTCTGACATCTCTGAGTCTGCCCATCTAGTCTTCTCTAGAAATGTCTACTTTTCTGCCTGTAGCTCCATGATCCAATAGTCCCTGTGAGAAGATCTCTACCTCTGTTTTCTGTTCTGCAACTGGCTGGAGCAGATATTCTTTGTTCCTATGACTAACTTACCATCTTTCCCACTGAGTGTCTTTCAGTGACAGACACAGTCCAGTCCATACCCTCTCCAAATCAGCTAGGCTTTTCACTTCTTAAAGCTCACTGACAGCAGGCTCCTTTACACAGAGAAATACCATGAACATGAGGACCTGGATATTCAAAGTTCAAATTTTGCCTAATCCAGAGACCAGAATGGTCATCTGACATTCCTGAGAAGGTAGGTGAGGAAGGTTACCCATGCCATTGCCCCCCTGTACCATTTCCCAAACAACAGAGCAGTGTCCATCTTTCCAATGGAGTGTTAAAAGCATGCTGTGTCCACACCGGATTAAATTAGCACTTCCTTTGACTGTTTTTTTCCACATCACTAATGAAGACCAGTGAGACTCTCTAATTGAATTCCCTCCATTTCAAGCTGCACATCCCTCTCATGCTTATCCGGGAATAGTGATGTTTGCAAACTCCTCTACAGATGGCCCTATTCCATGCAAGACTTCTCCAGACAGGGCACATTAGTAATTCTGCACAGTGCTGTTTCTGCTGTGGATGGCTCATCTCTCTTTACCTGTGATCACACTTGTTCCTGGCTCTCACAGACCCCTCAGAGGCAGCTGGTTTCTTCTTGTAAGCCACAAACTGAGCTCAACCTTAGCTTTTCTTGTGAGCATGAGCTTTTTGCCTATTGGGATCCCAGAAGTCAATGTACAAACCAACAAATGATGCCTATTAGAAAGTGTCTTCCTGGGGGCTGGAGAGATTGCTCGGCAGTTAAGAGCACTGGCTGTTTTTCCAGGGGGCCTAAGTTCAATTCCCAGCAACCACATGGTGGCTCACGACTGTCTGAAACTTCAGTTCCAGGAATCTGACAGCTTCACACAGATATATATGCAGGTGAAACACCAATGCACATAAGATAAAAATAAATTATTTTTAAAAGAGAAAAAAAAAGAAAGTGTTCCCAAATGGGAGAAAATGCCAAGCCAGGGATACCCATTCCACCTGCAACAATCTTCCATTTATACTCAGATGAGATCCACACCACACAGGAAAATGCCCTGCTCCCTGACAGATAGACCTGGATTTGAATCACAGCTCAGATCTTTACCCACCAAATGGCATTACACAGAGTCCTAATCCCCTCTGAGCCCTTGCTTCCTCATCTGTGAAATGGGAAGATTAGTTCCAACCTAGAAGATTACAACAAGGCAGGATACAGTCACAGTGCCTTCACGGCATTCCAAAATCCACAAACCCCTGAGACAAGGCTTTCCTAATAGAGCTGGCAGTAAACACCAACCTATTTGGCAACAAAACATGACCTGACGTGGCCTGAGTCTCCTTACAGCCTCTATCTCACTCTTGAGATCAATATTGCCACAGATACATTAAAACGGCTGTGGAGGACAGGCATGGTGTCACACGCCTTTAGTCCCAGCACTTGGGAGGCAGAGGCAGGCAGATCTCTGAGTTCAAGACTAACCTGGTCTACAGTGTGTTTCCAGATAGCTAGAGCTACACAGAGAAACCCTGTCATCCCCCCTCCCAAAAAAAACAACAACAACAAACAAAAAACCAATAAAACAACTGGGAAGCTAATCCAGATTGCTGGAGATTTTATATAGTATAGAGTATGTACTGTGCCTATCACCCTAAAATCCACAGGCCCTGAAGAGGTCACATAATGAAGCAGGAAGCTGTGTAAACTCTTCTCTGACCCCTTCTCCCCCAGACAGAGATTTCAGGGCAATCCTCAGAGTTATTAAGCTAAAGATGCTGACAGCCAACTGCCTTTTCACCAACCTGGAGAAAGTTTCTGGGTTCCTGGGAACTGGGGCTGGTTCTCTGGAATTCAAGTTGGCATGGGGCTGGGGAGAAGAATCAAAGCTGAGCCCTTTACAAAAGCCTGCTGCTTGTCTACCCTGAGCAGAGCTGGCAGAGGCAATGTGATGCTGTTATTTGGTTGAAAGTCAGGTATAGACATGCCTGAAGATTCCAGACATGCCTCCAGGTCCCCACCTCATTGAGTCTCCGGTGCTCTCTCCACCTTCTCACGGCCTCATCTGTTCTGTTTGAACCCTATGGGCATCCCGGGGGGGATAAGTGGCCCAAATATGGCAAACACAGAGAGAAGGGAGATCTGAGCTTTTGGGAACTCGAACCAATAGGAGGAAGGGACTCTGAGCATTAGGAGGTGCTGGAGATGGGGTGTTCCCCAGGTAAGTAAGGAGCAAACAGGCCCACATCTAGTGGAACAGGTTTGTCATGTTTCTCCTGATGCCATCTCATGGCCCCAGGAGATTTTTATGTGGGAATCCAGTCCTAGTCAATCACAGCAAGTAATGTTGGGCAATTCCTCTACTCAAATCTCTTGGCTCTGGTCACACATTTTAGGGACTTACTGATGACTAGTATGTGATCAACTTTCCTAGAGACTCAGTCATCCCAATGGGCTTCCCAAATTTGATCCTGGATCTGTCCAGTACCTAGCCCTATCCAAGCCACCCCTCCAAGAGACATAATCATTGGACAGATGACCTAAATTCTAACTCTGGTAGCGTACGATCCTTCTCACAGAACAGTAAGATCTTCCTGAAGTTCCTGAGGAGAACCCACTGTCTCATGGAGAACTTCAACCTGTATGGTTAAATGGTGGGGTGGTGGTAATCAAATTCAGCTCCCTTACTATACAGAAGCACCCAAAGCCAGGAGAATGGGGCTCATCTGCTTGATACCATGTATGAGTTAAAGACTACCCTAGCCCCAGAGCCTCAGATACCATGGCAAGGCTTAGAAAGCTAAGGCAGGACCTTACTGATCTTTGCTTTCAGAAGAAGCCGTGCTGAACAGCTCACACGTCTGCCCTCCTAGTTTGAGTATCTTAGAAGAAATTCTTATCTCCAAGAATTTGGCTGAATTCTCTGACTCTGTATCCTAGACCTATTCAAAGTCAGGAGAAAATCTTTTATCAGCTAAGGTTGGTGCTGCATGCCTGTAACCCTAGACATTGTGCAGGAAGGCAAGAGGATCACAAGTTCAAGACCTCCCTGAGCTACTTATTAAGTTCAAGATCAGTCTGAATAGCTTTGTTAGCATCATAAGAGCCCCTCTCAAAATGAGAACTAATGTTGTGGGCAGGGTTGAAAGGATGGTTAAAAGTACATTCTACTCTTATAAGAACCAGAGTTCGGTTCCCAGCATTTATGTCATGTGGTTCATAACTACCTGTAACATTCTCTTCTGGACTCTGTAACACCTGCAGTGGTGTACATACTCACACATAGAAACACTCACATACACAGACTTTAAAAAAAAATATTTTTTAAAAAAATATCTGGTATGGATCGCCATGGTGGTACACTTTCCTAGTGACAGCAAGGCCCTGGGCTCAACTCCAGCAAGGGCTCAGGAACCTTTAACAAAATCTGATTTTTAATTTGTTTTGTTATTTTGAGTCAGGGTTTCACTATGTATCTACCAGGCTTGAACACTGTGTAGACTAGGCTGGCCTCCTACTCACAGAGCACCCCTTGCTTCTGTCTTCCAAGTGCAGAGATTAAAGGTGTGTGCCACCACACCCTGCTCATATCAAAGACTTTTTGAAGAAAACCATCGATAGAAGTGACCAGAAATGAGTTAAGAGAGGTGCCTGTTGCCATCACTGGGCTTCCCAAGGTCCAGTGAACCATGAGATGGGCCTAGCAGGCTCTACTATATATACTCAAGTGGCTGAGATCTTTAATGTGTGGTTCTTGGATCCTTTCCAATTTTATGGCATCCCTCACTTCCCTTACGTGGAGTGGGGCCCATAGAATCTGCCAGTAGCTCCAGGTTTAGGCTTTACCATATCATCATTCCAGAGAACTTGTGGAGTAGAGACTCTCTGGCACTTGGGATCAGAGTCCTGTGTACCTTAGACAAGCTCATTATACGTCTCTGTGCCCCACAAGATCTTGGGTCGACCATGTACACAGTCCCCCAACCTACCTAATTTACGAAGTTCAACTATTTTCCTGGACTAGAAGTGTCTGCCTGACCTTTTGCTTCTGAAGAAGGTCCCAAGAATACACCTCAAAAAAGAGCACCTGGTTCAATTTCCAGGTTGGCTCCAACTTAATCTCCCCCAACACTTCTGTTCCTACATGTCCATACACATGTTCAGAGCAACCTCAAGCCTGAGGTTCTGGTAGCTGGGGATCTGCCTGGGGAATCCCACATATTTGTTGGAATTGCAGGTTTAAATCCTTAGAAGCAGAGCGATTCAAACATTCTAATGCCTGTGGGAGCCTCCAAGAAAACCTGAGTTCAGCACTAGGAATTGGGCTTTGTGAATGTCCTTTCCCATGATGACCACCTAAAGAGATATTTCTAAATGATTGACACTGGGCACCAAGACCCCAGGTGAAAACAGACCTTATGCGGTTCCCCAAATACAATCTACAAACCTACTCTGTGATTCCCAAGGATAGATGACATCATCACTTCCAAACATTGACTGCATGAATCACAGCTGCAAGGTCCAGCTGTAGCTTGGAAAGAAAAACCTCCATATGTGTCATTCAAGACATAGAAGAGGAAGTTAAGAGTTGACCATTGGCCAGTGGCCTTGTTCTGGAGAGGAGACCTCCTTCAGCTTGGGAATGAGGAAGCCAAAACTCAGTTGAGCTCATCGGTCATGGGGGCCACAGGACAAGGGGACAGGACTGGGACCAGAGGTTGTGCCTGCAGAAGGCTGCCTAACAGGGGCCTTATCTGCTTAGAGAAAATCCTGGAGGCAAAATTTTCAGATTTCATGGGCCAGTAAAACTTCAAAAACTGAAATTTGAGGAACCAACATAAGATTGCCAACTTTCTGTTTTTGCCAAATAAGGCAACTGCAAAGCCCAACTGCATCTATTCTCACCATCCACCCATGAAAAGACAGAAAGCTGTAACCTCAGAATATTTAACACATCTCCCATCCCTAAGAGAAGTCCTTCACATTTTGCTTTTCTTAAAAAGAAAAGGAATAGGTAAATTCTCCTTATTTTCCTTATTTCATCTTAACTATCACAGACCAAAACTTGGAAACTTGGGAGTCAAGGGGCTCCTGTCCATGTCTCTTTGTAGCTTGAGCCTAAAAGTTAAGAAAAAGACCCTAAACTTTGGAGATTTAGACCTCCCTCTGTGCTGGATATAGGTGTAGGTGGAAACCAAAGCATGCTAGCTCGACCTCTTAGGAAGATACCATACCAATTACGGAGTACCAGAAAGGGTTTGGTAGGTTTATGAATTAATGTTTACTGAGCCTCTTCTCCACCCTATGAAGAAGCTTCTCCACAGTGACTGGGGGATGGAGTGGGGATGGACAAGCAGAGGGGGTTGAATACAGTATCAAGCTGTGCTGGGGGATATTTGATCACAGTGAACTCTGAGTTTGCTTTTGCATTAATTAAATTAAGTTAACCTTGGTTCAGGAGGCTGAATTAGCAACTAGTTCACAGAAAGTAATTATAGAGCATCAGAGGGCATCTGGAAGAGAGAGACACCAGAAGGAATAGGGAGGAATTGGAAGTGTTGAGACTTTGGAGGAGCAGAAGGATGTTCTCTTTGAGAGACACCAGCACAGAGGATTAGCTAGGTGCTACTCAATCTCTCTGAGCTAGTAGGTTTTCACCCCAGCAGCCTTTCAATCTCAAATTTTATTTATAAATAGAATGATAGATATTTAGTCAAAGTTACCTTTAGCAGCAGTGGCAGAGCCAAGTATCTGCAGGAACAGAATTGCCTCCAGGCTGTGGTCTGAGCAGCCAGGCCACTGCCAGAGGAAAAGGCTGGTAACTGTGGAGTTGCAATTGCCGGCTGAAATAACAGTAGATTAAGGCGCAGTCACTGTGCCAAAGATAAAACAACAAAGCTGAGCACTGAGAGTAACCGGGGATATGCTCCAGCACTAGCACAAAGGCTAGGTACCCGATCTTGAGTCTACCCCTTCTAACAACGTACAGGGCAGCAGCAGCAGCATCTTCCAGCCTCTTCCTCATTTGTACTGGGGGATAGGTGCTCTCAGCATTACTACAGGAAGCCCATGCAGGGTCAGAGTTGTTGCCTTCTCATCCCTACCTGCCCTGTACCTGATGAAGTACACGGAGAAGGACAACTAAGAATACCTGCCCCGTACCAGCTAGGACAGCGGAGTGGGCACACAGTGCTGTGGGTCTGAGCTAGAACAGTGGTACAACCAACAATTGTTACTGCTACCTGTGGCCAGGAGCACGCACACGCAGCAGCTTCTACATAGCAGTCAACACTGGAAATGCTATTTAGAAGAAGCTGGAGGCACAAATAGGAAACATTTTTCTTAAATTCCCATAGCTTCAGAAATAACCCACAGCACACAAACTGTTAATGAGGAGTGGTGTGTTTGCCCCAGCCTAACCCCACCCCAGTTCAATGGCCACTGAGTTGTGGTCAAACGCTTTTGCCAGATCCACACTGCCTATCACACATCCATTTCCTCAGCAGGCAAGCCTGGTTTTCAGTTCCAGATTACATCTCCACAGGAAGCAGAGATCTCCTGGGTGGTTGCAACTTTAGAACATCAGAGTTTGGGAGTTCTCTGCACCTTCTCCTATTCCTTCCCAACCACCCCAAGTCTGTCTCTAGCTCTTACAATGCATATCTCATCACCCCAAATTTGCTTTCCTCCATGCTCTTGCTGAACCCCAATCATTCTGGCCCACCCACCACCCCAGCCAGATCCCTGCTAAATCCTTCCTCACGGCGTGCATGCGCTGCCCACAAGGTCAGTTGCTGCTCAAATGGGCCTTGGCAGCAAATCAAAGCTGCCTGCCCATCAGCGACTATACTAGGTGGTTTGCCCAGCTCTGTTCCCTTGCAACTGATAACACACAAACGCAGAGCAGCATTCAACCAGCCTCACCCTCTGCCACTGATTGCCTTCCCACCCAAATATCTGTATCTGGGCACAATGGCAACCCCACCCACCTAAGGCATTGGCTTCTCTCCTGCCCTGCATTGAGAAGACAGTGCTCCTGGCATTTGTCTGTCACAACTCTGACACCTCCAGCTGGTTCAAACTAACTGTACATGGAGATTATGCTGGAAGCCACACTGGTTAGCTAGCTGCACCAGAGGGAATCCAAGTGCCCGTCACAGTCACAGCAAAGCTCTCCCAGGGACATGAGTTCACAGGACAATCAAGTACAGACCCGCCTCTGTAATGTCCCTCTGTGATCCCTTATTCCAAGTACAGAAATACTCATATTTCATTACAGAAATCAGTCACTCTATGGAAGACCCTGAGGATGAGGGATCTAGGATTGTATTTGTTAGGAGGAAAGGGGCACCTGAAAAGGAAGGGGTGAAAGACTTGCCCCTTTCTATGAATGGACACCCCATACTCTGACATAATCCTCTCTCTGGAGTTCCCTGAAATGTTTGAGTAGCCCGGTCCTTCCGACCTAAGACCCCCAGGATCCCTAATTTTACCTTCCATGCTGAGGCTCAGAACCCAGCTGAAAGATGCAGAGCGCTGACTGAGAAGTGTCCCCATGGTGGCTGCCGTCACAGCTGCATTGGCTACAGCTCCCAAGAGAAAGAGAAAGAGCCCTGGCATGAAGAACGCCCTCCCAGCCTTCGTGCAAGACTCTTGCACCAGCTGGATCTCTCTTCCTCTGCTCCAGGGCTAACTGAAGAAAGACTGGCTGGAAACCTGAAAGTCTCTCGAAAAAGTGGTGTGTGGAATACGAAGCTGCAGGTTGGCTGGCCCTACATAAGCGCTGCTGCTCCTCAGCCTGCCACCTACTGCCGCCTTCCGGTGCTTCTGGCTTGCTCCTGAGAACCAGACATCTAGCACAGCAGCTCCAGAAAGCAAACTGAGCAAGCACAGGGAGAGAGAGAAAGCCCTGCCGGCTGTTGTCTGTCACTCTCCCAGCCCTAATCCCCACCAGCAGCTCAGGTCCAGGTACCAAAGTGGCCACAGCCATAAAGGGGCTGGCCAAACTCCCTGCTTGGGAGGAGTTTTTAAGACTTTTTATTTTGTATCAAGGAAGAATGTTTTATTACGGATCTGGTTCTGGATGTGGGTCTGACACAGGGCCACTCCCTCCCTTATGTTTGCACACAGAACACAACCAGGCCATGTGAGAACAGCAAAAGACTGTAGCAGTCAGGGTAACAAATGTGAAAGCCAGAAATAAAATGGCATGGCAAAGCTGGGGAGGACCTGGCAGCCTGGCTTGGCAACCTAGCTAAAAGAACGGAAAGAGAGGCCTTTAAATCCACGGAAAGAGAGGCCTTTAAATCCACGGAAAGAGAGGCCTTTAAATCCACGGAAAGAGAGGCCTTTAAATCCACGGAAAGAGAGGCCTTTAAATCCAGATTTGGGGTAATGGTCCTTGGACTTCTCTGAGTCTCAGCTTTCTTCATAAAATGATGATTAATGATGTTAATGATGCCACCTCACAGTAACAGTACAGCAAGAGAGTGTGTTTCAGGCAGGAGGTACACCCTAGACACTCAGGAGATAGCCAGGGTGGCCCCTCCACCCCGTCACAACTCCACATTTATTGGTTTTCTTCCAACTCAAGAAGAGAAGAGACCAGTCAATCGCCTCACTATTTACTGCTCCTTCAAGGGCTGGTTTCGTGTTTCTCCACCAGCTTCCTGACAGGCGGCCTGGTGACCTCTGGAGTTTCCCTGGCACAGTGGTCACAATGCAAGACTTCATGTCTGCTGGGGAAATCTTTGATCTGCAGGCCAAGGTCACAGACCCACAGTGAAGATCTCCTTACAGCTGTCTTCCATACCCATCTTCAGGCTTCAAGCTTGGTCTCCACGAGTCCAACTTCTTATCGAGCACTGGGGCAGCCAGGCTGCCCCTTACACTCAGCACTTTTAAAGGCAAATGGAGCTTGACCACCCTCTGACAGTATTATAGGGTTAATATGGCATAGTCTCCAAGAAACAGTGAGCAAAAGGTTGACGAAATTTATTATTCTACTATTTTAAACAAACAACGGCAGAGGAGGGGGGATGGGTGTGACTGGAGGTTCCAGAGACTCATGGATACTAAATAAATACCCTATCGATGAGCTTCATCCCCAGTATTGGGTTAAAAATGGTTTATTAACAATATGATTGCACTTGCCTAGAGATCAAGTCCACAAATGTGTTAGCTAAAGGTTAGAGTGCAGATGCCTAGCCCAGGATATAGTCTTTATTACACCTAATCCGCTCTCCCAGTGTGCAAGAGCATCCAGAGGAACAGAAATGGGTCATTGTGGATGTGTCAACCAAACCCTACTTGTGCTCACAAAGGTTTGAACTTCATATAGTATATATATATATATATATATATATATATATATATATATATATATACACACACACATATATATACATACATATATATAAATATTATATATGTATATATATATTTATATGTATATAAAACAATGCTCAAGAGCTGGAGATATGGCTTGGTGGGGAGAGCACTGGTTGCTTTTGTAGAGGACCTGGGTTCAGTTACCAGCACCCACAAAGCTGCTGTTGTCAATATTCTTATTTGGGTTTTTTTTTTTGTTTTTTTTTTTTTGTTTTTTTTTTGCAGGCATTTAAAATATAAACACCATTCTTAGCTTGCAGATGATATAGTATTAGGTATAGGTAGTGGGCTGAAATTGGCCCTCAATCATGCTTGGCTGGCTTGCTCCCCAACTTAGTGTCTCTTAGGAAGGGCACAGTAGGCACAGATGATGGTGACCATCTCTAAGAAGGGGCTGGAGCAGATCTGAGATAGGCAGGAGGGAGGTTTGTATAGACTCATAATCCCCACCCCACACTTTTTTCAAGACAAGGTCTGTGTAACATTGGATAGCCTGGAACTTGATATGTAGTCCAAGCTCATCTTAAATTCAAGAGATTCGGCTGCCTCTGCCTCCCCTAGTGCTAGGATTAAAGGTGTGTGCCATGAGATCCTTTTTTGAGCCACTTGAGCATCCGTGGATTCTCTATCTGTTCCCTTCCTTCTCTCCATATCCATGTCTTTGCAGTCACAACCTTCAGTTCAGCCTTCACATGCTCCCTTTCTAGTCCTCATCCCAACTCGAGTCAAGCATGAGAGCCACTGGCCCTGAGCTCCAGTGCTGTTTAACACCATTCCACACTCATCCAGCAGTTCTCATTGGCCCAGCACTCACCTATTAAGCTAGGTTGGCTGGTCAGACAGGGACCCATAGGGATCTCCCTGTCTGTACTTGCCGTAGCTGGGGATACAAGTGTGCATGACCACAAGCATCTTCTCTCAGCAAGCTTTTCTCCGTTGTGAAGAAGATGATTGGCAGAAGAGACTAAAAGGTTGGTGTTTGCTCAGCATGCGCAGAGCCCTGAGTTCAGTCCCTGGTACTACATAAACTGGGTGTGAGAGTACACACTGGTAAGCCCAGCACACACACGATAGTAGGATCAAGTAGATCAGAAATGAGAGGCCATCTCAGCCACATAGTGAGTCTGAAGCCAGCCTAGGCTGCCTGAGACTCAGGGAGGGGCCTGAAGTATCTTAAGGAATGGAATTCTTTTTCAACTCATTGCCTTGCACATAGTAGGAATGCAAAGTTGTTTGGTTTCCATCTCCCATCTTGCTGGAGACAAAGACTAACCTTAAAGGGGCCTGTGATGACCCCCAAAGCTCAATGGTCTGAGTTAGATCCCTGGGATCTACATGGTGGAAGATGAGAACCTGCTCCCAAACACTATCCTCTGACCCACACGCAGGCACTATGGGGCATGTGCATGCACACACACACATACACAAAGTAAATAAATATGTTTAATGAAAAGATCCATGTAGGAGAAAAATTGGTTCTGAGATACATGGCCAGACAGGACCACACAAAAGCCAAAACCTTTGGGAAACATCATCACAAGAGAAAAAGAAATTCAGGAGAAGAAAGATTCAGAGTTGAGAAGAAAGGGGTCAGAGTTGAAACTGAATCTAACAAAACAAGACTGTGCTTTAGTCAGGGAAGCCACAAGAAATTTCCTCTGGTTCCACCCTCTGGCTCTTTACAAGCGACAACTCCAACTCCACAGAAGTGGGAGAATTCGAGTAACCCCCAAATCGAAAGGCAGGAAAAGCAGAAGGATGACAATTTGCCTGCCCCAGGTGTGGGGTACAGGGCAGCAGGCTCACAGCTTTGGGGTGCAACACAGTTCATTACTGAAGACCACAGCCACAAAGCATTTTTTTGCTTCCATACATTGCTTCTAGTTTGGGAACTGAGCAGTGAGATTTCCTGAATATGTAACCAAAAGCTTAATGAAAACTGCCAAATATAATAAATTTTCAAGTGTTACTTCTAAAACATTCAAAGAATTCTTAAAGACAGAATCATTGTATCTTGGGAACTGAGAACATCTTTGTTCAGAAGGGTATATTGAGGACCGTGGAGATGGCTGGTAGGAAAAGCATCTACAGCCAAACCTGCTGAACCATGTTCTCTCCCCAGATTCTATGATGCAAGGATAAAAGCTAACTCCTAAGAGTTATTCTCTGACCTCCACACGTGTGAAGCGGCATGTGAGCACACACACACACAAACACGAGCATGCACACACACACACACACACACACACACACACACAAATAATACATTTTTTAAAATATAAATAAATTTTGTAATGTTTGTCAAAGGGTTAGGGAAATGGCTCAGTGAGTAAAGGGCTTGCTGCAGAGTCATGGAGATCTGAGTTCAGATGACCTGCATTCACATAAAAACCTGGGCACTGGAACCTCAGCGCTGGTGTAGTGGGAACAGGGGGATCTCAGGGGTTGGGTATCCCCCAGCTTCATTGAAAAGCCCGTCTCAATGAATAATAATAATGCAGAAGTGACTGAAGAATACACAGGGCGATGACCTCTGCCCCACAGGCACTCACACAAGTGATCACACCTGTTTACACACCTGCACATATACAACACACACATTTAATTGAGTAAAACTGAATATTATTCCTACTCCTGCTTCCCAACATGAAGGCACTCAGGCTATGATGTAAACAGAATTCCTTGTTTCCTTGCCTCCCTCCCTCCCTCTCTCCCTCCCTCCCCACCAGAAGACAGGGTTCACACATGGAAGAAAGGACACAGGCCCTTGCCAGGTTCTGCCCTCCAGGGGGCATCCATTCCGTCCTGGTTTGGGGAAAACAAATAAACAAACAATATCTAGGCTCAAGTTCTCTGCTCCTGACTGGGCAACTGGAGCTGTAGGTCTCAATGCTGTAGGGTGGCTAGGGTTCCCATGAGCACTCCCTCCACTGCCTTGCCAGTCCTGGGAGACACTAGCTGCCCCACCCTTGGTGCACCACCTCTCAGACTTCAGCACTTCCCAGCTTCCCTGGCTCAGGGACTCCAGACACTGAAATGCCAGAGACTCAAGAGAGGAGCCCTTAGCCTGGCCTTTGGAGCCCACATAGGAAGTTACACTGCAGAGAAGAGACGCCTCCTGCTTCTCCCTTCCCTCAGTAACAAGAGGACTGCACGACCACAAAAAGACCAAGGCTCTGCCTGCATGAGTCTCACTCTCGGGTGGCTGTCCTGGAGAACTCACCTGTACTACCCACACTTTATCTGTGATCTTCTGGGAGCTGTGGTCATTAGGGGGAGAACCATGTGGGTGTCTAATTAAGCAATCAGCAACACATGCAGAAACCCATTCAAGCTGCCTACTGATGCCACCCAGGAGCCTCTGACTGATACCCCCCACCCCCACTTCCAGCTTCCAATAAAGGTCCTTGTTTGCCTGACTGCAGAAAAGCATCCTAAGCTGTTCTTTACAATCTGCTGGCACCGGCTTCACATCCCACAGGGCACAACTCATGGAGATCATAGTATTAACCAGACTTCTAGAAATGTGGGTCTGGTAGCCCTACTGCACGGCCAAGTGAAGGGGCCCAGAGGGACAGTTTTCTGAGAGGATGTTCCCATGCCTGGCTGCTCTAGATGCTCTAGAGCCCTGTCTGGCCACTGTGGCATGTTGGGGTGAGGACACAGAAAGTGGGGTACCTTCAAGGATAGGATGAGACGGCTGGAGTGGGCAGAAGCTATCCCCTCTTACTGAGACCTCTTGGGTGAGCAGCACTTGGCTCACCTTGTCTCCTTGGTTTTCTAAGACAGGGTTTCTCTGTGTAGCTCTGGCTGCCCTGAAGCTCACTCTGCAGACCAGGCTGGCCTTGAACTCAGGGAGCTCTGCCTGCCTCTGCCTCTCTAGTGCTGCAGTTAAAGGTATGCCCCATTACTGCCCTATCTTTCTCTTTAAATGGAATGTTCCATTTGCCCTGAGAGCCTGGAAAGAGGATCCCTGCAAAGAAAAGCTTTCTTTTTCTTTTTAAAAAAATCTATTAATTATATATACAGTGTTCTGTCTGCATGTGTGACTACAGGCCAGAAAAGGGCACCAGATCTCATTGCAGATGGTTGTGAGCCACTATGTGGTTGCAGGACCTTTGGAAAAGCAGCCACTGCTCTTAACCTCTGAGCCATCTCTCCAGCCCAAAGCTTTCTTGTTTTAGAAACTGGGTCTCCCAAATTCCATGCAGCACTTGTCCATGTAATGAAGAAGGGAAATAGGCCATGAGTAACAATGCAATAGGACATTGGAAAGACTAGGCTGACTTTACCAGGTCACCACTCCCCCTAGCCTAAGCCAGCCAACTGGAAGGAACAGATACCTGCTGCTGCCCTGAAGCAACACATTTCCCACACATGGAGAGAAACACATCCAACCTCATTAGCCTCATGCCCTGTGCTGTGCTCTCCCTGAGCCACATCTCATCGTTTTCCTTGTGTCTTATCTCTTCATACAGGAGGTTTTTACTCATCTGAGTCCTGCCTTACAGTAGAGCCAAGAGGCAGGGGGACAAGGACAAAGCAGCGCCTCCAGTTACCCCCTTGACAGCTCAGCTCAGAAGCTGGCGCACACTCTAGTCCCGCCATGATATGTGTTTCTTTCTTGCAGAAAAGAGAGTGGTGGGGGGGGGGCACCTTTAATTCCAGCACTCAGGAGGCCCAGACAGGTGGATCTCTGAGTTCAAGGCCAGCCTGGTCTACAGAAAGAGCTCCAGGACAGTCAGGGCTGCTAGGCAGAGAAACCCTGCCTTGAAAAGAAGAAGGAGGAGGAGAGGAAGGAAGGAAGGAAGGAAGGAAGGAAGGAAGGAAGGAAGGAAGGAAGGAAGGAAGGAAGGAAGGAAGGAAGGAAGGAAAAGAGAGAGAAAGGAAGAGAGAAAGTGATCTCTATTTCTAATTTTTATCTCTAGGTCCTGTTCAACCACTTCCAACGATAAGACAAACTTGAATTGTAACATGAGGTACTTGAAATGGGTCCTGGAGAGAGTTTATTACCCTGCCATTGTACTTTACAGCTAAAGAAATTTCCTCCAGGAGGGTAGGGCATAAATCCTAATATAGTATGTTACTGTCTGGCTCAGAAATTCTCAAACTTCCTCCCCCACCTACCCGCCATGTCAATACTAATCTCCTTGGCTTGAAATCTCAGGCCCACTTGGTCCCCGTTCACCATTTGTTTATTTGGTAGGTTGGTTAGTTGGTTTTCCTTTTTATTTATTATTTATTTTGAGACAGGGTCTCACTACATAGCCCTGGCTGTGTAGGAACTCACTATGCAGACCTTGAACTCAGAGATCCACCTTCCTCTGCCTCCCCAGTGAAAGGCGAATGCCACCATGTCTGGTGCTGATTGGTTGGTTTTTAAGGCAATGTCACTTTGAAGTAAGGCCAGTCTTAGGTTAGGAAGACTAAACTCCTCAGTGCTGGGATAACAGGTATGCACCACCAACATCTTCCTGCAGGGATAATGGGTGTGCATCACCACCCCCAGACCCCTCTTCTTTCAAATGCTCTGTAAGTATTTTAAAAAACTGAATTGGAATCTTAATGTTTCTTTAAAGGCCCTTAATGTTTCTATTCCACTGTCTGCAAAGATTTCTTCCCTTTTCCATTGGGTGGCCCATCTCCTAGAGAAAGCTGTCTTTTAAGGTGGCAGATTCCAGCCATATTGATTATCTTGTAACCAGAAAAACTTTTCCAGAAAATAACCCCTGACTCCATCCCAGATATAGATTGGCTTCAAATCTCCTGGCAGACAATGATTCTGTCTGAGTTCAAATGCCATTTTCTCCAGGCATTCTCTCTAGCCATTCAAACGCCATAAATCCCCACCATGCTGAAATGATAGTCACACCCCAGCCATTCATCCCGTGGACTCATCCTGAGCAGCCACAGCAAGGTATCGCCATCCCAGATGGATGCAGACAAAATAAATGAAGAAAACCATCCTCTTCTCTGAAGCAGCGGTGACAGCTACAAGGGTTCAGGAGGTGCTCAGGGGAGAGAGAGCACAACATGGGGAGTGAGAAGTCATAAGAACATTGCAGGATGGACGTGATACTGATGCAATAGACATGCTGAAAATGCTCTACAGTTAGAGCTGCCTTTATTCTGTACACAGTAGAGCTGAGAGGGAATCTGGGACACCATGGGGGGTCCCACAATGTATATGACACACACAAAACAGCTTCTGCTCGGTGATGTCATCCCGTGCATCAGTAGACCTATACTGTCTGTGCACTCCCTCCCTGCAGGAGGAATCTGCTTCCTTCAGGAGCAGCTAGAGCTCTGAGATATTTCCCAAAGTTCTAAAACCATGGGCAGAGGAAAATGGTGGGGAGATGCCCAGGTTGGCTTTCTTGACACAGAATGAAAAGAGTGGGTATTGGAGCATTCCTGAACCCATAAGAAACCCATTCTGGGCTAGGAAGATAGCTGTGGAAAAAGTAGGCGTGGGACATTCAGAACATGGACACAGAAGATGTTCAACCTGTCCCCAGTGCCAGCACAGGATGTCTAGAGCAGGGTTTTTTCTACATAACCCAGAGGCTGACTGTGCCCTGGGGCTGAACTATCCCCTCTGCCCTATTCTAGGGATAGCAACCTTCTCTACCTTCTCTAGCCTGCCAGTCACTGCTTTGACCTTTGTGTAGATGGCTAGAATTTAAACCCATTCCCAGATACTGGGGAAGCTAAGGCAGACGTGAGCCTTACTGACTTTAACTCATGCCCCATCTGGGTGTGATGGAATACACCTGTGATCTGAGCACTTGAGGCTGATGTGGAAGGATGGAGAGTTCTAGGCTAGCCTGAGATACACAGTAAGACCCTGCCTCAGAAAACCAGGGTCTGTGGACATGGCTCGATGGTGGTATGCTTGCTCAGTATGTACACAACAGACAGAAAAACACTCATCCCAAGTCAGCATAGGCTAAAAAATCAATCAAACAAACAAACAAATCACTACAAGGCAGAGGGACAGAGGGAAGGTATGCTGTTTTCCCCTTTTGCCTGACACACAGCTGTCCCCCAGGGTGGGAATTGCTCTATTGATCTGGGCTAAAGCACAAAGGTGCCAAATGGTGGAGAGAGAGAGAATGGACCATGCTCTCTGTGACCCCATCTCTCTCCTAAACAATCCCATCCATCATCAACAGTGGAAACCTGCTGCCAACAGAAGCCAAAGCGTCAACCACAGCCTTGTCCAAAGCCACAGACATCTCTACACCCCTCCCTTAAATCTTTCTTTAGTTTTGGGGTGGGGGACAAATTTAATCGAAACACAAAGCCTTGGCACCAAGGACAGAGCAGCTCTAGCCACTTCCCAGCAATGGCCAACCCAGGTCTCAGCTCTCCTCAGGGCAAGGAGTAAGGTGGCACCAGCAACAGCCAGACTTTTTCTCTGAGTCTGTGAAGAAACTGCCCACCCAGGAGTGAAAGCCTGGCTCCGCTGGCACCCGGGCTTCCCCTGCCACGTGAATCTGTGCTCTTCAGATGCCTCCTCTCCCACAGTAGTCCCAGCCAGACAGTACCATTAGATCTCCACTGAAGGTCCCCCCCACTCCGCTGCCACTTCCTTCCCTTTGGGGGTCTCCTGATTCTCTTCCCTCTCTCAGTGCATCCTGTAGGACTCTCTAGAAAGTGACTTTCTGGGATTAATAAGCAAGAATCAGGACATTTTCCTGTTGTTTTGAGACAGAGTATCACTATGTAGCTCTGGATGTCTTAGAACTCAATTTGTAGGCCAAGCTGGTCTCAAATTCAGAGATCCATCTGCCTCTCTTCCTGAGTGCTGGGATTAAAGGTGTGCACCACCACCCCTGGCCCTTTTAAAAAAATTTTGTATGTTATGTATGTTTTGCCTGCATATATGTCTGTGTACCACTTGTGTGCCTGGTGCCTGCAGAGGTCAGAGAGGGTGTTAGAGTTCCTGTAACTGCAGTCACAGATAGTTGTGAGCTGCCATGTGAGTGCCCAGAACTTGAACCTGGGTCCTCTGGAAGAGCAGCCAATGCTCTTAACTGTTGAGCATCTCTCCAGCCCCTTGTTTTTTGTTTCTTGAGGGTTTTGTGTGTTTGTTTTTCAATTTTACAGAAGATATGGTAGAAAATCTGAGTGTGTCCTGTGCTTGGTTAAGAGGGAGGGCTCTCTGAGACTTTTTAAGTATACACAGTATTTATGATTTAAAAAAAAAAAAACAAAAAACAAACCCACAGTGTTTGAGAAAAGGATTGACCAAGAACTGTATGGAAGCTTCTGGCACTACTCCACTTAGGACAGTCTGGACCTGTACACCGGTATACCATACAACTCTGCTTACCATCGTTCCATAAAATGGGCAAAAAGTGGAACATCATCACGTGGGAGAATAATGCTACACATATAGTCAGCGCTCCAGACTTTACAGGGATTTGTCCACTAGCTTTAGAGCAAGTGACTGAGGTGGCTAAGGAATAGAGACTATACAGAGGGGTGAGCACAGTGCTAAATACTTTCCAAATTCACTCATCTGATCCACACCCGACACTTCTTATCCTGGTTTCACAAGTAAGGAAACTGAGGCACAGAGAGGTTAAGTTACTGCAGAGCAGGGCCTGGATTTGAACTCTGCCTCTTATATCTGGTTGCAACCACTGGGCTGTAGCCTGTTTTACTTTGCTACCAGTTTCTCTTGGGGAAGAGAATAGCAGGACCTAGGATGAGGTTGCCTTGTTTGTGTCCTCATCTTAAAAGCAAGGCATACGATGTTCTAACAGCTGGCATTCAAGAAATAGCATGTGCACAATTCTCCCACGATGTCCAGAAAGTTCCACCACAGCTGGAGATGAGCAACACTTCAGAGTGCTCTGTTAATTGCAGCAGACTGAACTCCGCTAAAGGATAAATACTATAGATGAGGGTCCCTTCTCATCCTGATTATCTTTCCACAGTCCAGACACATCAGGAGAGCCAACTTCTCCCATGTACAGCCCATGGGGCGCAGAACTTGTAGGGCCACTTTGGCAGTGAGCACTACTGGGGTTGGGGGGAGTTGGGGGGACCTGTCCTGTGACTCACCTCCCAGCTCCTGGTAGTCCCAGCTCTCCCAAGCCACCCTCACTTCCTCCTCACCTTGACAATATCTATGCCAAGGTCCCCAGCATGAGGAGGCCGAGTTCACCCCCACCCCCAGCAGACCAAGCAGTGTGTAGATGGGAAGAGAAGCAGAAGAGAGATAGCAGAAGCAGCGACATGTTGCCCCCCATCCCAGAGGGCAATGCTGGGAACAGAAGAAGCAGGCATCCATCCTGCTCATTTTATGGGCTATCCATTCATCTACTCTCCCAGAGGCCTGCCGCTAACACCTGCTCTGTGGGGCACACCCAGAAATTATTTGCATCTTACTCTGTGGCTGCTTCTGCTAAGAAAAAAAAAAAATGGAGAAACTGAAGTCAAGTGGAGGGACGTCCTTATTGTCACCAACTATGAAAGTTAAGTGGAAGCGTCCTGTTCTGTCCCACAATTCCCCACCCAGAGAAAAAGGGCCTGGTCCCTTTCTCTTCTGATTTCTGTTACTCTTGCTCAGGACATTGCTGAGTGGCACTTGTCTCCTGTGTGGCAACTGTATGTCACCTCCAGCAGAAGTCCTGTGTGCCTCCAGGTGGCTGAGCCTCTCTCATGCAGGCCTTCCTGGTCTCTGGCATGTGACTTTCTCAGATCCCACTAGGGCTTCTCACATAGGATCTCTGCTTCTCAGCGTGGCATCCTTAGAGGCCCGGCCTGTGTTTTGTGGGTCTGTTGGTGTAGTGAGAGTAGGGTGTGTGTGATCTCTGCTGTTCTAACAAACCATAGAAACAGCTGCTCTGGGTTTGCAAGGTGAGAAAGAAAAGAGTGGCCTGAGAGTCTCCCCTCCTCTCAAGGTTAGGGTGAACTTTGGGAGGCTGCTTCTCATGTGAGGAGCCTTGCTCTACCATACAACCCACCAGAAGCACTGGCTGGGCTGCCAAGGGGTCTGGAGGCAGAGGAGGCTCCTGCAGAAAGGCCCTGGCAGACTTACAAGAAGCAATTAGAAATCCTTACTTGATATCCTGGCTTCCCTCTTAGTGAGGAGATGTGGACACTGAGAGTCATGATACTAAACCCCTGTGAGGCTCTGCGCCAGCCCACATGACCCTCAGAGCAAACGGACTGCCTGCTCCACACACAACAGTGAAGCCTACTGTTGTAAGGCACATGGGGCCGCCCTGGCTATGCGCTGTGGGAGGGTGGAGGAGCAGAAGGGGGCTGCCAGTGTCTTTCAAAGCTTCAGAATGCTGTCTCTACCCTCTGCATCCTACCTGGTCTTTTGAAAACAAGTCTTCAACCATGCCTGGCATGTGCCAGACACCAAGCACCTAGAAAAGAAGACGGAACCTATTCCAGAGGATCCTGTGACTCCTTTTGTGTGCCAGAGAACTGGGGGTTGGGGGGAATTCAGGGAAGGAGAGCCAGACCCCATCATTCTTGGTCCTTTAAATGAACAAAGCTGCTCTTGATAGGCAGAGGGCAGGATGGGGCTAGCCAGAGGCCACAGCTGCCCACAAGGACAGCAGGAACGCTCAGATAAGTGATGCCACAGGATAGATCTTGACTTGAAACTCCACTGAGCAGATGCCAAAAGTCCTGAGCTCCAATTCCAACCCCACAGCGAATACTCTGTGTGCGCTCAGACCAGCTACAAAGCCACTCAGACCTTCAACTGACTGTACGGAGCCACCACAGGATGCAAGAGGGAAAGGTGAAAGCTGATTGTGCCTCTGCCTACCTAACAGTCTTTAAAGGATGAAATCCAGTCCCCTTGGTGGGCATTCAAGGCTCTCACCAGCTGCCAGCTCCTTGCATGGCTCCTGCAGAGCCAAGGCCTCCACCTCATCCATAATATGCCTGTCACTGCTTCCACCTGAACTGCACAACTCCCTTCAGACCCAGCCTGAACCCTGTCACACCCCCACATCCCCTCCACAGGAAAGGGGTGGGTAGAAGATGAGGCCTTCCCTCCATCTGCAGAAGGATGCTTGTATCTCACCCCAATCCTCTGCTAGGCTGAAAACATCAGAAGACATCTTTCATTTGTCAAATCTAAAAAATGTCTATTTTGTGCCTGTCATAATACAAGGAGAATAAGGGAGGCTTGGAGTCTGTGTCCCTGTGCAGGGGACAGTGTAGACATGGCAGCCCTACCTGTCAGTCAGGAGGCTGGAGTTGCCCTACTGGCCCCTCCCCTTTAGCAGAAGGCCAAGAATAAACTAAAAACACAATCACCCCAGCTCTGGCTCCTTACCGTGTGTATGTGGGCACTGTTCTCATTACTTAGATCTCTGGCAAAATCATGTTACTTTGACTTTATAGAGTAAAAAAAAAAAAAAAAAAAAAAAAAAGGTGATGCCAGAGAGGTTAGGAAAGTTGTTCAAAGTCACACAGCAGGCAGCAGAGCTTGCGCAGGACCTCATGTTTGTCTGGTTATCCCATACCGTTAGCCTTGTGCTGCATAATTTAATTCAACTGCAAGTGTCTGTGTGGGCCCAGGCTTCCTGCTAGGCGAGCTCCCACCCTACTTCGGGAAGCCAATGGGATGACACACCAGACTGCTGGCCCAGCCTTCATCACTTCCTGGTGCCTGTGTTTGGCACACTCCATCAAGGAAAGGAGAAGCGACTGTGGCATCCTGGGGACTCTTCCCACCAGCCACAGAGACACTCCTCAAACATGCTCTTCTGTACACCCTGCCTCAGCAGGTATTTTCATCCCTCAGAACCTAACTGTATCTGTTCCCACATAACGCTTGCTTTTACACGTTCATCCCTTTCTTTCAGCCACCCCTGCCCCAGTGCACAGAAACAATCCTCCATCCTTAGCATTTTGCATGGGCCCATACATCCTGTAGAGTGCCCCCCTGAAGAATGCATATTCTTCCACCCTAAATATCAGTCACCTCTTTCAGGAAGCCCTCCCTGACTGGCAGTGTCCAAATCTGACCTTGCTATGCTTTGTTTCCTCAGAACTTAATTTAGTGTCTGGAACCATCATGTGACACATCCATTTGACAAACATTAACGAGAGGCCTATGTCCATGTGACAGGTATTTAATGTACAACTGCAGTGTGCCAACAATGCTAAGCACCAGACACTTGGGAAACCTGTGCTCAAAGCAATGATCTTCAGACACTTTCCTGGGCTCAGCTATCTGCCTGGACTGCACTTTCCCAAGGACTGTCCCCTCTGCTCCACAGAGTACATAGAACTTTTGCAAGCCAGGATTGCCATCTCATTTTGACTACTCAGCACTCCTACAACACAGGGCAGGCAGAAAGTGTTAGGCCACTGGAAAGATGGGAACAAGGCCCAGAAAGACAAAACAGCCTGCCCATGTGCCTTCTGCTCACCAGCCAGGTCATCCACAGAGCTGAAGCCACATAGCTCCCACAGCCCATCGACTGTGTCCCATACCATGAAGCAGGACCAAGCAGACCCACCTCTCACCTGCTGCCGCCACAGAGACAAAGCTGAGGTAAAGACAATGGTTAACAGGCCAGCACAGAGGAAGTGCAGTATGGATTTGCCACACAAAGAATTTGTGGAAAGACAAATGGCAGCGAGTAAAGGCTTCCTAACAGAGTATATGTTTGGAGTGTCATCCTAAAGGCAACTTATTCTGTCTTCATGGCCTACTAAGGCGGCCATATGGCTACCAGTCTTCTATAAGGAGGGGAAACAGACAAAATGAAGTCTAAAAATCCTTCCACCAGCCAGCATAGAGTGTGGATGGCAACTGGGCAGAAAGGCTTCAGAGCTGGGCTCTGGCCCCAGCGGCCAAGTGTAAGGCATGCCCCCCAAGACATGGTGACTGAGAACTAAGTGAGACCTGGCACACACTCCAGCCCTGACCCCAAGGCTCTGTGGGGGTCTCCCATCCCCCCTACTAATCTGCAATGGTGTAATATCATCCAGCTGCACTTGGACCTCGAATCTCATTCAAGGCCGACCTCCTAAGGTCTGAGCTACCGTCTACCTGAGGTCCTGTCCGGTGAGGGCGGTTCTCACTGGTGCGGCAGTGAAGTAGGCCTAAGAAGAATCAGGGATGTGGACTTGACAGGTAGAGATGGAAGGATACTTTTAGTAGGGCGAAGGCCAAAGTGGGGGATAGGGTTAAGGAGGGTAGGTTAGTGTTTGCCACCAGGGACAGAGACATGCTACAAAGATTTATAAATAGGATAAATCAAGGAGCCTGTGTGAATAGCCCCTTTATGGGAAGAGAGGGGACAGGGCAGGGCTGGACAACAGGAAACTTGAGCTCTGGCCACTCTTTGGCTCCATCAGAGAAAAAACAGACACCAAGACAAAAAAAAAAACCAGAATCATTACTCAGAGGAAGAGAGGGGCCAAGCAGACTGGATTGTGGCTCAGTGGTCAGGGCCCCGGGTCCCATCCACCCCTCCACCCCCCACCCCCGCACTACAGACAGTAACAACAAAAGACCCTATGAGAGAGCTGGAGGGAAGGCTCAGAGAGAAGACCAAGGCTTAAGAGCACTGGCTGCTCCCCCAGAGGTCCTGAGGTCAATTCCCAGCACCCACATGGTGGCTCACAACCATCTCTATTGGGATCTAAAGCCCTCTTCTGGCCTGCATTGCAGGCATACATGCAGGCAGAATACAGAGAGCTAAGAATCAGGGTGTGTGTGGGGGGGGGAGGGGGGCTCTGTGTCTAGAGATGCTGAACTGGGAAGTAGATCGAGTGTTTTAACATGACCAGTAGGAGACAGTTAGGGACCGTGCTGAGAAAAGGAGACTGGCAACCAGATGAACAGATGACACTGGCATCATTCAGAAGAGAGGTGACTCTGCCTTGGGTTTGATTGCCATGCTCAACCACTGACAAGCAGGAGCCTGCCCCACGCTAGACTTCAGCTAACCCAAATGTTGTCAGACGCAGATATCTTCGTGCTTCTCTGAGGCACAAGAAGCCTGCATGGAGCATCATGAGTAGGAAACATCCCTGTCCATCTGTGTGTCCAGATTTCTGGGATCAGCACATGGAAGATGGAAACTAAGTAGGGAAAAGACTGGCCTTCAGTCAGCCAACCAGAAATGGAAACTGAGCTAAGGGCTGGCCGAGGGAGAATCTCTAGACAGGTGACTGTCTCTGTTTCTCCTGGGATTAAAGGGAGTTCCCACCAGGACTTCTTTCAGGAAAGTCTTGAACAAACCAGGATGACTTGGTCACGCTGTTAAATGGCTTACATGTGATAATGTCTTTGGTTTGTTAAAGAGCCAGTGGGCACCCCATGAACTCTTCTTGCTCAGATGCATCTAGAACTCTCTCTCCAGAGCTGTAAACACTCATGTCCAACTGCCTGTCTTGGGAGTCCTGGACACACAGAACACTGTGCCAAAGTTCTAGCTGACTGGAGGGGGTGTTCTTCTTACTTAGAGGACAAGGACCTTTAGAAACTGCTGCAGGTTCTTTTAGGATCCTGAACATCTAGAATGTTCCTTTGGGTAATTGTTAGTCTGTGTACAAACTCTATAGTAGACTCCGAGCTGGACATCTGGGTGGCTACTTGGTCCTGCAAGGACCTCAGTGATACTGAAAGGGAGGCACAAGAAGAAATATCAACAGCCATGCCAGGCTGTCAATGCCAAGTACAGCTAGGCTGCCATGAACATATAGACTCTTTGCCCACGGTGAGCATAGCTCCTCACCATGACCAGTACAAGCAACTGGACTTCCCCTGGCTTAGGGCCACTCAACCTTCCTCTGTGCTGCTTTTGAGGCAGGCTGAGCACTCGTGGCCAGTCCCTCAGTGGCCAATTTTCTCTACAGCTCCAGTTCCATGCCTCCTCTGCCAGCTGAAATGGAGCCCAGCTCCAACTCTGTCCTTGAATTTGTGCAGACCAAAGGGCATCGGTGAATACCCAGCTCCCCTGTCCCAAGAGCAGGTCCACCCTGTTCTAGGGCCAGAGAGGAAGAACATGGCCTAAAAAGTTAGAATGGATAAAACTCCCCTTTGCCTCTGCCTTCTGAGTCACGTCTTCAAGGACCAAATGTTGTCAGTGCCCACAACATGTAAAGCCCTAGGAACCCACAGGAAGGGGCAGGGAGCACAAACACCCTCCAGGTTCCTTGCGCTTACTCTCCTGATTCTAGCACGGCTGTCCCTCTGTCCCCCTACACCACCCAGGGAGCACCTCAGCAATGTAGTGACAAGGACAGGGATAACCCAAAGCAATGCCAATGCACACAGCAGTGCTCACATGCTTTGCATCAGCCACTAGTCTGGTGGTTCTCAGCCTTCCTAATCCTGGGACCCTTTAATACCTCATGATATGGTGACACCCCAAACATAAAACGATTTCATTGCTACTGCATAACTGTTATTTGCTACTGTTAGGAATTGTAATGTAAATGATAGTTGATTTGTGACCCCAAAGGGGTCGCGACCCATAGGTTGAGAACAGCTGCTCCATTTAGCGTTCCAGTACATTTCTAGCCAATTGCTTTAGCTGCCCAAAGATCCAGTCATGTCTTCACTACCAATTTTTACTCCAAGAGCGCTTTCTTCTGGCTAAGCTAGGCATTGGACTTGGGCACAAGTGCAGCCTGACCTCAGTGAGCCCACTCGCCCTCATCACTCCATGTGGCTCCCTTCTTCCCTTAGGGTACAGAAGAATCGAGACCTGCTCATGGCTCACACCCTGGAGCTCTGTGCTCAGGTGGAGAACCTCCCCAGGTGGAGACCAGCTCTGGGGAGCAGTCTGCAGCATGAAGATGAGGTGAAACAGCTCCTTCTGTTTCTGCTTCTCTCTAGTTTCCCTCCGCCCTCTAGGGCCCAGGACAGAAATCTCACCGCTGTCCATCCACGTGTGAGTCACATGGCCAAGCTCCCAACAGAAGTACCTCTAGGATGTTCTTGGCAGGAGCCCAGGGAGACAGGAATACAACACTACTTTTGCTCAGAGTATATATTCTTCCTCCTGGATGCCCAAGGCTGCAGGGTCCAGGTTCCCTCACTGCCTAAACTCCCTCTCCCCCAGGCTCTCTAACTGCTCAGACCAGGTGATCTCTCCGTGTTCTTTTCCTCACGGTGTTACCCTGCTCAGTCTAGAATCTCTTGTGAGGCCCTCCTGTACCTCCAGTAACCAGCATGTGAAAAGGCACTGGGCTCGCCAATGAGAAGGAACCTGGGTAAGAAGAACCCATGGGGAAGTACTGCAAGCCTCCGGTTGAGCAGGCTCCCTTTCCTGCCCAGCAGGTTGTTGTGTTTCATCTTTTTAACACAGATTTCCATCCAATCTGCAGGGGCAGATGGGTGAGCAGCTGAGCCAGGTCTCAGGGACCTCAGTTCCCGGGGAGGAGCCTCATCCACCCAACTCTCTAGGCCCAAACCTCAGGGGACCTCTCTGAGGGTAAGGGACAGCCCAGGCCTCCAGGAGGGAAAAGTACCAGGGGCAGGTCTAAGCCAAGCTCTGGATCCTCCTCCCCTACTCGCTCCCATTCCTCAGAGAGAAACAGAGCAACTACAGGACAGCCAGATTCCCTGCCTCAGAGCAGACACATCCTCCACTCTCTGTGATTCAGAGAGGGGTGGCCCTGACTTCTCCAGACATAACTTCATTATCCTCAAAAATTCTGATGAGCATGGCCATGGTGAAAAGAAATTGTTCTTGAAGGCTGCATGGACCTTCTTGGTGATGGACACCAAAACAAACAAGAGAGAGAGACTCTTGTTTTCATAACGTAAAACCAACAGCTGATTGTTGGCCACTGTTCTGTCCCAAGTTAGATACTGGATTGCCAAGAGCTGGCTGACAGAACAATAGAGAGCACATATTGGATACCTACTGCGAGTTCTTCATTTGATATTCATAAGATAGCTGGGTGTGGTGATGCACACCATTAATCCCAGTACTCCAGAGAAAGAGATGAGGGGATTTCTATGAGTTCAAGGCCACCTTGCCTATGTAGAAAATGTCAGGTCAGCCAAGATACATAGTGAGATGTGATCTCAAAAAATATTCATAATAAATCTTACAAAGGCTATAGAAAAAGTAAAGCTGGCAGAATTTAGCCTTTTGTTTGAAGTCAAGTAGTGTGTGCGTGTATATGTGTGTATGTGTGTGTGTGTGTGTGTGTGTGTGTGTGTGTGTGTGTGCATGCACAAGCATGCTTTATAAACCATAGAGTAGGTCACGGGCAGCTAGAAGTCAGAAGTCGCTAGAGATAGTCAGAGGAACTTCGTGACTAATCATTAATTTAATTAAATAAAGCCGAACTGTGTTTCAGAACTAACTAAAACAGCTGTTGGATGATGCCCCAGGTTTTGACTCCCTCCACCAGTACCAGGACCAGCAATGCAGAGGACCCCATCTAGACTTCCGACCTAGTACTAGCTGGGTCCCTGCCTTCCCAACCCACAGAAGTCAGAATGGATAGGAATAAGCCACCCTGTTGCCTTCTAGTCTCAGGCTCCACAACAACTCCTCCTGAAGGAAGAGGCCACTTTCCAAAGCAAGTGATCACTTACTGTGAAATCAAAGAAGCAACGTCTAATTAGAGGGAATAATTAATGGGCAATTAGTCTGTAATGAATTAATGGGTATAGGCAGAGATCATCAGGCGTCTGACGTCCCAAAGAAACACAAGCAGAAGCAGCATGTCCTGATAGCTGCACACAGGGCAGGGTCTCACCCCACACCCTGAAGAAAGCACCCGAAGGACTCTGGTTTTGATCAAGCTCTACTTCTAGCTGCCATTGCAGGTAATACAGGGACAGCAGAACGTGTCACACATGTGCTGAAGATCGGATCCTCAGACCCAGCATGGAAAAGGTGCTGTGCAACAGGTAAGCTTGTTTCTTCAGAAACACATCACAGCAAAGGAAGAAAAGACAGCTACACACAGGAGCAACCGAAGAGTTCATCACAACGTACAGACCTTACTTAGATCCAAATTAAAAGGAATATTGTTTTTAAATAGGATAGAGAAATGCAAATATTAGCAAGACTTGTTAGTTTTGTCTAGACGTGATGATGGATGGTATTTCTGTGTTTTTCTCAGTTAGTACCTTTAGGAATGAAACGCCTAGATTTCTCTTCAAAATAATCAGAGGGCAGAAGGGACCAGGATAGAGCCTAAACCAAGACAGGCTGTGAGACCACCTCCAAATGATTGGAACTTGGGCATATGAGGGTTATTACATTATTTACTTTGATCTTACACATGCTTAAAAGTTTTAATTAAATTTAAAAAAAAAAAAAAAAAAAAACAATAGAAATCAGCAGGCAGAGGAGATGGCTCATTCAACTAAGTGCCAGCCATGTAAGCCTGAGAACCTGAGTCTGGGTCCCAGAACCTCTTCAAAAAACTGTCAATGGGAGGAGTCAGGGGGAGGAGGCAGAGACAACAGATCCCTGAAGCTCATTGGCTATCCAGCCAAACTGATGAGCTCCTGGTTCCGTGACAGACTCTGTCTCAACTAAATAAATTTGCTTAAATCAGAAGCTAGGTCTGATGGCACCTGGCATGTAATCCCAGGAACTCGGGAGGCAGAGACAGGAGGATGGTAGTTCATTACAAGATGACTGAGTTCAGTCCCAGAACCCACATGGTGGAGGGAGAGGACTGATTCCCACAAAATTGTCCTGTGGTTCCATATGTGTCTTTTACGCACATGTGAACACACTCAATGAAAAAATAAAATGTTATGTAATTTTTTTTTTAAATCTAAAAAGGGAGTTCAAGACCAGCCTGGGCAACTTAGTGAGAGACCACATCTTGAATTAAAAAATATATATATATCAAAAAAAAAAAGTATCAGGCATAGTGATACATGCCTGTAATAACAGCACTTAGAAAGTGAATGTAGGAAAAATCATGAGTTCAAGGTCATCCTTCGCTACATAGTGAGTTTCTGGCTAGCCCTGGCTACAAGAGAATCTGTCTCAAAAGCCAAATGAGTAAAGCAAATGATAAATCAGATCACTGCGTGCTTGTGGCCATGATGTAATAGACTCCTTGAAGCAGAACAGGTCCCTGCCTCTGGCCCAGGGCACCTGCTGTGTAGTAGCTTCATGCACATTACATTTTTGACAGCAGTCCTGACAGGCAGCCCCTGGCAGAATCATGCCATCTTCAGAAGGTCCGACTATCCCTTCCCTGGAGCATCGCCAGCCCCGGGAGGAGAGTCTGTACCAGAGGCCTGAGAGAAGTACTGTTTGGCAAAGCAGTACCCCCAGCAACTGGTTTGGCTTTGCTGTCTCTGCCTCTACAAGGGACAGAGTGGAATGTAGGTAGAAGAGAAAGGGTAGGTGCGGGAAAACCAAGGCCACACATGAACCAAGAACTAGGGCCTGTGCCCTAGCCCCGCCCCACCCAGACAGCCAGGCTACACCAACCCCACCTTGGACAAACACCCCACACACTGTAGGCTGCTCCCATCTCAGCACTTCCTGGAGCTACCGATCACGAAGGAAAGAAGGGGACAGCATTCTGAAGCTAGGGGCTGAGGGAGAGAAGGGGGTGGCCGGGGTCCTCTGGAAGGGAGGAACGAGAAGAAACAGTGCCATGGTTGGCACATTCCGGAGTTCAAATTTGTTGAGTAAATAATTGACTAAAACATGGAAGGCTTAGAAGGACGGAGGGAAGACTCGGCCCATGGAGAGAAGGAAGTAGAAGGATGCTGTTAGACTATGGAAACCCAGCCAACAGCCTTGTTAGCCAGTCTCCTGCCAGGTCCCCCACTGTCCCAGGCTTGAATTCGCAGCCCTTACCAGCCAGAAAGGGTGTGTGAGAACCACTTCGTGCTGCCAATAGTCCGCTTCTCACGGAGCAGCCTGCTCTGCTGAATGACCAACCTCCTCCACCTGCTCCTAAGGTGCAGAATGCAAGGAGATGCTCCACCCCAGACCCCAGCAGCCAATCAAGAAGCGGGCCCATAGCCCGCCTCTTGGGACACACTTGCTGTAGGGGACAGACCACAGTATTCAACCAAGGTACTTGTTCCATATTCATGGCCATGCTGGCCAGTCACGAGATGACCACAACAGAATCGCCGGTAGGCCAAGTCCACCTTGCACCTCCTTGCTCTCACTGATCTACAGGGTCTACAGGGCCCAAGGTCCCCTGGGAATCAGCCCCCCTCAAAGCCAGGGCAAGCAAGCACAGACATATCTCATGGCCAGCAACTCAGGAGACCTTGCAACTGATCCCAATTGCAGTACCGATGCTGAAATGAAAATTCTGGCTCTGCCACTTCTTGGCTACATGACTTTAAGCAAACCACTGAATGCCTCATAGTGACACAGGGTCACACTGCAACCCTTTCCTTCAGTCTGCACCCTCAGAGGGATGGGAGTATGCACAGAGAGAAGGCTTTCATCAGCAACAAAAACGCTCTATAAATGCAGGATATCATTATTATAAACAAGAGGCCCTGCCCACACAGCAAGGAGGGCGCAGGTTTCTGTCAGGCTCGGCAGTGCTCCCCTGAATCAGGATTTTGGCAAGTGCTAACCAAGCCAGAGAGCGTCAAGACTCTAAGTTCCACACTTGAAGGTCTCTGGACAGAGTTCTCCAGCTCGATAGGAAGGAACACGAAGCTTGTGAGCAGAAGTGGGAAGGAAGAAACAGGACATGGGAGGGATAGTCTGGACCTGTGATTTGTATTTGTGGACTGACCATGGCCATTTATCTGACCATCCAAGACTTGGTCTAAAGCAGACAACATGGAGAAGCCGGCAGATAACACCCAACGGCCCCTGGAAGAAAGCATGTCTCCAATCTAGGTCTTTACCCCTACTAGACCAATAACCTTATCAGCAAGAGTCTCTGGAGCTGGGGATATAGCTCAGTTGGTAAATCGCTGGCCTGGCATTGTGAAACCCTGAATTCAACCTCACCAGTGCACAAATTAGGTGCAGTGGCCTATTCCTGTAATCTTAGCACCTTAGTAGAGGCAGAGGATCAGAAGTTCAACATCACCTTCATCTTCTAACAAGTTCAAGGCTAGCCTGGGATACACAAAGCTCGGAATAATGACAATAATAATATTCTCTGAACATTTGCATTGCTATTTAGACACATTGGCTATTTTCCATTCTATCTTAATATGAGCCAAAGGAGGAGACCTTAGATTAATTATTGTTCTCATTTCTCAGCTGATATGAACAGGTGAGACATAAAGGGCATGTGGAATTATCTGGTTATACATCCTTAAAGGAGAGGAGAAACCAAGTGAGTACTGAAATCTCTCTTGCTCCAGCCAGGATGCCACGTTTCTCAGGATTCAGGATGTATGTGGTATATTGGGAAGCCTAGGCCTGTGCCTGCTTTCCAACTGCTCCCTCTGGGGGCTGTAGACATAATGATCCTCTCTGCACCAGGCTTAAGGGACTCAACCCAGGATTTCGCTGGCAATACTCCCTTACAAACACTGTTCAAACATTTTGATCCTGGACACTAGTCATTCCTAGCCAGGTGCATGCCTGTAATTCCAGTGCTCAGGAAGTTGTGGCATAACAGCTACCCTGGGCTACATAATAAGAGTTTCAAAACAACAAAAATGTAAGGCCTCTCTGAAGTTGTCAGTTCTAAAGAGAGCCAGCTGTGGGCCTTTTCTACTCTTGTCTTGACCACAAAAAGTGGTCAATTTTGAGGGTAGCAAGGAATAGAATCTTCTAGAACCTGCCTGTGTTCCAAGATGGGCTTGGATAGAGTAGCCATACAGTATGAGCTAGTCACACTTCAGGCAGGTGACTTGGAAGGTTTTCCTGAATTGATTATGTTTCTGGTCAAGAGAACTACACAAGGGCTGGATTGATGACTTCGTAGTTAACAATGCTCACTGCTCTTCCAGAGGACCAACCAGAGTTTGTTCACAGCACCCGTGTCGGGTAACCCACAACCACCTGCAAATCACACACACGCAGAGAAATAATAAAAGTTAGTCTTTAAAATAAGGAGAGAGAATTAGATACACACACAGAGACCCTCCATGTTGGGGAGAATAAAGGAAAGACAAGGAGGCCAAGGTGGAAGTAACTGTCCCTCCCCCGAGTGTACAGGACAGTCAAATCTCAAATCTCTATACAAATGGAGGCCTCTGATCCTTCAAGCCACTCTTCAAATAGCCTGTAAAATCAACTAGAGCTTCCTAAATCATCACAGAGGCAGGTTCTGGGGCTTCTATTTTGAATTTCTATGTTTTGGGGTGGCATGCATATGGGGGACAGAGGACAACTTTCTGGAACCAGTTCTCTCTTTCCCCCATGTGGGTCTTGGAGACTGAACTCAGATCATCGATCAGGCTTGCCAGCAGGCACCTTCCTCCACTAAGCTACCTTACCTGGTTTTTACTGTTTTAATTGACTTTACAAAAGGCTAATTGAATATGCTTATGAAGAACAACAGGATATTTTAGAATAAGTTAATTAGCATCCGTATCACCTCATAGTCTTATTTCTTTGTTGTGGAAACAGTTAAGTCCACTCTTCCAGCAGCTGTGAAAGGTAGAGTACATTATTGGAGTCACTGCGCTATGCAAGCAGTATCAGCAGAACCTCCTCCCGTGTGCAGCTGAAACTGACATCCCGGCTTTCTCCAGCCCCAGCTGATAGTCTTGGCAGATCAGCTGTACAGGAAATGCTCAGAGGCACTTTCCCATTCAATTGTTCCTGTCTTTGACAGATGAGGCCAGAGAGGTCGGAAGGATGGACACTGGGTAAGGGGAAGAAGGGTATGGAAGGAGTTGGCTTCACTTCACTCCAGCACCTGCTGGCAGCAGCTCCACCCAGACAACCAAGCTGGGCCTTGGTCAAGCCCCTCTCCTCCTTCCCTAGCAGACACAGGCTACAGAGAAGCCCCTTGGAAGGTAGAGAGAGTGGCTGTATTTAGTAGTAGAGTCCTCAGGGGATCCCATCTCTCTGCAGTGGATATCTAGCCCTACTATGTATGCTCTTTGCCAGAGCATCTAGGTAAAGGCAAACAACATTCTAGATAACATCACAAAGCCCTCATCTCTAAGGATGGCAGTATCACAGAGATGGCATCAATTTTGGTAAGCAGAGATAAAATGATGTCAGGGAAAAGAGACAGAGAAAAGCTGGAGAGACAATGGGTTCAATCCCTAGATCTCACCCTAGAGAAAGACCCAAATGTTGTCCTCTGACCTCCACACACACTCACACAGTCTCACTCACATACACTGCATGCCCACAATACCTATCTTTCTGCTGCCTCTCCTCGGCTCTGCTGCTGACAAACCAGGGCCAGAGAATCCTTTATTCTGGGGACCCATTTTCATGGGTAGAAAAGCAGCACCATGGTCTGTGACTGTCACTACAGTCTGCGACTGTAGCATTCTACACTCACAACAAACGGATGCCCCAGCTCCTGCGGGTTACAGGATGCATCTGCAAGGAAGCATCCCGAACCATGCAGTAGACTGGCTTGTCCCCCTACCTCGGCCTCCCATAGGCTCCCACGGGTACAGGAATGCCTTTACACATGAAGATTCCTCAAACTCTAGACACCCAGGTCAGTAGCTAGATCAGAATCACAAAAGCATATGACTGCCTGAGAAGAGTCTCCTGCTAGGGCTGGACCAGGGTGATAGACAGCTGTGTCCTAGGGTGAACACTGCAAAAGGATTGTGCCTGAAGGCAGAAAGGAAAGAATGTTAAGGCACTTGTGCCTCTTTCTGGATTCCCAGACTTTTTAGTTTGTACCTTTACAGAGAAGAATAAGAAGAATTAAGAAAAATCTCCAACTCTCTCTGCCTTCTGGTTCCAGTAGCCAGACCAGACAGTTGGAGATGAACTGAGCTTGGGAAGGGATAGAAAACCAGACTAGACTATTGCCCACTTAAACCACCTGTCTCTAGCCTGAGAACGTGTTGCCAGCACCAGAATAAGATGGAAGGGCACCAGGAAACAGAAGGTGTAACTTATGTCGCGCCAGCCCGCCCAAGGAAACAGCCTTCAAAGCTGCTGTCACCTTGTTGGCCCGTGTCTGGGTTTAGCCAATGAGACCTCACAGCTGCTTGAATGGAGTTCCTGAATGCTTTAGCACATCCAGAGAGACAGAAAGACAGGAATAGAACTGGGAGGCAGGGTGAGCATGCCTAAAGATGAGGAAAAGGAAGAGAATTAATGAGCTCTTGCAGGAATTAATCTTAAGGGAACAAACAAAAGCAATTAATGTGAAAGCATAGAACTTCCCTAGCTCAGCTGCTCCAGGAGACACTGCTGGAGGGCCAGAGAGGTGTCTGTCTTCTCTGTGGTTACAGGGAAAAAGAAACAGAACCCGTGGACCCCACATCTGGGCTCCAAGGCAGAAATGTGGATGATGACCAACTCTCACACCAAGGATGCTGAAGGTAAGTCCCCCAGTCTTGTGACTAGCTATGAAGACTTCCAGATGTGCAAACCATTAACAGGTGCTAAAGAACAAGACATGGTAAGTGGGGCTGCATGGGAAGCACCGACTAGATGCACGTCTCCCTTCCATCAAACCACCCTATCCTATGGGATTCTCCTCTCTGATCTACTGATAGGGAATCCAAGGCTCCTGGAAGCTAAATGTACAGGAGAGAAAGCTCATGCTTATTGGCCCCGACACCTAGTTCTGAATCGTGATCCATGACCCGTGACTTTCTCATCATATGACCCAACCATGTCACCTTGCACAGGTGGTCTAACTTCTTTAAATCTCGGTTCCATCATCTGTACAGCATGTATACTGTCATGTATGTCCCAACTTGTGGTAACAGTTAAGATAACAATGTAAAGCTCCCAGTGTGTGCTAGTAGGTGCACATAGCAACTGTTCAGTCGGAGTCCGATGTCTTCCTACCATCCCCTACTCGCCAAGACAATGTGCTCCTTCTTTCAACACACAATGGAACACCAAATGTTTGAGAAGGAGGCAAAGAAATGGAATTTACAACACCTTTATTTATATACCAAGCACTTTACTAGGCTTTAGGGTGGGGTATAGAGAACACAGGAGAGTCCTCGCCTTCAGTTTATAACTCAGCACACACAGTCCAGGAATGAATGTTGGCAGCATTGTGGCAGGAGCCATGGGAGACAAGTGAACAAAGACACAGCCCGGGATTCTAGAAAGCATGAATGGAGAGGAGGGATATGAACAGAAGCCAGCTCCTGTGGACATCCAGGAAAGGGCCCAGGGGCCCAGAGAGCCCATTCTTATATGACTTCTGAGCAAAGGCAGATTCTACAGTAGGGGAGGTCAGGAAGAGCTGACGGGAGGTGAAAGGGTAGTCACAGGGAGACTCAGAAAGAATTCATAAGCTACTAGTCAGCCATGCCTTAGTCTGCAAGCTGTGTGTGGGGGTCAAAGATGGCTGCAAGGTCTTCGGTGTTCCTCGCATTGCAAGGTGGAGCCCACACCTCGTTCTTCACATCTGGTTGGTCAGTTTGACAGAATATAAGAGATATGCTGCAATGTAGCTGATGGAGAAGGCCATAGTGGGTCTTGAAGTTTCTACTTTGGAATCTTGGATCTGTTTTGCTGTGTGTGTGTTTTCATATATATTTATTTTAAGGTGATGGGGTGTTGCACAAATTCTATTTGATATTATAATAAAACCCTGGAGCCAGATAGTGAGGAAAAGCTGAAATATCAGAGAGACAGAGAAACAAACCACAGTGACTTCTCACCCCGCCAATTCCTGACAGGCCTGTCTCCAGGAATCCCCAGCCTGCAAGTTTCTCCATCCTAGCCGAAAAGGGAAGCAGCAGGCCAAGGGGGGAAATCCTGCCTCCCCTGGCCTTATCTTTCTTTCCCTGTCAGGCTATCTCACTTCCTGGTTTAACTTTCCTAGTGCTAGAGTTAAAAGCCTGTGTTTCTCAAGTACTGGCAGCAGAAGTGTGGGATCCCAAGTGCTGGTCACCACTCCCTGACCTTCATGGCTTGCCTCTGTGGGTGGCTCTGTCCCCTCATATTTCAGACTATTTTTTATTAAATATACAATATCACCACAGATGGGGATGGAACCAAGGCATCACATGCTAGGCCACTGAGCTCCACTAGAGCCCAGGACGCTCTCTGAGACACTGCCTCTTGGAATCAAGTGACTTGCTTTGTCTCGGAGCCCAAATGACAGACCCAGATTCTAGATGAAAACTAGCTTCCCCTGATAGTCACATGGGATTCTCTCTGTATATCTAGGGGGACCTTCAGATGCTAACAAGGACAGTAGACCAAGAGCCACACACGGCCCATTGAGCTAAATGAAGGCAGCGATGTTCTGCGCTACCATATTTTGGGTTGTCTGCTAGGTAGCAACAACTTATCAGAACTAAGTCCATACTACAAATGAGTAGGACCCAGGGGCAAAAGGGAAGTAACTATGTGCTGGGAACAGGGAGGCAGGCATCAGAAACTCTGTAGTGAAGAGGAAGAGGGGAAATCCAGCTTGAGCTTTCCACTCAACTCATCCAGCTGTGGTACCAGATCAATATGACTTACAACACAATGTACCCTCGGGGAGACGATGGGGAACGTTGGTCTGTATAACTCTGCTTAGAACAGAACTTGGCCATCACTTTTTAAAAGTACCAATCTAGGGGACATAGCTGGGTCTTGCCTAGGATATGTAAGGCCCTGGTTCCATCAGCAGCACGCCCCTCCCCCTCCCCATAAAAAGAACCATTCACCAACAGTCAGATGGATTTCGAGCCCAGTAGCTCATAACTGTGTAACAGGAATCAGAAAGAGACAAGGTTTCCAGAGATTTGAGAAATCTCTCTCTCTCTCTCTCTCTCTCTCTCTGTTTTGTTTGTTCATTTGTTTTGTTTTTCCTGTGTAGCTCTGGCTGTCCTGAAACTCCATCTGTTCCCAAGATGGCCTCGAACTCAGTGATCCACTGATCCCTGCCTCCAGAGATTAAAAACACCCGTGAAAACACTTTCTATCACAGGGAAATGTGGCTAAAATCCCAGGCCTAAGGCAAGGGGAAGGGAAGGGATCCAAGTGTGAGGGGATGCAGGATGATAGGGATGGGAGCGGGAGGGGGCAACAGCATCTCCTCAGCAGGGGAGTCGAATGTTAGAAAACAAACCCACCAGTGTTTGCTGACACGTGCAAAGAGAAGGGCTCACACAAAAGCCACACATTATCCCATAATTATTGTCTCTCGCACGCCTGCAATTAACAGCTGTCTGAGAGGCGGCTGCTGGGGTAAATAAATGTTCACCCCCATTACAGTCAATCAGCCAGCTGAAGTGCCAATTAACAAGCCCACTGCAGAGACACTTGGGGACCAGCAGCAACTGCAGGAGGAAGTGGATGAGAGAAGATAACGTGCATCCTGGGCACCATCTGAAAGGATGCTCCGGGTCATTCAAACGAGCCTCACTGGGCAAGTAGACACCAAGTTCAAGATGACTGCATATATCTGTGTCCCTAGGAGCAACCCCTGGCCTGTGGGAGGCTGTGGAGGGAAGCAAATAAGAGAAGGCCTTCAAGGAGCTACCACCTCTATAGAGAGACAAAGGGAAAGAAAGTAGCCAACCAGCCAGAGTCCACAAACAGAGTTTATGCTGGTTTGTGACTAGTTTTTCATAAGCAGAAAACTCAGAAACACAGAAAAAGCATTCATGTTGGAGAAGTCAAAGCTGATTCTTTCGTCCAGTGGGGGACAGTCCAGCAAGCAGCTGAGAAGAGACACCCCTTTGCTGAGGCTGTAGCTTAGCAGTAAAGTTCTTGCTTAGCAGGCATGAGACCCAGTACCACCGGGGAGGGGGTAAGGACGGGGGACCACCACCTTGACAATATTTTGGGGCTGGAAAGATGGTTTAGTGGGCAAAAGCACTTTCTGCTTAAGCATGTGGACCTGAGTTCAAATCTTCAGCATCCACATAAAAAAATCATATTCAGGTGGCCCGGCAGGGTGGTGGGTGAAGACAGGGGCTGCCACGCTAACTCCAAGCTCAGTGAGAAAGCTGGAACTAAAAGAAGTAAGTAGGATGTGATGAAACATGACGTCAACATCTTCCTTGGGCCTCTACTCATACGCAAGTGTGTGCTCACGTACACGTACACACACACACACACACACACACACACACACACACACACACATACACACACACACATCCCAACTCCTTTCCTAGGAATATGAAGAAGACACAGGTCCTCTCCAGTCCTGCCTGGCATGCCCTGGGAAGGGCCAGCAGGGCCCTGTTCTTGCCACAGACAAGTCTTTAAGATGCAGGCCACAGTACAAGGATGATGCTTGTGGGACCACACTGGCTTTAGAAGGCCTCCATCGCAGCTTAACCTAAGAATTATCCAGAGAACTTTTATAAAATGTTGATGCCTATTTGCCTACTATGGACCAACCAAGCTGCAGTCTCCCTCAGGTGTCCATGTCACCATGCCTGACATCTGCTCAGAAGGCATGGGTATCAGAGCATCTCCTGACAAAGCTGAGAGGGATGGCAACAAAGTATGGCAGATGCCAATTCCATCTTCTGACCTAACAGCATACCATCAATGGAATAAATTCTCCATGGTGTAAAACCAACACAGACAATGCAAAAGACCCCAGCTGTACTTGGGAGTCCCGGGCCTGCACTGGGCTCAAAGGCTATCAGTAAAACCAGAGTAACAGAGCACCATCTACATGGAGCATTAGTCTGGCCAGGCTGATCTGTGCTTGGGTTTGCTTTTGTTTCTTTGTTTTGGTTTAGTTGTAAGCCAAGGTCTCAGTCTAAAGCCCCAGCTGGCATTAAAGTCATGATCCTCTGCTTCATTCTCCCAAGTGCTAGGATTACGGATAGGTATTAGGGGTGTTCATAACCAAGAGCTAAGCAGGAAATTTGTGACCTGCTGTGGGACATTGCTCTTGTACACTGGAAAGATTTGCTGCTTGCATTGGTTTAATAAATGCTGACTGGCCATTAGGAAATATAGGCGGGGCTAACAGACTAGGAGAATTCTGGGAAGCAGAAGAGCAGAAAGACCAACAGTGAGTTACAGAGAATACTGCTCTGAGCTAAAAGGTCACATGACTACACATGATAGAAATATAGGTTAACTTAAAGTATAAGAATTAGCAAGTAATAAGCCTAAGCCATAGGCCAAACAGCTTGTAATTAATATAGGCCTTTGTGTGGTTATTTGAGACTGAAGGGCAGTAGGTCCAGACCTCAGGGCTAGGATGGGCCAGAAACTTCTGACTACAGTAACCAAATATTTTGAAAACAGTTTTATGTCTGAGACCTGACCATCAGAACTCTGAAGAAGGGCAAGGATCAGGGGTGTTACTAAGCAGTAGAGCATTTGCCTGCCCTAGACTCCATGCCCAGCCAAAGGATGGGGGGAGGGGAGAAAACAGAAAGACAGAGACAGAGATACTGACACACACACACACACACAGAGAATGACTTTAGAAGCTAGAATCCTCTCCCACTTCCCTGCACACAACTTGACTTGTTAACGTGAACCTTTCTAGATTTTGATACACATCATAATCATCTAGGGATCTTGTTGAAGTGAGGCCTAGGATTCTGCATCCCAGACAAGCTCCCTGGAGATTGAAACGCTGCTGAGCCACAGAGGTTTAGGCCGGCATACCAAAGATGTCTGCAACACCCGAGTCCCTTCCCCATGAGTCTGGAAACTTTCAAATGGAACAGGTAAGGAAGTTCCCAGGAGCACATGCTCCACTCAGTCGAGAAGCAGATACACTGACCAAGCAAAGAAAAATGAAAGAGACCCTCTAAAAGAGAGAAAAGCCTGAGAACGCAAAATTCTAGCTCAGCTCGATGCAGGTCCAGAGATTCCCCCAACAGAATAGCAGATACCATGTTAAGAACTCACCAGCATCATCGAGAGCTCTTGTGCATTTGGAATCTATACAAAGGACTGCTTTGGGCTCCCCTTGACACAGAACTTTCCTCTAATTTAGATCATTCGTTTCATGTAGGATAGGGGAGACCTCAGCACAACAGTCCTCTGTAGAAAATTATCTAGGGGACAGTTTCGGCGATGAGTTCCGTTTCAACGCTAGTAATCTTCAAACTCAGTTTAGTATTACAGAAACATATTGTTAAGCTGGGAGGTAGCAGAGTCTCATGGAACAGAGCATGTTTGAAATACTGTATTCAATCAGTTCTACAGTACTTATTTCAAGAGAGGATTAAAAGAAACAATGTACAAAGTTGCCCATATTTTCCAGGTACTGTTCTTTTGTACATGCATCAACTAATAATCCTCAACAAAAAAAGAGGTAGGTTCTACCATCTTCCATATTTTGCAGATGAGTGAACTGTGGCACAAAGAACAAAGAAGTTAAGAATTAAAATGAAGATCATAGCTAGTTTCTTGGGGTTTCTGCTGCTGTATTTATGAAATGCCATAAACAAAGCAAATTGGGGAAGAAAGGGCTTCTTCTGGATTCATCATCAAAGGGAAGTCAGGGTGAGAACCCAAGGCGGAAAGCTAGAAGCAGAAACTGATGCATGCATAGTCTGTGGAGAAATGCTGCTTACTGGCATGCTCCTCATAGCCAGCTCAGCCTGACTCTAGGACAGAGGGGTGTTAAGTATCTGAACTGTCAGCCCAGGGAAAGGTGTGTGTTGAGGACAGAGTCCTATTTAGGAGCCCTTCACCATAGCCCTGTATGTAACCCCACCCCCAAGCCTAGGGAAGCTGGAAAAGGTATCTGTCTAGAACCACTTACTTGCTGGTTGCCATGGGAGATGCAAACTGATCAGAAACACCTTTGACAATGGAATATTTCAGAATAACTATTTTCAAACTAGTTACTTCAGCCTATAAAAAGTCACATAGCTTAGCGTAATAAACGTAGGTTGGTGACTTTGGCCATGGCTCTGACCTGGGATTCAGAAGATGCAGGGCCCAATCCAGACATTCTCCATCTAATTTAAACAAGGTTCTGTCTGGGATCGAGACTCTGTAAGGCTCATTACCAAGGCTCACCAGTGGGAGTTTCCTAACATAAAAGCCGAATAGCTTAACCAGGCACAGCCCATCCAAAGGTATCTGAGCTCTGGCCCTAACCGCCAGGCCTCCTCTATTAGTCACTAGCCTATTTCTTAGAAGTTTCTCCTCACTAGAAGATGTGTCCCATTCCCAGGACACATTGGGACAGGGCCTTGAAGATCCTCTATATTGTAATGTCAGCAGCCATGTACACAGTTCATCCTTGCAAGCACGAGCTACTGGAGAGCTGGTGGAGGAGTGACCCTTTGCGTTCCCTCACCTCCCACAGTATGCTTTGCTTCTCGTCCTGAGGCCTGGATGCCAGCCCGTGAAAGCCACTACAAAGAAAGCCACCTTTCTCTGAAGAGTCACTTGACCTCAGCGTTGATGAGAGGTACTGGGAAGTCAGCCACACTCACACCTGAACATACATGGAGACAGTGACAATGATTGCAGGCTACCAGGGTACCAGCGGCCTTACTCACTGAATCATCTCACCAGGCCCACAACTAACAGAAAAGCAGGAAGGCACAGGAGCAGACGGGATACTGAAAAGCAGAAGCTGAGTTAAGCCTGCCATGTTAGCTACAGCCCAATGACTACGCTGGGTATAAATGAAGATCCTAAGGCCTTGCTGTAAAAAAAAGTTGTGGCTGCTAGAGGAGCTACCATCTCAGGCCACCACTTCCCTGAGGGCGTGTGAGTAGGAGGGAGCCAAGAAGTAGGCTCCCTAGGCACTGACTCCCTCCCTCGCTGCCCCAGTATTGCCTGCAAAGCCCGCCTCAGCATTCTCAGAACCCCCTTCAAGTGCAAGCGGAGGTCTTCTAGATTAAGTTAAGAGAAGCTGTCAACCTGGCCCCGTGTGAATATGAACATGTGAGCCTCACAGAGTCACGCTGGCCCTACAGCATCTGCCACCTGCCTCCTCCTGCATGCAGCCTGGGCACCTGGGAAGAAGTGGTGAGCTGAGCATCGTGAGCAGCCACACGTGAGCCGTGACTGGCAGGCGGACTGTTGTCTCACTCTAACTCACAGCTTGTGTTAAAAGAGGAGAAATAAGAAGGCTCAGGGAGAAATGCCGAGAATAACCATAAATTCTACTTCCTTCCCCGTCCCCCAGTATGGTCATCTTAGAAACAGTTTCTTCATGGGTTCAAAGGGACAATCAAAGACGCCTCTGGGCAAGCTGAGAGTACAGTATACAGTTTGGGTGTGTGGCAGAATGTTTGAACGCAGAGAAGATGGGCACCTCTGTGAAAAGTACCCACATTCATAATGGGAGATGGTCCATCGATAAACGTTGGACAACCAACCTCTTTGCACTCTGCCACACTCCGGTAACTACCAGTTCTTGCCATCAGAAACCCACCATGTCCTGACCCTCTCCACCCAGCTAGAGGCAGAGCTGTCTGCTCACCTGAACTACCTACCACACTGACTTGATGGGTTACGACAGATCAAGAGGCAGATATCTCCAATCTAAGGCCCGAGTCAAACAGCTCCAATGCTGTTGTTTTAGTTGGAAGGGCTACAGTAGTGGTAATTAATCTTGCCATCTTGATTGGATTGAGAAAAACCCAGAAGATAAGCAAAGCACACCTCTGGGCGTATCTAAGAGGTTGTTTCTAGAGAGCTATGTCTGAGGCCTTGTTTAGTTTTGCTTTATTTTGTTTCAAGGGAAGACAGGAAGGAAGGAAGGGAGGGAGGGAGGGAGGGAGGGAGGGAGGAAGGAAGGAAGGAAGGAAGGAAGGAAGGAAGGAAGGAAGGAAGGAAGGAAGGAAGGAAGGAAGGAAGGAAGGAAGGGGGAAAGGATCACATGAATGTAAGTGGTGCCATCTCATAGACTGGATGGAATTAAAGGCAGAAAAAGGAACCCGCCCGAGCTGTGTGACTCTCTCTGCCTCTCTCTCTCTCTGTGTCTCTCTGTATCTCTCTCTCTTTCTCTCTCCCTCCCTCCTTCCCCCTTCCCATCATGCTTGGTTTGACTAAAACTTTTGAAACCATGATACAAAATAAAACCATCTTCTCAGAAGGTGCCCTGTCCTCCAGTATCCTCTCCTGGAGAGAGATAGGCTGGCACACCATTCGGATCTGTGGTCTGTGGGTCCTGAGCATGGTAACAAGAAGCCAACAGGGATCCAAACACACTGAGGTCGGAGCCCCACCCAACCTTGTCCAAGGCTGGCAGTTGGGACTATAAAGAGAATACACCCTAAAGGTAAGGAGATGTCTGGCTGCTAACACCTGGCCCACTCTGTTTACAAAGGGCAAAGTCCCTGTGGGAAGGGAGGGTTGATACCACACTCCATCTAAAAGGAAAGCTAGTCAGAGAGACTGAGAAGCAGAATGAGTTCACAAAGCTCACACAGTTCAAAGCCATGTGAATTTTTCACCTGCTCCTAAATCCTCCAGGTGAATAGTGCCAGCATTCTGCCTGAGTATTCCAGAGCCAGCTGGGTCCCATCCCTCTAGCCCCTGCTTACTTCAGCCTCTAGACTCTGAGATTTCCCACAGAACCTGGCCTGTGGTGGATGCCAAAGGCTATACCCTCCTGCTGGTCAGCACCACCGTGGTGTTGTATAAAGGAGATCAGTGGCCCTTTTCTCTGGGAACTGGTTTAAGCCTTTTCTGTCAGAAGCATCTCCCCAAAGCTGGACACTCGCGGGCATGGCTCCAAAAACTCAACAGAAACTCTACCCTCCATCACATCCATTGACCTCAGCAAGCAGAGGACAAGGTGAAGATTTACTGCACAAGGCCTGCCCTCCTACTTTCCTTCTTCAACTGTCTCCCCACACAGGGAGAACCAGATTGTCTTGAGCAGCCTCCTCTTTCTACATCATTCTTCAGCCCATCCCTTCAGATACAAGACAACAGACAAAAAGCAGCCCAGTTCTGAGTACATTCCAGGTCCTTCATGTTGACACAAGACAATTTTCTCTCTGTATAAAAAGAATCTATCACTGGATGTGGTGGTCTACATTTTTAATCTCAGCACTTGAGAGGCAGAGGCAAGCAAATTTCTGTGAGTTCAAGGCCAGATTGGGCTGCATATGGAGACCCTATTTCAAAGAAAATAGCCCAGGACAAGACTCAATAGATGTTTGAGTTTGAATAAAACTGGCCTCCATAGGGAGTGGCACTATTAGGAGGTGTGGCCTTGTAGGAGAAGGTGTGTTAGTAGGGGTGGGCTTTGAGGTTTCAAATGCTCCAGATGTAGATCTCTCAGCTCCTTCTCCAACACCACATCTGCCTGCCTGCTGCTTTCCTTCCCACCATGACAATAATGGACTAAACCTCTGAAACGTTAAGCAAGCTCCAATTAAATATTTTCCTTTATAAGAGCTGCCAGGGTGCCTCATCACAGCAATAGAAATCCTGACTAAGACAGCAGACAAAGCCCAGACTATGAATCTGAGCAATATACCTCTGTTGAAGCCCTGACTCTGTGACCCTAGTGAGTAGTATGATCTCTGAGCCTTGGTTACCTCACAGATGGAAGTTTCGAGGTTCCAACAGGTGATATGCGGTACAGAATGTAAGAAAAAGCCTGGGGTTCCTTATATTCTTTCCGTGTTTCTCAAATGCCATGTGATGACTCACCAGTGGGTGTGAAACCAAGGGTCAAGGCTATATTTGGAAGAATGGAGGGAAGGGCTTCCTTGAACACAGCAGGAAGCTGTGGCAAGTAGAGGTACCACACTTGTTACTGGAGCAGGATTTGAAAAAGCATGCCTGAGTCTCACAAACATTCCCACCAGGGGTCACCTTTCAGACTTCCTTGATGGCATTTTCACCTGTGTAACTCGCTCTCTGCCTTCAGCAGATTGGGATGGTAACTCCTTCGGGATTAAGAGTCACATCTCTAGGTCTCGGCCCAGACCTCAGACCCCAGTCCCTGCCACCAAACTGGGCTCAGACAGTGAAAGCAGGTGATAGATTGGAACACATCTACCAAAGAGAAAATCAAGTGTGGACTGACTGGTCAAGCAGATCCAAATATGTTTACAGAGGTGGATGGAGGGGCTAGACTGAGACCTGTGTCTGCATGGTCCATGCCAGGAAACATACACAAGTAGAAGCATCTGTGGGGACAGAGACAACACAGCCTATCCTGCCTCTCTCCGGATTTCCCAATCCCTGAAGGAAAAAGGAGAGGACCAGCCTGGGAACACACACGTCTTCCTCTTTGTCCCACCCTATCCTTCTCCATCTCTTTTGAGGTTGATCCCCCACCCCAGCTCAGCACCCCCTCCCCCAAATACCAGCTAACTGGTTACCCAGGCAACTCAGCTGGGAGGCTGCCAGTTACCGTGGCAACCCAGCATGGCCACCAGGCTGTCTTGCATAGGAAGGTCAGGGGACCAACCAGGCTACAGAGCAGCTGGGATGTTGCTGGCAGGATTGGCCCAGGGTGGGAGGCCCACATGCCTGAGGGAATTAAGTTCCTGCTGTCTGGGACCTCTGTTTCCCATGAAGCAGCCTCCTCCAGTGAGGAACATGAACCACATGCTGAAACCTCCCTGGTTCAGTCACTGAAGCCTGATCCTGCCAGCCAACCTATTTTTTTGTTTGTTTGTTTGTCATTGTTCTCTCTATATATTCTGGTTGCCCTGGAACTCACTGTGTAGACCACTGCCAGCCAACCTTTCAAATTACATTCGTGTCTGTGTATGTATGCATGCACACGTCACAGAGCTAGATAAGTTGCAGGAGTCAGTTCTGTGCCCCACCACGTGGGTCCCAGGTATGTCGGGAGCAAACCCCTTCGCTTGCTGAGCCACCTCACCAGCCACCCACAACCTTTTTATAAAGTTATTGTCACTTCACATCAGTGATTGTCACATCTCTCAGACTGAGTAGCCACTGGCTGTCATGTTAGGACTCAGGACCCTTTTCCCACTCTGAGCACATATAGGAGTCAACATACATGCAATTTATATGTCTCCACACGCATCTACAGGCTATTTCTCCATGAAATATTTTTATCATCTGTGTGTCTTGTATAAAGTCTTAATTCGTGATTGATGTCTTTCTTTTTTGGTTTTTGGAGACAGGGTTTCTCTGTGTAGCTCTGGCTGCCCTGGACCTCACTCTGTAGATCAGGCTGGCCTTGAACTCACAGACATCTACCTGCCTCTGCCACCCAAGAGGTGGGATTAAAGGCCATCACTACCTGGCCTGTGAAGTTTCTTGATTGACCCATACAAGCATGTTGTCTCAGTTTGTGATAGAGCCACCAAAACTTAGCAGTTACGGAACTTCTTCAAAGTCACAAAGCTAAGATGTCTCTGTCTGGGAAAATCTTTTTCTTCTCAGGATCACTTAATAGAGTAGTTCTCAACCTTCCTAATGCTGTGACCCTTTAATACAGATCAGCATGCTGTGGTGCCACCCAACCATAACATTATTTCATTGCTACTTCATGTAACTAATTTTGCCACTGTTATGAATCACAATGTAAATATCTGATATGCAGGCTGTCTGACACTCGACCCCTGTGGGGGTCACAACTCACATGTTGAGTACTGCCAACCTAACAGAAAGCACAGTCTTTCTGGCTGTGCTATAGAATATATGTTTTATTCAGAACAATCATTTGCCTGTTCCCTTGTTAGATTGTGAATTATAAGATTCTTAAAAACAAAACAATATTGTAGGACATTGTTTTGGAGGGAAAACAAACCTTTTTTTCTTTTTCTTTTTTTCTTTCTTTTTTTTTTTTTTTGCAACCTAGGACCCTACACAGTGTACACAGTGGGTAACTCCATCTTAGGGAAGATGAATGTCAGAGGGATGGGAATCTGGAGTTTATGCCTCACTGTGGCTCTAGCAAGTCTCTGAGCACTACACCACGTTCCCATTCATAACCCACCACCCATAACCCACCAAAACAGCTTTGTGTGCTTTCAGATCTGCAGTGAGGTAGTCCCAGGTTCAGGTGAGGCAAACAGGCTGACTATAGTCTTCAGACAGCCACTGATGTTCATGATGACCCAGGAAATGAGCAAAATCAAGAAAATGACCTCAACACCCAGAGCCAGGTTGAACTTACAGGGTAATCACAAGCATTTGGCTAAATAGAAGCAAATTGGCATTTGCAACTGGAGATGCACAATCTTCTCGGGAAATGATGAGTCAGACTGGGTAGACAGTGACCTCACCTTCACCAAGCACTCTAAGCCAGTTCCCTGAAGAGTTCCTGCCAATCCCGGGAAGACACAAGTGAAACCAAGGAAGCTGAGTAGCCCTAAAGTCTAGGGACCAAATGTTTATCTACAAGGTATAGGTGTCACCGCACTGCCTGAATCCACACAATAAAGACCAACGGTCTACAGAGATAAACAGGCACCTCAATACCAACTATCCCACTGCATTTCCAGCAGTATACCTGCCTGGATTTTAATGATGGCACAAAAAAACCACAAAATATTACTATTGAAACAGTGAAAAATAATTAACACCATAAAAGATGTTATAACTTATGTGCTAGCAGTCAGGCCACAAAATTCTGTGCATGTGTATATACATTCATGTTTGTGTATGCATGAGTGTGTAGGCAGGCCAAAGGTCAATATGGGGTGTCTTCTTTTACTGCTCTCCACCTTATTGAGTTAGGATGTCTCACTAAATCTGGAACTCATAGATTTGGTTGGATTTGCCGGCTACAAACCCCAGGGATCCTCTTTCTCTCCAGTGCTCATTACAGCCACACTGATGGGCCCTCATGCTTTGCACAGTACTTTACTGGGTGATCCATCTCCATTGCCTGAGAAATGCATTCTTTTAAAAAAAAAAATTGATTTTTAAAATCCTGTGTATGGGGGGGGGGGTGTTTCTGAGTTTCTGTGTGTGAGAACAATTGCTTTTGGAGGTCAGAGGTGTCAGATCCTCTGGAGCTTGAGTTATTGGTGGCTGTGAACACCTGAAGTTGGTGCTGGGAACTGACTGAACTCCAGCATATACTCTTAACCACCATGCCATCTTTCCAGCCCTACAATTTTTTTTTTTTTTTTTTTTTTTTTTTTTTGGAGACAAGATTTCTCTGTGTAGCCCTGGCTGTCCTGGATCTCCTCTGTATACGAGGCTAGCCATGAACTTGAAGATCCACCTGCCTCTGCCTCCTGAGTATAGTTCAACTACAAAATGCATTCTTATACATGACTACTAGGCCTGTAAATAAGTGCTTTTGAATATAGAATGTGGCAAACTTTATCCAAATGTTCTTTAAATATGCAGCAATTTTACTTTTAGAAGTGAAACCAAGGAGGAAATATCAGTGATGTATGAAATGATTGAAATATGTATGTTTCATTTCATAATTGCTTATAAAAGGTGTGAAATAGCTACTTTAACATAAACGTGAAAATTGGAGCAAAAGTGTATTAAAATCCTAGGAAACCACCTTAAAATATCGTAAAAAAAAATAACAACATAGAAAATGCTTTATCTGACAATAACGTATGGCTGACTAGGAATTTGAATGGTTTAGGCATATTAGAATATATTTTTAATCCCAGCTTAGGAGGAAGACCAATGTCTGAGTTTGAAGATAGCCTGGTTTATATATCAAGTTCCAGGCCAGCCAGGCCTACAGTTAGACCCTGTCTCAAAACAAAACTAAACAAACAAAATGTTATGGCATATATATATGCATGTTGTCACAACAAATCTACTCATATGTTTGTGACTGAATTCTAAAAAGATACATCAACCAAAATGCTTGAATTAGATGCCAAATTTCTTTTCATGTTTCTATGTTTAATAACTATTTAATATAGAATAGAACTTTTGGAGTATAGACCATCATATCAGTTCTGTGCCTTGAGTTTTATCCTAAGGAAAAAAATTCCTAAATGCCAGGGGCGCATGGGAGGACCCTTACAGACTAAAAAAGAGTACATATTGTGTTTATTTGTAAAAGGAAAATAAAGCTGACAGTCTAAAATGTTCAAAAATGGCTATGTAAAATACACTGCACCCACATGCAGGCTATAAACAGCGCTTTCAAAAGCAACACTTTTTCTTTTTTTAAAAAAAATCCAGTGTGAAAGCGAAGCCTGCATGTTTTTAAGCTTGCAAGCACCGAAATCAAGGAGTGGAATTCAGAGTCTGACTCAAATAGGAAAGGTCCCTACGGTGCAGGAAGCTGTTGTGAAGTAAGGAGGCTGTGTCCCGGGATTTCCCCGGGCTGTCCTGAGGGCTCAGAGGGGCTTGGAGGTTCTGAGAGACTCTACTGAGCATGAATGACCGAGATGCACACACAAGAGTCTACCTGAAGTAAACTTAACAACTTCCTGCTCCCCACCTAACTCCCAAAAGAAGTTTGGTTCTGAAAGCATTTTAACTAAAGAAACGTTCATGCCAGCTAAGCCAGCCATGTCGTCGACCTCCTGCTAGGAACTTGCTCTCATTAGCCACCGTCCTCCCGCCCTGACTCTGGATTTTCCAGGGATCATCAAATGGGCTGCTGGGCAAGGAAGCAGCATCAACCACAGCCTGCTCAGCACCCTGCAACAACTCACCCCGTGTGGGGTACAGTCCTAGGAGCCCACCCCTGAGCGCCACTGGGCCTAGATGAGGGCAGGCGCCGAGCTCCTCGATTTCCTCAGTAATTACTTCATTTGCACCGCACAGGAAGAATCCAACTCAGTCATCCAGGCAGACACACTAAATGTAATTATCTATGTAATGCGTCCTGCACCATAGCCTTCCTGTGGAAAAAAAAGGAAGAGCAGCCAAATCGGGGGAGGGAGGCCCCTTTGTTTCCAGCCCACGCAGCACGCCACCAGGATTAATTACACACGGCGCTAACACGTTTATCACCTCGCCACCCGATGGGGAAACCAAGGACTTTTAATAATTCATATCTGCGGCCCAGCACTCCGCGGTTGTGCGGAGACACAGAACCCTGCTCGCTCCTTTCTGCAAGCAAAGCTCTGCGTTTGTGCCGGTGCCGGGGCTGCACTTGGAACCGCTCTGGGACACTGGCGCCCTGCCCCCCCCCCCCCCTTTCCCTGGGGCCGCCGGCCGAGGCTCGGCGACACGGGCCCACTGGACGGGCTTGGCTCTTGCCCAGGCTAAAACGCAGCTGCCCAGAGGTGGAGGCTGCAGCTGGAAACCTCCCCACTTCCACTGGGCTCGGGGGCCGGGGGTTAGGGACCAAGCCAGCACCTGCAGTGCCCCGCAGCCATCTGGATAGGGGCTCCAGCAGAGGCGTGCCAGCCAGGGCTCCGCCCACACATGCTGGAGACCCGTGCCTGAGTGCGCCACTGGAAGATGCCAGATGGAGAGCGAGAGGTCTAGAGGGACTTGGAAAGTGTTGCCCAGTCCTGAAGGCCACCACCTCTTGGGACACTTACTGGAAGCCATGTCCTTCTCTCTCCCCCGCTCCCCTCCTCCCACTATGCCCTAGCCTGTCTCTCCCTGCATCCAGAGTCTTCTACCTCTCACTCCCCCTTCCGGACTGGCCTGCAGTCAAAGGGCATCTCCTAGTAGCCCCTCCCCCTCCCTTGACCATCGCTGACCACTTCAGCCCCAGACTCCTCACACAATAGCCCAGTAAAGGCTCTAAACAGCAGCAGCTTGCTTCGGCATTACCAACACTACATGTTCCTTCTCTCCTCATCTCCCCCTGCCCACACACCCTTCAGCTGACGCCAATGAACCGCAGACGCCCCCTAAGAAACCAAGAGCCTCTGACCCCTCCCAGTGAAGGAGAGCCTCCATCGACCTGAACCTGACCCCTGAACCCTTCCATCTCTCCTTCCTATAAGATTAGATGAAGGGTGGGGCTGGACCTTGGAGGTTGCCAGCCCCAAGGCTGCGGTCTCCCAGGAACGCAATTCAAATGTAATCAGTTCATACGGTGTTGGCCTTTCTTGAGGATTCGGAAGGGGGTGAGGTCACAGAAAGACTATAATTAGCATTCTCAGCATCCATGATCCCCAAGTCAGGCTGCCAAGGCTAAGGATGAAGAAGGCAGTTCACTGCAGTGCGTGAACCCTGGCCTGTGCGGCCAACACGGGCTGCCAGCCCTGCCCCAGCCCAGCCTTCTTCCTCCCACCTTCTAGAACTGATGCACCTAAATGGACTCACCGGCTGGGCCTCGGAGGTGTGATCCCGCGCCGAGAGCGCTAAATGCGATTCCGGAGCCACCCCTCCCCCAGCTCGGGCCAGCTGGGGTCCTCCTCCCCCGCCCCTGGGGACCCTTCGGAAGAGCGGGGCACTGGATCTAATCTGATCTAATCAGTCATCTTTCCCGCTGGCAGGTCCCTGGCTCCAGGAAGAGGATGCTGTTGTGGTTACTGCAGGATCCAGCACCTTTCCCAGGCAGAAGCAGCTGGGCATGCTCCATCGGCTCCCGTGGGGATTTCAGGACCACGTGACTCTCCCTCCCCAAGCTGTCACTTAGGATCAGGAGTAAATAGTCCCCGGAAAGGTTTAACTCCATCCACACCAGTGACAAGCTGCTAACCACCCTTGCAGCCCTCCCCTCAGAAGAAGGGGTTGGTGGGCGCAGCCTTCCTGGCCTCCCACAGTCAGGGCAAGACTGCCCCCCAGAGGGCATCTGGGCCTGCATATGGGTAAGCAGCATTTTCGGAGTCTTCCCACGGAAGACTGCAGAAAGCTGGAATTTTTTGCCAGTGGGCTTAGCACTATGGTGGGGCCTCGTGCACCCAGTCTGTCTAGTGGTGGTCTTTCACTCTGTGATGTCCTCATACAAAGGGACCATCTCTGGGTACCAGGAGGACTTTGCTGGAATCCTGGTGCTTCCATATCCCCCAAAACAATGAATTTGAAAGAAAAATGTTAGGAGAGAGCTGGGATCCATTTATAAAACACCAGGATCTAAGTCTTCAACCTAGACTGGTCTCTGGTGACCTTGGATGAGGCTGCCAGCCATACCCCCCTGTGTTCTGCACTATTGGTGAGCTTTAAACAATATAGCTGAAGCTCCATCCCTGCTGTAAAGTCAGTGGCCTCCCTATCTCTAGCCTCTACTATGCCTCAGCTTCTTTCCTTTCACACCTCTCTGGAAAGTAGATTCTCTATGACAATGGGTAAGTGCAAGGGAAACCTTGGTTTCATAACCAGTATCAAAAAGGAGTAAGAGCGATTTACCCTGATGTCCTTACCGTACATCTCTGCTGCACCTTCCACAAAGCTGGAGACCATACTGTTGAGATTATTTTTTATCACAGAAATATTCCAAGAAGCATGGATTAAATGTCAACTCCATGCAAGGCGCCAACCACATAATTCTATCATTATTTATTAGTGAACTGTCTTGATTAAAAAAAAAATAATAAAAAGCAGCCTGGGATACATGAGGCCTTGTCTTAAAAGAAAAAATGAACAAAGCAGAAAAGCAACCTCTTCCCACTCAAACCTGAGTGAGTCTCGTCCTAGCTGTGAGCATCCCTGTATAAGCAACGTTCTCACACCTGAAGTACTCTTCTTCCAAAAAAATCTACTTTAAAAGTCACAAGACAGCACTCCCTTCTCAGCACCCAAGAAGAGATTTGATGAGGTAAAGTCAGGAGCCTGGGAGGTACCTAAGGGGCAATCCTCCTCATCCCTGCCCAGAGCAGGTTAGCATGGAGCGTGTTAGCAAGCAGCGGCCTGGCTGCTCTCTTGAGAGGGTTTCCCTCTCCTCTCCTTAGCTTGAAGAGCTGTCAGACTGGTCCTCAATGACTCAGGGAAAGCCTCTCAGCTAAAGGGGCAGGGAAGTTGTGAGTAAGGGCCCAGTGCCAGCCCAGTTCACCTACCCAGCTCTCCAGGACTTGGCAAGGATGCCTGGTACAGGTGGGGCCGAATTGGCTTCTAGGCAGCCAGAAATGGGGGGGGGGCCTCTTGGGGAGTCTCTGGCCTTGAGAAGTCCATGGAGCAAAGTAGGGTTGGGAAAAGGATTCCAGTATGCTAGAGGGGAACAAACGAGGTCAAGGGCCCCAACCCACATGCTGTACAACCCTCAGGCAACTGGAGAGGGCAGCCAACAGACAGGCCTGCTGGGCATGTTTCCTCTTTGGCAGACAGAGGGCAAGAGCTACAGACGAAGCTCTGGTTCTCCTAGAAGCCTGAGCCAGAGAGGTGGCTGCTTCTAGGGGACACAGAGGCTGGGGGCGGGGAGTGGGAAGCCAACTGCATGGTTGGGCTGGGCACAGTGCCTTTCTGCTGGAGAGCAAACTGGGAGATGTATAAGGGCTTATGGGGCTGGCAGGATGGAGGAGGTAGAACTGAGAAAACAAGTGTTCTTTGCCAAGTCTAAATCTTTCTTCTGTTAGCCCAGCCGAGAAGCAAACTGCTCCTGGGAAGGGCTGAGGAAGGAGGATCCCCCCCCTCCTCCACCCCGCCCCGTGCCCAAAAAAAACCACCTCTGTGATCCTGCCTTCCTACTCCAGGTCTAAATTCACTTCACTCTTCACACCCCTTCAAAGAACATCTCCACGTCCCACACGGTCCTGGTGGTCACTAAGCTGACAGACTGACTGCCCCTCGGTGCTTATCTTTTACCCAGAGACCTTGCTCACCCTGGGCTCCTTCACCCAGACCACAGCACCTGGGAACCAGGGAGGAGGAGGAGGTCTGATGGTGAGGATGTCGGATGAACAACTGTGGATCCAGATTCAGCTCCATCCCTGACTAAAACAGCACCTTTGCACTGGGAACGTGACTGCTTGGGCCTCAGTTTTCCTCATCTGTAAATGAGGTTTGTCTGTACCTCAGATCATCCCTCACCTTCTCTTTTTATCTGTCTCATTCTTTCCTATTCTGAGTGACATTTGCCTTTCTTGGGTCAGCTGATAGGTCCACTATACCAGAATTGCTGTCCTGTGACTCCTTTCTTCCATCCTGTCCAAAGGACAGCAGAACAGTTCTTGGTGACTATACCTTAGGCCTAGAGTGTCTTCTCTGAGGATCTGCTGGACTCTTGATGACCCGCACAGCCTCTAGGCAACTACATAGGCTTCATCATCCAGCTCTTAAACACCGGTGGGCAGAGGCCTGGCTTCTGCAGGTCTGCTTCCCAGTAATCTCTAGAATGACCTGAGCAGTTCCTGAGGTCCCAGTAGGTACTCAGTTGGTATGCAGGAAGTATTCAGACTGGATCAGGAAGGAGTGCTAGGGCTGGGTGGGGCTCCCTGGGTGGAGAAGCAGGGGTCATCAGGGTGTGGTTCTATAGGCCACCTCTCTGCCATGGTTCCTACATTAACAACTCCAGAGGGAGAGGCACTCTTGAAGACAGAAGAGACCTGTTTCCAACAGGCCTCTAGTGAAGGAAGCAAGAGACCAAGGCCAGACTTCCTATTGGCTAGGAATTACTTTTACACAGCTGGCTCACAAGTCCACCAGACCCACAATGATAGAACTGTAGTAAGGGATTGTCAAGATGCCCCCAGTTCCTGGCAATGATACAGTGGGTCAGCGCCTAACAAATCCTTTTGAAGACCATGTGTGCTCTGCTGCCCTCCCGTGGATCAGTGTGGTAAGTGCACACGGCCCCCCAATGAACAAAGTGGCAAATGACAGTTTTAAAACCTCAGCACACTGGAGCAAATACATCAGTAGCAAGTACCATGAGGCCTGCCTCCCAAATACCATGACGGCACCGGCACAGAGAATGTCAGTATTTGCTCCTTTGAAATGCTACTCCCCATGATAAAAAAAAAAATCTCCCCAAATTGTCTGAACATCCAACTCTTTTTAAAAATTGCTTCTTGAGATCTTTATGTGGAGTCTTTATAGTTTCTACTTTACCTCCCAAACAAATGTCAGAAGCCTCGATGAGACTTGATTGTTCGTAGAAATGAAGATGTTGTTCATTCACTGGTAGGCTCATTTGACAGGGCATGAAGCCCCAGGCACCAAGGATGCTGAGGGCAGCTACGGCATCATGGTAAGAACACAGCAGTGAAATCACCCACAGGAACTCCTCCTGAACAACTGTGATGCGCATAGAAGCCCCACAGAGGAGAGAACGTCGGAGGGACAAGGAGTCTGGTCCTCACATACGAGGAACAACATACACAGGCCCTCCTCAAGTGGAAAGGAATGAAACAATTGACAAGTAGGAGCCAGATGTCCGGGTATATGAGGAAGAGAAAGTGCTCTGGGCACATGGAACAGCATGTGCAAAGGCCCTGTGGTGGGGCCGAGTTTGAGTGAGGAAGGAGGAGAAGGGTGAGCATCAGCATAGGGCAGTTGTGGGAGAGAAGGTCCCAGAGGTGGGCAGGTCACCCCTCTTAGATGGTAAATTATTTTAGGTTTCTTTCTATTTTCAATGAATTGTCTGTGTGTGGGTATGGGCAGGTGCCCACAGAGGTTCCCTGGAGCTACAGTTCCAGGCTGTTGTGAGCCGCCTGATGTGGGTGCTGGGAATTAGTCTTGGGTCCTCTGGAAGAGCATGCTCTTATGCTGAACCATCTCTCCAGCCTCGAGGTGGTAAATTTGAAGGATGGAGGAGATGGTGTAACATGAATGAATAAACCCAGCAACTGAACACTTACCAAAAAATCATTAAGCTGATGTTCACAAGAATGAAAAATGCATAACACGTTTGAGTGAAGCAAGAGCTGGATGTGGCCTGACAGAAGGGCTTAGCAGTCATGTAACAGAGCAATTCCCAAATAGGTCATGTGCAAAAGGCCTTTTTTTTTTTTTTCTTTAAAGATATAGTTAACACTGCAGGGGAGGGTAGAGCTCACCTTTCATCCTCATATTAGGAAGGCAGAAGCAGGTGGAACTCTGTGAGGTCAAGGCTAGCCTGATCTACACAGCAAGTTCCAGAACACTCAGGACTAAATAATGAGATCCTGTCTCAAAAAGGGGGTGTGGAGGGAAAGATGACCCAGCAGTTAGGAGCACTGACTTATCTTCCAAAGGACCCAGGTTTGACTCCCAGCATCCACATGGCGGCTCATAATCATCTGTAAGTCCAGTACTGGGGGACTCATCCTCTCCTGGGAGATGTGACCTCTGGTAGTCCTGCACACATGTGGTACAGAGACATACATGCAAGCAAAACACCCATACACATAAAGTAAATAATATAAACTGGCTGATAATCAAGCTGGTGGCTGTGCTGGCTGGTTCTGAGAATGGGACTGGGGGAAAAAAAAGATGACACCTAGCTGTCTTAAGGGTTGAACATTTTTAAATTGCCGTCATCATCATCATAATCATCATTTTTATGACTAGAAGGAGGAAGAATACTGGACCTCACAAATGCTAAACAAGTGCCCACCACTGAGCCATATCTCCAGCATGTTTTCACTTAGGTCTCCCTAAATTACCCAGGCTGGCCTAGAACTTAACACCCACGTCTCAAGGGCCACGGAGGCCCCCAACCAGGAGAACAAGAGCAGCTAAGCCTGGCCTTGCCATTGCTAGCCTGTTTCCTCCCAAAAACTCAACCCCTAACATTCCACACCCCAGTTCACATCTCAATGCCCTGTCTCTTTCCCTCAACTCTATGACATGAGATGAGCCAGTCATTCTGTAGGTCCGGCCCAGCCCAGCACTCCACCACCCTACCCTAGAAACCTTTCTGTGACTGAACTAGTCACACATAAGCCAAATGACACATGCTGTTATCTATTCGGTGCTTCCCGGTGCCTCTGGGTCACCCACAGATCCAGCGGCCGGACCTAAGGTAATATACCAGATCCCTTAACCACCTCCCTTCCCTAAGAGGTAGCTATGACTAAGACAAAAGCCAGACCAGAGATGAGGTATAAAAAGGAAATGATCTACTCACTTGATGAAGTATACAGCTCCTTCCGGGGTTGAGTCCATCTCCCAGCCCTTAGGCAAACCTGCAAGGAAGTAAAAGCCACAAGTTGAGAAGCAGCTTCTCCTCTCCTCTCGCCCCTTCCCATGAGCCTGGAATGGCGGGAAAACTCCAGGGGAAGCCACATTGTCCAAACAGCCACTACACCTTTCACGACTTTCTATGCCCATTATTTCTAGCATTCAAGTCTTCACTACTGAGAAGAGATGGCTGTAGATGGAGGGTCCTCTAGCAATGTGTATACCAAAGAGCAAGGCAACAAAATGAGCCACTGCTTGGTGGTGTTTCTCATTTTCCCCACAAACCTCTGAGCATTAGTACCGGGCCAGGTCCAGAGTCAGACCCTGAGACACAGCAGGGAACCCACAGATGCTTGTCCTGTAAGCTCCTCAGAAGCCAATGCTGGTGCCAAGGGTGGATGGCTCACCCGGACTCAAAGGTCCTTAGCACCTAAGATCTAACTGGGACACAAGTCTCTGAATCTCAGGCCAGTGTTAGGACCTCCAAACTGCCACTTTGCCACAAGACACTGAGGACCTGGGAAACAGGTCCCAGAAAACAGAGACTGGCTTTTGAATTTCAATGGTGTCTCTGAAAAAATAGCATCCACAGAGAAGGTCCAAGGGGTCAAGGGCAGAATCTCAGAGTGAGAAGGTTTGAATCACTGAAGAAGGTACCTTTGGCCAGCAGGCAGTTTGGATGCCATATCCAGAGGGCCCAACTCACCTGCTGTCCTACTTCTGTGATGAAACACCATGAACCAAAGCTACTTGGGGAGAAAGGATTTATTCGCCTTATACTTCCACATCACTGTTCATCATCAGAGGAAGCAAGGGCAGGAACCTGGAGGCAGGAGCTGATGTAGAGGCCATGGGGGAGTGCAGCTTACTGATTTTCTCATCATGGCTTTCTTATAACCCAGGATCCCAGGCCAGGGGTGGCCCCACTCACAATGGGCTAGGCACACTGACATCAATCACTAATTAAGAAAATGCCCCACAGGCTTGCCTATAGCCTGATCTTATGGAGACATTTTCTTAACTGAGGCTCCCTCCTCTCTGATGACTCTATCATAACTCAAATTGACATAAGAGTAGCCACTCACTCCACCAAAAAGGCATACTAGCCAGGTCCTACCTTCTCAACACAGAGGTCCCCCATCCCACAGGAGAGAATCCCCACCAGACAGGGCTGATGGAGATCACGCCTCCCTCAGGGAACTGAAGCTCCCTAGCAGACATGTTGGAAAATGGGAATGGATTCTCTTGGTACTCTTTGCTTCTCTGTTGGTCAAACCAAACACCTGCCTTGGACTGGAGGTTGCAAGGCACAGCCACCCTCTGTTAGTCTGAGTCTCCCATCATCTGCTCCCCGTTACACATGCAAAGAGGAGAGCCTGAGTTTGGGAGAGCAGTTGGCCCAGCTTTGACTCATCATCTTAGGCACTTGTATGTATGAAGATCCTGTGTATCCACTATTGCTCTTTCAGCAGAACGAGATAACAGAGCTCAGCTCCTGCCCAGCTGTACCCCTTGCCCACCTCCCCAGGAATTGGCCCAGGGGGATACCATGCCATCTCAACAGCCACCACTCTGTGGTTATCCCTTCTCAGACATGTGTGACATCTCTATTAGTATATGTACAGTATGCAATGTACTGGGTGTCAGACCAAGAGGGAAACTGAGGCTCAGACAGGTTCATCAACTTGCTTAAGGTCACACAGGAAGTGTCTGGACTGGGATAAGAGTGCTGATCTGCCACCTCCAAAGCCTACACTCTTGCCTCTGTGTGGCTCCATAAATGCTACTTGTTCCCCCCTGCCCCTGTGGGAGGGTGCTCCCATTCAGAAGGGTGTGGGTTGGCAGCCTCCCCAAGTACAGGGATCCCCATTGGGTCAGAATCATAAATAATCCTACCACTGTGATGTACTGGGAAAGAGGCCAGGGTGGTTTCTGTCCTCTGCCTTTTCCAGCAACTTCCCTCCACACTGCCCTCTCTGCCTGGGCAACACCAAAAGTGCTTATGTTCCTGTCCAGGCGGAGTGCCCGCTCAGGCAGCTGCCCTCCCAGCAAGCTTCAGGGGTGTCTTAACTCCTTCCCAGCCTTGGATAACTAGTCAGCCGTAACCAACAGGAAAGATTTTTCCCTGGGCTCTTCAGAACCTTCTAAGTCCTACCTAGGTCACTGCAGTTTTCAGCTGGAGCAGCTGAGGCTCTGCACCAGTACAACTAGCCAGCAGAGGAAACCCGCTGTGGTATGGTGGCAGAGGGACCTCACTTCACTTGTGTTGGAGATGGGACAGTGGTAATGGCAAACCCCGCCCCCCAACCTCTTGTGGTGCCAGCCTTTTTGCATGGTGCTTGGTACCATTTTGTAAGGTTTATTATTCTCTCTCATTTACACAGATTCAGAAACCAAGTCCCAGAGGAGCCAAGCCCCTGCCTCATGACCAACTAATGGGAAGGAGAGCCACTACCAGGACTAAGCCTCTGCACCTCTGAATGTGCATTTCACCAGGACCCCACTTCATTTATTAGCCAGGTGGCTGTGAGCCAAGTCAAACCCTTAACCCAAGGAGCTCAGCAGAGCTAGCTGTGCCCTGTGAGTGTCTGAGGCTGGTGTCTGTCCAAGGACAGGCTGTAAAGGCCCAGGAGACTCTCCCACAATACTGCTCATGCCCCTTTCTCTCCTGCCCTCTGGGCCTTCTGATTCCTAGGATCTTTTCTCCTGTAACCCCAACTGAAATATTTCTCTGGCTGTTTCTTGTGTGTCCTTGGCCTATCCACATCCCACCCCTCCCCCTAGCCTGGGAGATCCAAGAGAGAAAGGAGACCAGCATTAGCCTTGGCCTCTTTCTCCCCAGGTTGAAGGAGTTCCATGAGCCACCAAGGGCTATTTGCATTTAAATTGATTAAAATGATGTTCAGTCCACTGTAGATGGACCACATTCCCATCGCTCGCCAACACACGTGGCTAAGGGCAGCTGTATTAAGTGGCACAGGTGAGAAACAGATCAACTTAGCATACAGCACAGGGGGTGGGGTCTGCCCAGTCCAGGAGCTTCACTCAGGATAGAGGCAGCCTATAGAGGTCGATCTGTCCTCTAAGATCTGTCCCTGATAGTAATACTAGAAATATACCCCTTAGAGGTGCTCTGCACTACTCCTCAGGGGCTTTCCGGAGGTTAAGATGAATATATCCATGACAAAGGAGAAGCAAAATCAGGTCTGGGGCCAAGAGCTCCTGTGACCACCTCAAGCTGGTGTCTCCTCGTTAACTGCAAAGCTTCCAACCGTGGGTGAGTCCTTACCTGGGCTGAAGGGGCACCCACTCTGAATGGGTGAGGCCATACCAGGGTGCACCCAACTGGTTGACTTCTCCTCATCACTGTGGAAGAAGCAATAAAGAAGGATCAGGTTCACAAAAGGCTTCCTGGAGCCGAGCTCTCACCTCCTGAGACGGCCACGCCCAGCTTGTTATGGATTTGCTTGTATTCCTACGTGCAAAGCCAACCCTGAAGCTTCCGAGGGGAGTGACACCTAATCCCTGACTTTGAAGAGTCCACTAGTCCAGCAGGAACACAGACACACACAGACACACTGTGATGCGGCAGGACAAACCCTGTAGGCTGCAGGGGCAGAGCTATCACGATGGACCGAATGCCCTTGCCCAATTCACTCAAGAGGCCTGTGAAGAGTAACTGAGAGGACCTCTAACAAGCAGTTCCTCAGATGGTTGAGAGATGGTCACTGTGAAGAGTCCCCTCATGGATGCAGCACTATACATTTTTCAGTCACAGCAATTCCAACCATGTAAAAATCTGACAAAAAGTTGGGTGCATGGTGGTGCGTGCCTTTAATCCCAGCACTTGGAAGGCAGAAGCAGACAATCTCTGTGAGTTGGGGGCCATCGAAATCTACATATTGAGCTCCAGGTCACCCAGGGCTACATAGCATTTTGAAATGCTATTTCAAAAAAAATAATCATAAAAGGATTGGGGACAGTAGAGAGCTTGCCTTGCATGCATGAGGCCCTGGGTTCCACCCCCAGCACCAAACGGAAAAAAAAACATTGACAGATCTTAAATCTGAGGTTCAAATAAGTTATGTAACTTGTCCAGGTCACACTAGAAAGTGACAAATGAAGCCAGAATTCAGACCTGCCCACTTCCCACTCCCAATTTGTTTCTAATATCTTACACCCAGTGAAGTGGGTTCCCCAACACCTTCTGAGAGCAAAGGAGTTCCTAGATTTTCTTCAATCCCATCACCCAAGAGACACTAATTCTTTCAGATGTGTCCCTAAATGAAACTTCTATCTGCCAGCCTTGGCCATTTCGGGATGGACAAGGGGGTGGGAGATAACCGACATGCATAAGATCCACAAAGAAAGAATCTACTTAACTTTTATTGTAATAGACTTTTACATGAAACTCTACGTGTGTGTACATTAATATTCTGATAGATGTGAAGAACACCTTGAAAACTGCCACAAGATGAAGATAATAAGCCCCCAACTCTTTGTGCCCCCTTGTACTTCCTGTCTCCCATCCCCCCAGCCTGTCTACCTTCCTAGGTCTTTCATATCCCCCCAACTACACCCATCTGCTTTGTACACACATATAGCAAGTCTATAGTTTATACAGAAGGAATCCTACAAGCCAGGCTTCTGTATTGTGACCTTCCCTTTTCTCCACACTGCAGGGTCAATAACTCACAAATGGTCTTTAGCAGCATTTCATGAAGGATGCGCCAGTGTGCCCATTCACTCCCAGGTGATGGACACATTTGTTCTCAGCTTGAGGCAGTAACAGCAAAGCTGCTGTGAACTGCTTTGGCCTCCGAGGTGACATGTGCCCTTCTACTTTTTCTTTTTGACTCCATTAATTTTTATTTTGTTTTGTTTTTCAAGACAGGGTTTCTCTATGTAAAAGCCCTGGCTGTCCTGGAACTCATGCTGTAGAGCACGCTGGCCTTGAACTCACAAAGATCCGCCTGCATCCTAAGTGCTGGGATTAAAGGCATGTGGCACTATATCCAGCAATTCCATTCATTTTTCTCTGAAGCTGGACACCTGCTGTACAGAGAGATTTTCCAACTAACTCACCCCTCTGTCAAGCAGAGAAGAAACAAAAGTCACAATTGTAGTGATCTCTTAGACTCTGGAGCCACTGGGAGCTATAGGAGACGGCCTCTAACAGTGGGACCTTGGGCCTGGGTTTGGTGCTGTAAGAAGCCACAAGCCAGATAGGAAGGCCAGCAGAAGGCTTGAGGGAGCCAGCGTCCAAGCCTCTCTCATGGTTGCTCTCCTTCAGATGGCTCCATCTCACCGGGATGCTGTGGGTATCCCCATCAAGCTCACCATCTTTCTTCTCCAATCCTGGGGCTGCTCACCTCTGACCTCCTTGGTCTCATTCCCAAGCTGGCCTACCGTTTCCCTATTTTCTCCTTAGATACTGATGCTGCCTGGCTATCTTCCTGTCCCTTTGCTCACACTCTGGGAGGTCCCGCTTCTGCAGGATAACTCCTAGAGGATCTTCTTTAGCCCAGGCTTCTCAAACGCCAGATAAGGTAGCCAGCTCCTACACAACCCTGTGTGTGACGATACACACAGGGACCTCAAGTTCAATATTTCACTGTTGAACTTGTGCCCCCCCAACACACACACACACACGAGCTGAGTCTCGATCTCCATCAAACTCAAGCAAGACATCCGAGGCAGCTCTCTCTAGTCTTTCCCACATTCAGCCTCTCCTGAGAGATGGTCCTCTGCTCCCTCCCCTTTCATCTCCATTCTCCCTGCTTTGGTTCAGGCCCCAGCAGCTGTCTCCGACTTCCAGCTTTCACAACAGTTTCCCAGCCATGTTCTGTTCTGGAGCACCCATCCACACACATCCCCCACCCCCATCCCCAGGCCTCCCAGCTGCCGGAGAGGTCCTCCTGGATGCAGATCCTGCAGAGTCCAGCCCAGGTCACCTGCGGCTTTCTGCCTTTTGCACCATAGAGTCTAGCCCCTTGTCTAACATACTAATCCTTGCTCTTGCCGCCCATTCCTGCTTTTCTGCCCTATTTTCTCTGCGACGCCCAAAGCTGTCGGTCCATTTCCACTGTGATGCAAGAGGGTCCCAGATACCTTGGCCTTTCTTACAAGAGCTCTCACGGCCCAAGGCTGCTTTGCTCTTCCTTTCCCTTAGCATCAGGCCAGATTCCTTGCATCCCAAGTCTCCCTTCGTCTTACTTGCTCTGGGTCCCATAGACAGCACCACGCAAGTAAATGCTCCCTGAGTATACCGTGTGATTCTGAGGTTTCTCCACCACCTTAAAGGCAAAGCATGTAGCTTATTGTTTTTATTTTTGTTTTGCTGGAAAGAGGGAATGCTCCATGTGAGACTGTAGAAGGAAAGGAAAGAGGTACAAACGCAGTCATCAGGAGCTCTTGGCCAGTCAGACCATCAGGGCTGTCTCTGCTCAGAAGAGGAGGGAGGGGCGACTCAGGGATCAGTCTTTTTTGATTGGCTGTTTTTTGAGACACAGTCTTTCTATGTAACCTTGGCTGGCCTGGAACTCAGAGATCCCCTTGCCTCTGCCACCAGAGGGCTGGGATCCAAGGTGTGTGTCACCACACCCAGCCTGGAATTAATCTTTTCAGTCAGCTCCCTGGATGATTTCTTACTTTAGATTTTGGGGGCTTGGAGGTTTGGGGGGATTGTTTGTTTGTTTTTACTTATTTTTGAGGTAGAGGCCCAGCTTGCTCTCAGACTCTTAAATCAAGTGGTTCCCCTCCCTCAGCCTCTTTAGTATCTGGGACCACAGGCACACTCTCCCACACTTAACCTAGATGATTCTTACAGGTTTTGAAGGCTCAAACCACTGTGAGAAGAGACTCTCTTTTTAATCCTGGAGAAGTTCTGTTATTAAGGATCCTAACCTAGGGCCAAGAGCTTTAGTGAGATTACTGCTAAGATAATATAATTCAGCATCACTTATGATAAATAGTGATGATAATGACCCAAAGAAGTAATAAACAAGGATGGAAACAGAGCCCCCCCAAACAGCAACCATGAGTGGGGCCCCTGAGAAAGAGAAAGTGGGCCCAGGCTGTCACTGTCCCATGTCTGACAAATGGTCTTATGGGTCCGGTCTCAGACAAACAGATACTTTGCAACTCTCCAGAACTTAGGTCCTGTGGTAACAATGCAGGAGCTGCCTCTAGGTTCTCTCTGCTCTCATGTTCTCTGAGGTGGCTGTCTTGAGGAAGAGAAAGCTTGTCAGGTGTGGAAACCGTCCAAACTGCTGTGCTATACACACTTGCTATATCATTGGGAGATTTCTTTCCTGGCAAAGGATGATTGTAAGAGAAGCCAGCCAAAAAGGGGCCAAACAGGGCCACTTTGCTCTAATGAGATTATGCCACAGCCATTTGGTTTACGAAATTAATAGAACGGTGCTAATTCATCACTGAGAGCAGCAAAGAATGCTCAAAGCATCGGGTTTCTCCTGCCTCCTGACCACAGACCTCGGGAAGCAGCAGGCAGGGGGAGGAGCCGCCGGGCTGAGAACTGGAGGTCTGCAGTGAGCAGGTGGCAGAGGCAGGGGCTCCTAATACCTTGTCATTTTGCCCAAGTCTGAAGCAAAGAAGTGGCCAGGCCTTTTAATGTAAGAACTGAAAGAAGTCCTTGCCGCGGGGTGCGGCTCAAGGCCGCCTCGCCTGCCCAGGCTCTCTGGCTCAGAGAAGGAAGCCTGTGAGCCCTAGCTGGACTTTGACCCATTGAGGAAAAGGCGGGAGTCACATTCAAACAGGTATCTCGATAAACTTATTATCCAGCCACCCCCTTCCTCCACCACCCACCCAGCCCGATCCCCTAGCCCTGACACCCTTCAAGTCCAACAACTTAAAAAAAAGAAAAAAGTGGAAAGGGGGGAGGGGGGAGACCACCACATACTTGATGAAGAAGATTCTCCCTCCGCGGTCCACTCCGTAGGTCCACCGGCCTGGTAAGTCCAACCAGTCGATCTCATCGGCCATCTCGATGTTCCCGCGGCCCCTCTGGCTCTCCGCGCCCGCCCCCCGCGCCAGGCTGGCGCCCCCACTTTCTGCGCCTCCTAGAGGCGGCGGTGGGGGAGGGGGGTCCGGTGTGGTCCGGGCGCACCTCCCGGTCCCCGGGCGGTGACTCCGGCCTCCCGCGGAAGGCGAGCCGGCCGCGAGCCGGGGACGGGCGGGCGCTTAACCCTGGCGGGACCCGGCACCTCCCTCCCGCCTCCTCTGCGCCCCGGAGCTCCGCTTCGGACCGGCTCCTGAAGTTCAGTGCCGGGCAATTAGCGCGGCGAGTAATTAGGAGGCTCCTGCTGGCGCGGCTGCTAACGGGCAGCGCCGGCCTCGGTCCGCTCCCGCCAGCCGGCGCGGCGGGGAGAGAGCCTCCCCCCGGAGCCCGCAGGTTGAGCCGAGGTGCGCCCCGGCTCGCCGCCGCTCCGAGCCTGCACTTGAACTGCGGGGCCGGAGGCGGAGCCTGGCTGCGCCGCCGAGGACACTTCACAGCCCCGGAGATGCGCCCGCGGTCCCCGCGCGAGCAGGGAAGCAGGCGCCGAGGGCGAGCCTCGAGTCACGCACGGCGCAGACAGGGGGAAGTGATAACGCCACTTCGGTGGGTGGGAGGTTAGCGCAGGAACAAAGGTCGAACGCGGGAAGGGTGGCGCGGCCGAGTGCAGCCCGGGATCTAGGAGGCCCTTCAAGCCAGGGTGCCTAACCTAACTAGTCCAGCTAGTCCTCACCTTTCCTGCCCGACACCTTCTCCGAGAAGCCTGCCGTGACTGCAGACGCTTCTCCCTCCGAGCACCCAAAAAAAAAAAAGAGAGAGAGGGAAAAAGGAGACAATAAAAGTAAAGGGATATGCGTGTGTGAACTGAATGCAGGTTTCCAACATTCCAAGCTGACGGATAAAATATAATGCTGTGGGTGCCCGTAGTTCTTCTGCCTCTGGGGTTAAAGCCAGAGACCATCTGGCTTTTCAACCTCCTCAAAACCTGCTCTAGGGACTCAGATTTAGTGCCCACTGTTCCGGACCCAAGTGATTACTAGTTAACGCTTCAAGAAATGTTTGTCTTTAAAGGAAGAGATGCGTGGAATGACAAGGGCGGGTATCCGTGGAGCAGACAGTGACCCCAATTCCATTTGGGTAGGTGATCTTCTCAACCACTTCCTCCTGGAGACCACAGAAGACTCCACCCCAGGTTTATATGGCCGTTCTCTGCATGTGTCTTTAAAAACAGGCTATAGTATTATTCATCACAGTGCAGTGACTGATTTACTCATCCATCTCCTTGGCTCAGCCCTGTGCAGCCCAAAGGGAGGCCTCCATCTTACTTAACTTTAAAGCCACAGCACTTGGCTGGAGCTAGCGGCTGGGTAGTGCTTGGACACTGCCCGGTACAGTCCTGGTTACGGACTGCTTTTAATTGCAATCACAATCCTGTACTTTTGAATGGACTTCTCAGTACAGTAAATAAAACACTACGCAGCAGTAAAGGTGTGACTGGTGGAAATCTTTTATGGGAAACAGAACACCCAGGGACCCTTCCAGTATTTGAGCTGCCTAACCCAGAAAAAAAACAGCTGATGGATAGTGAGCTTCGAAAATGCCTCTGAAGCCATCTGGGCCAATTCTCCTGTCTTAAATTTAGGAAACTGAGGCAGAGAAAGGGAAAGGGCTGGTCAGGAGGTGGTGGCTAAGAAAGCCTGCCATTAGTGTCCCAGACCTGGGCCCTTTCCATTACCTCATTCTGCTTCCAACAGTGGAAAGGAACTCTGCCAGCGTTCACAGGCTCTTACCGCCAGGTCTATGACAAGTCTGTTTTCCAGGTGAATAAAAAAGCAGAAACCAGGAATATCCAGCTCATTCACCTCCGGTTCTATATACATCTAGCAGAAAAAGCTATGTTTGGTGGTGATAAATTGAGCCACATCTAAGAGGCAGAGAGCATGTAGGTGTCCCTGAATTGGGGAAGGCAGGGGTCAGGGAACAAGAAACTTCTTCCTGGGCCTTGTGAAACACCTGTAAGACTCATCTTGTTGATAAAGCACAGCCACCTGCCCAACCTGTGATATCCAAGGATCTAAACTACCAGGAATCCTGCCAAGATGCTTTAAGGGAAAATACCAGCAACCAGCACACTCCCTGTCCAACCTGAGCAACCAGTAGAGGCAGCTGCCTGGGCTGCACGTGGGTGGAAATGGGGACAAAATGAGACCTATCTGAAACATGTGAAGCCCCACTGCCTTGATTCTCTAAGAAGAGAGGCCTCAAGCTGGCTTCCTCAGAAGATTGCTCCCCCTCGTGTGGTGTGTGTGTGTGTGTGTGTGGTGTGTGTGTGTGTGGTGTGTGGTGTGTGTGTGTGTGGTGTATGTGGTATGTGTGTGTGTAGTGTGTGTGGTGTGTGTGTGTGGTGTGTGTGTGGTGTGTGTGTGTGGTGTGTGTGGTGTGTGTGTGGTGTGTGTGGTTTGTGTGGTGTGTGGTGTGTGTGTGTGGTGTGTGTGTGTGTACAAAGTGATCCTGTGCAGAGGCCAGAAGAGGAACTTAGCTGTCCTGCTTTATCATTACTCTGCTGTATTTCCTCCGAACAGGAACAGAATCTTTCACTGGACAAATTGATCCTGGGGGCTGGACTGATGGCCCACTAATCCTCCTGTCTCCACCCCCATCTCAGTACTGGGGACGGGTATGTGCCCATCCATACCAGATTTCTCTGTGGATGCTAGGAGTTTGGACTCAGGTCCTTACATTGGCACAGCAAAGGTGCTTATCTGCCGAGCCATTTCCCTGTGCCCAGATATTCTTGTTTTCTCTAATCTAGCCTACAGTTCCTAAGAACACTCAGATAAGAAAAAGCCAGTGGTTGATATTTCATTTTTTTTTTACTTGTCTGAAATTAAAATTTGGGTCTGAAAGTCTTTTTCTAACTGCAGTGTATTTCCAGCAATGTTTACTTTGCGGTGCTGGGAAATAGAACCTGGGCCCTTGAACGTTCTGTAAGTGTTCTGCCTCTAAGCCGCACCCCAGCCTACATTCTAGCTATTTATTAATTATAGTTAATATTGAAATGTCAGGAAAAGAATAGAAAGCCCAGACAAAGCATTTCTTGGTTCAACAGTTACCTGGAAGAGAGAGAAAACGTTGATATATTAAGAAGAAAACCTTACATGCTTCGTTAATGGAGTCAGAGAGTTAACTGTGTATTTCCTCAGTACATTTTATCTCCTTAAAAGGTAATAAACCCTGTCTCAAGAAACAAAATAAATGATAAATAAATAAATAAACTTAAAAGATAATAAAGTGGCTAAGTCAGACAGTGGTTTCTCACATGTTTAATCCTAGCACTCGGGAGGCAGAAGCAGGTGGATTTCTCAATTCAAGGCCAGCCTGGTCTACAGAGTGAGTTCCAGAATAGCTAGAGCTACACAGAGAAGCCCTGGCTGTAAACACTAACAAATAAATAAACAAAATAAAAGGTCATAAAGTGGCTGAGTGTGGCAGCACACACTTTTAATTCCAGCACTTTAGGGGCAGAGACAGACAGATCTCTGAGTTTGAGGCCAGCCTGGTTTATATAAGTTTCAGGCCATTCAGGCCCGCACAATGAGACCTTGCCTCAAAACAACGCTCAAGAGTAAAGGAACTTGCTTCGAGGCATGGCAACCTGAGATCAGTCTCCAAGATCTATACGGTAGGAGAATACCTTCTCAAAAGTTGTCCTCTGACCTCCACATGGGTGCTGTGGACACACACACACTCTTAAAGAACTCTGTGCCCCTGCCCCTCTGCCATGTTCATCCCCGTGCATTGGTGAGGCTATCCACTTACCTCCATTGCAGAGGGAGGGGGCTGGACCCCGATCTGGCCAATCTGCCTCCCATTCTCCATCATAAAAACTAGAGCAGGAAAGGATGTGTGAATCAGACCAGAGCAATGAGATGCTGTATGTAAGGATCCCAGAATCCCCACGAGGAAGTTGGCAGGGGCCATCTCGGTGCATCTGGGTTAGCCAATCAGAAACTGAACCAACCGTTTCCTAGTTCCCAACTGACCAGAAGGCAGTACTCCTGGAATTTCCAGATGGCCACCATTCCCCACGCAGTCTGTTTTAGCTGAGTTTTGTCCCTAACAACTGAAAAAATTCACAGACAATACAAAGGTTTAAAAAAAGTCACCACCAAAAAACCCTGTATATTCTGTGTGCTGAGAAAACACATTTTTTTCCTATGACTTGTGGGTGAATCCTCTTTCAAGAAAACTACAGTGTTATTAGTGATCATCTTGTCTAAAGTCCATGCTGTCCCCATGGAGGACACTGGAGAATGGGGGGAAGCACCCGGGGGCTGTGACAATTCCATGAAAATTGGAACCTCAGTTCTACCACCTAAACATGTGATCAGACTCACCTAGGTACAGAAAGACTGTAAGACGTTGCCCAATTCTACATGAAAGAGCAGCCACCTTGGTGGCTTTTGCTGCTGGTGTTCATAACAGTCAATGTCACCTCAGGCAAGTGGCCTGTTCATCTCTTACAGGAAGTAGGAAGCCGAGGGAAGAAAGGATGCATCTGTTGGCCTTAGAGCGGCAGCTGCCGAGTAAGTGAAATTGTGTTTCCTTAAGGGCCTGAAAGGGAGTCTGTGGGGCTGGTTTAGTAGTTAACAGTGCTTGGTGCTCAATATAAATATATATATATATTTCTGGTATCACATCCAGAAGGTGTAGAATTTTGAAGTTTCCCCGAAGCCCAGTTTGTTTCACAAATATTTACTGAGTTCTTCTGCAGGTCTGCTCTCTATCAGGAGTCTAGGGAATGAAGCAGGGTATTTCTACTCTCATAAGCTCATGTTCTGTGAGAATTTGGTCTCAGAGGATGACAAGCCTATGCAGAGAAAGAGAGAAGGAGAGGGGGGCAGCAGCCACTGTGGCTGTCTCTGTGGTCTGTGTTTTATTTAGGGCTCTCAAGAAAAGGCATGCTAAGGATGACCCTGAAGAGAGGCTGGAAGGAGGGAGAGCGGGCCCCAAGGGAAGCAGAGGAGACAGGAAGCATAGAGGGCATCCTGGCCATGTCTAATGAACAGCAAGGAAGCCATTGTGGCTGGCAGAAGGGAAAGGAGGAGAAAGGTGGAAGGTAAGGAAGAGTGGGGGGACACTGGGGAGACCTGCTCATGCTAGGCTACCGTTCTGCACTTTGCCTTCACATCAAATGGAAGGAAGGAGTGTGGAGGAAGCATGAGAGTCATGATCGTGTTTTTTATTTGTTTTAAGATTTATTTATTTATTGTTATGTATAGTGTTCTGCGTGCATATGTGCTTGCAGGCCAGAAGAGGGCACCAGATCTCATTATAGATGATTGTGAGCCACTGTGTGGCTGCTGGGAACCGAACTCAGGTCCTCTGGAAGAAGATCCAGTACTCTTAATCTCTGAGCCATCTCTCTAGCCCCATGTCTGTGATCTTAAGGCTGCTGTTTAGAATAGTATAGATGCTGATTCCAGTGAGGAAGCTATTGCAATAGCATAAGCATGATAGGAGAGTGGCTTAGTTCGGGTGTTAGGGGTCGAGGTGGTAAGATATGATCAGATCTTAGGTATCTTTTAAAGGTAGACATGACTAGATTAATTGATAAACCATGATTAGGTATAATTGGAAGAATCAGGATAGTGACTCAGCCTCAGTCACTATGAGGAGTTACCACTGCTTGAGAGGGAGACGGGTTGTAAAGATAGTAGGTATGTCTGGAAGAAGGAGAAGAGAATGTTGAGCATGGTATCTTCAAGGCCTCCAAGTAGAGAGGCAGATGAAATGGGAGACTTAAGCCTCTTGGGAACAGAGAGATACACCCTGGACCTGCTGTGATTGGAAGGTCTGGCAGCCACGAGGCTGTCTGTGATCACAAAAGGGATGACTGTGGATACAGAGAAAGTAAAAAGCAAGGGCTGAACCAGAAAGAACCCATGAGGGAGACTGAATACCAGCCAGGGATCAGGAGTACAGGAAAGTATCACCCAGGGAGTGTGCCTTTTGAATATTCACATCACTTGGGAGCAATGGAATGGCGGGGCGGACATGGGCAGAGAGGAAGGAAAAAAAAAAATCAAAAGCACCAGTGTGTAAATCTGGTGGGTGCATGTAATGCTCGCACTGAGACAGGAGGATTGTTCAAGGCTAGCCTGGCATACATAGGGAGACCCCATTTCAAAAAGACAACAACAGCAACCAAAAAAAAGGGGGGGAGCATACAGCTCATAACTTTCATCCAAGCTCTCAGAGGCAGGAGGATCTCTGTGAGTTTGAGGCTAATCTGGCCTGAGTTCCAGGACCACATAGAGAGATCTTGGGGTGCTTTGGAGTTGGGGGGGGGGGAGGAAACACTGTCTCAGCAGGTAACTGCGCTCACTGCCAAGCCTGACAAAGTCTGGTCCCTAAGATCCACAGAGCGGAAGGAGAAAATTGACTTCCATCAGAATCGTCCTCTGAGCTCATGAATGCACGTCTTGTAGCACGCAAACACACTCATGCATGTACAATAAATAATTAAAGAAATAGAGTGTGGGTTTTATTTATTTTTTTTTTAAAGCTAGAAAAAAAAAAAATGTGTGCATGACTGAGGTGAGGGTGGGTCCTGCCTGAGCAGGAAGCAACTTGCATTGCTGGGCTAGGGAGAGAGGGTGGAGAGCTTGCTCAGGCTGTTGTTAAGGGAGTCTGAGGATGAGCCTGAAAGATGATGGTTTGGGCTAATGATCCCTTCCTCACTGGAGAGTAGTGAGCCCAGAATATGCTTTCTTCAGCTCCCTTTCTGAAACCTCAGTGCTTATTCCTCCTGGGAATGACGCCAGCTCAAGAGGCACGGCTGATTTTCCCTGCCAGAACACTGTCCTGGAGCAGCAAGCTGTCACCGGGAGCCCCAGAAGAGACGGAAAGGACTGACATGGCAGATACAAGAGATGAGAGCTGGGTGGTATTCGGAGGGCTCACAGTCACCCTGCTGGTCCTCTGTCCCCTCAGTTTTGGTTCCTTCCCAGTCAGTTTCAATGTCTGCCCTAAATTTTCTTTTCTCTTAGAAAATAGCAGCTGGTGTTGATCGTGGCTTTTTTCTGGAACTAATACAGTGCTTCGGTTCAGTTCAGTTAGTTCAATCAGCTCAGAAGGCACCTGGCTATGCAAAAACAAAAACAAAAAAACAAAAACAAACAAACAAACAAACAAACAAAAACCAGTCTGTTTTTAGGCAGCAGCCACCTCCTTCCCTCCCTGTCTCTGTCCCAACCACCCCTTAGTCTCTCCACTGAATGAAGTCAGGCAGTGGCTCTGGGTTCAGCCCCTTCTCCTCCCCCTCTCTCCCCTGTCAGCGATTTCATAACTGAAGACATTCTCCAACCCTCAACTGATCTCCACTCTTTGACATACATCTCACCAGCCAGCTATCCCTCAGCTCCAGTCTAACTCCAGGAAGCAACCTGGACATCCTCTTCCTGATCCCATGTAGCTCTACCCTCACTCACTCCTCCCCCCCACCCCCTGCATCTTGTCTTCCTATGGATCCTTTAGTCTCTTGAATTTGCTTCTAATCTGTCAACCAAAGCCTGGTTTATGCCCTGCATCATTCAGTAACAATGCCCAGCTGGCCATTGCATTGCTTCAAAGACCAATATTCATGTCCTCAGCTGTATCCACACTTCAGCGCTCTATTCTGGCTTAATCTGCCTACTTTTCTGCTCCTGTGCCCAGAAAAATATCACTCCAAGCCATTGCTGGAATTAAACAAATTGATGCTCATATAAATTTGCACTGGAACCTTCCACAACCTTCCTGCTGTGTCTCCAGTCACTCTCAGCAGTTGGCTCATATTTTTCCGGGAGTGGGGGTGGGGGTCAGGAAGGAAGGATGTCTCGCCAGCACTGCCTAGTCCCAGCCCCACCCCCACCCCTGAGTCAGTCTTACACATCTCTGCCCACCTGTCTCGGCCCTCCCAACCACAGCTAAATGTTGTATGTGTTCCCATCTGACAAGAGTCCTTCTCTGGCCAGCTCCTGGGAAGGAAACCCTACCGCATCATTAATCTCCTCTCCTCTATATTATATTCCCACCCCCCTTCCTGTCCCTCAACTTCTTTTCGTCAAGCCTATAACTAAACTCAAGATTTCTACCATTAAAAAAAGCAAAACCTGAGCTCATCTACCTACAGCTGCCTTTTTATTCGGCCTTTGTTTTTTTCCATTTCCTTTGAGGAGTTGATGCGGGCACTTGGGGTGTCTTGTTCTTGGTCCCCTAGCTACTCATAATCTAAGTCACTTCATGTTGCTCTTCTGTTCTCATCTGAGGGGACATCTCTGATGTAGGCGATTACTCTGCTCTCTGGCCTCCTATGCTCCATGCCTCCATTTCTGCCCCGACCATCCTGCTTCCTCCTATACCTTTGACTGCCTGTGTCAAGTGGCTTCCAGAGCCTGGAGGAGCCATCTCTGTTATCTTCCATCATTTATTCTCCTTCCAAATGTAACCCAGGAGGGAGGCCTCTCTACTTGTCTGTTTGTCATTGCTACGGTCTTCCAAACTGCCTGTCTTCTCATGATATGGAACTACCTACATAGGCGTCCCCAAGGTGGCCTCAAACTCAGGATCTTTCTGCCTTAGCCTCCAAAATTCTGGGATTCCAGGCATGTGCCCAGATCAACATTTCTTTTTCATCCTTTGAGTATCTTATTCTTCTTATTGTCCTAAGGTTGGGGTATCCATCTCAGGCCCTTCTCTGTGCTCTACTGGCATGGTCTTCCTAGACACTTATGGTTGTAAATACCATAAAGGCACTTCCGGCTTCATGTTTCTATCAGATCCAATCTCTCCTTTGAGCTTTGCACGGTCCATCTCCATGGGACATTAGATAGCATCTCAAATGCCATGTGACCAAAATAGAGCACTTGATATTCAGCCCCAATCTGTGTCCATCAGGCTTCTCTGTGTCTGTGTAAGGCACTCCCCATTTCTGGGCCCCAAAATCTAACAGCAGAGTGCGTGGCAAGCTGCCCCAGTTTACCTGGGACTGTGCTGGGTTTAGCCTTGAAAATCTGCCCCAGGAAACTTCTCAGTTTCAGGCCATGGGGATAGTTGGTCTTCTGCACAGGAGTCATTCCAGATTCCTTTCCGTTTCTTGAAGTTCTGTTTCAGGAAGAATCTCTAGCCTCAGGTTGTTAGCGAATGCCGTCAGTCACTGAAAATGGCCTTTATTGTGTGCAGCACACTTGGAGGTCAAAGGACAATCTGAGGGAGTCAATTCTCTTCCTACTATGTGGGTCCCAGGGATCACACGCCAGATGTCATGGGTGACAGCGAGTGCCTTTACTTTTTCTAAGCCGTCTTGAACTTCTGATGCTCCTGCCTCTAGCTCTCCGGTGCTGGAATTACAGGTATACACCACCTTAACCAGTTTCTGTGATGCTAGGGATCTCTGCTAAGCAAACACCCTACCAAGTGAGCTGTACCCACAGCTCCCAGGCTCCTTTCTGTTCCTTGAATTCACTTCCCATGTGTTGGCTTTGCCTCCAGTCGGACATCTTTCCACCTCCACTGGCCCTGACCCTCCCAAGTCACACCTACACCACTTCAACTGTCTCTTCTTCTTGTCCCCTGAGTTGTATGTAATAGCGAGAGGAGCTGTTCAGGGTAAAAATATAACACCTCATTCCCCCATCATGAACGCTCATCACTTGTACTTAAAATAAATATGGCTCATTTGCCTGACCACCGCCATTTCATCTTCCCACACTTCAACGTCCCCTATCCATCTTGTGACCCGCTTCCCTCCCACCATTCTGGAGGCCTCTCCAAGACATAACACCTAAAGTCCTGCTCTAAGTGTCTCCCTATGAGGTCCTTCACCTGCCCTCAGCATGCCCCCCCCCAAATGTTCTTCTCTTTACTCCCTAACACTTACATATAAGCCCTCTAGGAGCAGAAAGCTTGCCAGTGTTGTTCAAATCTGTGTTTCTTGCACTTGGCCCAGAGCCTCACACACTGTAAGTGCTCGGTAAATATTTGTTGAGTAAATGAATATGCACATATGGAACAGAACCTGTCCCTGTACTCATGAGTGATCATAAACGGACAGATCAATGAGAGTCAGCCAAGCTGGGTAATTGGTGTTGCTCAAATCCTAATCAATCTTATAATAAAAACCCAGAGTCAGATATTGGAGGGAAGCTGAAAAATCAGAGAGACAGAGGAACAAGCCACAGCCACTTCTCACCACTCCTGATTTATCAGACTGAAAGGGGAAGATCCTGTCTCCAGAAGTCCTCAGATTGAAGAGGGGAAGCCACGAGAAGGGCAGAGAGGCTGAACTGGAAGGGTCCAACTCCCGTCTCTTCCTGCCTTATATTCATCTCTCTTCCCAGCCCTATCACTTCCGGTCTCAACCTTCCTAGTGCTGGGATCAATGGTGTGTGCCACCACTGCCTGGCTCTGTTTCTCCTCTAGACTGGATTAATCTCATGTAGTCCAGGCTGGCCTTGAACTTACAGAGATCCAAACAGGTCTCTGCCTCCCAAATGCTAACATTAAAGGTGTGTGACACCACTGCCTGATCTCTATGGTTGACTCTGTGGCTGGCTCTGCCCTCTCATATTCAGGCCAACTTTATTTGATACACAATATATCACCACAGATAGGCAGATTCACCTTAGTAACCAAGACAGTGAAGTGTGTTTGTTCGTTGTTTGTTCTGGAGTTCATTATCTAGTAAGATCAATACAACTCTTTTTTTTTTTTTTTTTTTTAATAGGAAAAGGCCTCCCTAAGTAGACCAGTTTGGCCTTGTACTCATGGAAATCCGACTGCCTGTGCCTCCCATGTGCTGGGACTAAAGATGTGTACCACCATGCCCGGCCAACCTTTTTAACTAAATTTGGGTTGTAGTTACAGATGTGCTGGGTAAGAAACGTCACGTTCATTTTCTTAACTAAATATGACCTGCTTTAAATCCCTACCACAGCAAGCAGAGGATTCTGTGTCAAATATTATTAGGCCTTTCTCACTCCAACTCCTGGAGCTGAACAGAGGTCCAGGCAGAGTCCATCTGCCCCTGGCTCTCACCCTGGAAAAGGTGGGATGCTCCTCAGCCTAGCTTGGACTTTTTAGGTCTCATGGGACCGTCTCAATCTCCATTTATAGCGCATGAGAAAATTCCAGCTCTAGTCTATGACTTTTACCTTTTCTCATTTCAGCTCTTCCATCCTTTCTTCCCCCGAGACTAACCCACGAAGCCTGCCTCAGGTGGCCTACTGCTTCCAAAAATGCTGTTGCCCATAGAAACCAAACACCTTGCATCTGCTGCCACCAACCTACTCCTCTGTCAGAATCCCTTCTCAGTAACACCATCCCTGTCCTTCCTTGTCACCAAACATAACAAGCCATGTGACTTATCTCTAGCAGGCCTCTGAATCCTGCCAAGAGTTGTATCTGACTCATGCTTTTGTCCACCCATTTCATCAGCTAAGCTCCTAAGTCCATTCCTGTGCTCCCAGGAAAACATTCCACTTTGCCTTTTATTCTAACTGCTCAGTCCTCTGTCAGATTACTGAAGCATCCTGACCATGTCATTTCCCTGGTGGCTTGTCACTTTACATAGGGTGACATAGACCCAATGTGTTAACTCAACATTCAAAACACCATATCATAAGACTCCATGTAGCAAAACTTACTCTCATGATATTATCATTTTTTTTCTGTTTGAAATGTCCTTTATCTCTCCATCTTTAAATGCCCCATCTTACCTAATATCTGATCAACTGCACTTAATTTCCAGAGTCTAAATTCCATCCCATCAAATCCAAAAAGAAGGAACAAACATTTGCTACAGAAAAAAACAAAGAAATAACAACAACAGTAACAAGAAAAAAAGGGGAATCATGGGAGTTAAAGACATGGGCTCTGGACAAAAACTGGATACAAAGCCCAGTGCTTTGCCATTCTCTAGCTGTGTAATGGGAGTAGGCTGAATAGGTTACCAGACTTCAAAGTCCTCATCTCTAAACTAGGAGATATATCTATATAACACACACTAAGCATGGCACGTCGGTGTTTGATATTACATACTAAATATAGTACTAAAATCTCTTCATATACTATATAACTTAATCTTTGCAATTATTCTGGGAGATATTATTCAGATTTTATAGATGGCCTCATAAGACTAACATACCTCACTCAGAGCACACAGCTACTGGCCATGGGAAAGGCCTATTTTTTTCCTTAAACCTATTTGTCCCTGAACCAATGTCAAGTTCTCTTGACAATGAAAGAGCCGTAGAAAAGAAACAAGAGCAAATCATCTCTCCAACTGGGTCTTGGTAAATTATAGAGAACACTAGAGAGAAATGCAGAATCACAAAACAGTGACATTGGTGTATCCAGCTTGGTGGTACACACTGGGAATTTCAACACTTGGGAGATGGAAGCAGAAGGATCTCTCTTTTCCTTCCCATAGCTGCTTTATACTCCTGTGCTGACCCTCCCCTGGCCCACCAGAAGGAATTGTGCCCTCAGACTGTAAACCATATAAACATTTCCCTCCTTAAAAAAAAAATAAAAACAACTCAGTCTACAAAATATACTGGAAACAGGAGCTATGTAACATGTAAGATTATTTTCTGGGGTTTTTTTTTGGGGGGGTGGCTGTTGTTTTTATTTCTTATTTAGAAACAAAAGCCCTGTGGTTGTGGCACATGTCTTCAATCCCAGCCCTTGGGAGGCAGAGGCAAGTGGGTCTCTGTGAGTTCGAGACCAGCCTGGTCTACAGAGAGAGTTCCAGGACAGCTACTCTTTCGGAGAAACCCTGTCTCAAAACCAAACCAAAAGAAAAAAAGATTTAAAATGAGTAATGAGGGCTGAAGAGATAACTGAGCAGTTAAGAGGACTGGCAGGCATGGATAATTCTTGTTCCTTCAGTTGCTTGCTTTGGGTTGCAAAGGCTAAGAACAATCTTATTAACATTCCTTTTTTTTTTTTTTTTTTTGAGACAGGGTTTCTCTGTACATTCCTGGCTGTTCTGGAACTCACTCTGTAGACCAGGCTTGCCTTGAACTCACAGAGATCCACTACTGCCTGGCTAATAGTCTTATATATGAAACACACAAGAGCTGTACTTTATGGAATACTGCAGGTAACTTAGCACAAGATTTGTCACTGTAGCTAAATTTTTGTCTGATTATACAAGATAAAGAAAAGTCACTTTTGGAAGATATCCAACATTGCTGTATTGGAAGCTCATAATTTTTGTATGCACATATAAGTAAGAAATTGAGTTACACAATATAATATTACTTAATGGTTTACTGTGACTGCTAAAATAACCAAAGATATGTTCAGTTTTCCTAAACATCCCCTGGGGACAAAATCTGAAAGATAAAGCTGGATGGTGGTGGTGGATATCTTTATTTTCAGCACTCAGGAAGAGAGACAGGAAGATCTCTGAGTTTGGGGTCAACCTGATGTACAGAGTGAGTTCCAGGACTGCCAGGGCCTGCCAGGGCTACACAGAAAGATTCTGTCTCAAAATAAAACAAAAAAATCAGGAAGATAAATAAATATGTTTGTATGCATCCATAAACAAAAGTTGTGAATGTACATATGAATCATTTAATTCAACCAATTATAATTGCTATTTGAATATTGATGTAGGATGTCTTTCTGTACACTGTGAATATCATTGGTTAATAAAGGGACTGTTTGGCCTATGGCAGGGTATCTTAGAAGCAGTTGGAAAACCTGAGCATAGATAAAAGGAAAACAAGATGAAAAAAAATAAGTAAGCCACGCAGCAAGACAGATTAGTAAAAATGAGTTACGATGAGAAAGCTAACTGGTGATGAGCCCTAGCCATAGGTCAAGCAGCATATAATTAATATAAGCCTTTGTGTGATTATTTGGGGCTAGAAGCAGTGGAGCTGCAGGCAGATCCAAACCTCAAAACTAGGTGGGGCATGGCACCAAAAGTGAGGCACTTACATCCACATAAAGCCTAAAAAAGCTTAAAAAGAGTTCTAGATCACAAAACAAAGCCAAAAGCAGCTTCCAAGTTGTGTCTCTGATATAAGTCATAATACAAAGATGATATGGCATACAGGCTTAAGTTACAAAATGGAGGGCTTACAGCAGACATCTTAAGCTACAACAAGGCAGATTTCTAAAGTCTCACAGGAGCCTCAATATAAACACAAGCTACATATAATAAATTTAAAGTTTCTGTTCATACAGACAAAAAGAGACAGAATCAAAGATGGCTCCTTAGTAGCAACATTTTCTTAAGTCAACTCAGTTTGCTAGAGGTGAGCAAAAACATGGCTCCTTTAAGAAAGGCTTCCTGACTCAGCTTTAGTGACAAAAACTATATAACTCTTTTAAAGGCCCTGCTGCCAAATACAAATGCAGGCAGTGGTGCTCTACTTAATGACAATATAGACCCTAAAATTCCCCAAAATTAAAGTAATAAATAGCTCCACAATATTTAATACTGCTTCCCAAAATTGAAAAAAAATAAACATGACTCTAATACCTCCACCATGTTAAAAAAAAAAAAAAAAAAAAAAAAAAAAAAAAAAAAAAAAAAAAAGCTAAGTGGGGCAGAGTCAACAGTCAAAACAGCACTTTACAGTCTAACATATTTAAAATTGCCCATGTTGGGTGCCATTTGTGCTATAGGTTTTTGGCTCCGCCTAGCCCCATGAGCCACCTGTCACTGTTTATCCCCTTAAAAATGACTCAGACACTTATATTAATTGCATTCTGTTCGATTCATGGTTAGAACTCATTGCCAGTTAGTTCTTTTATCTTAAGTCAACCCACTTTTATTAATCTATCTTGCCACGTGGCCCGTGGCCTACCTATTTTTTTACATCTTGCTTCTTGGGTGGCTGGATTGCATCTCTTCTGACTCCACCCTCCTTCCCCTTTATCTATGCTCAGATTTCCGTCCTGCTTCTAAGATACCTCGCCATAGTCCAAAACAGTCCCTTTATTAACCAATGATATTCACAGCATACAGAAAGACATCCCACATCAGGATATTTCTCTTTCAATTACCATTTTTGTTAAGACGTGCTCTTACACAGCCCAGGATATCCTCAGAGTTGTTGTGTAGTCAAGAACAACCTGGAGGTTCTTCTTGAAGTGCCTCCACCTCCTGATTCTGTGCTAATAGGCCTGAGCTACCACATCTGCATTCTGAAGTGCTAAGCCCAGGTTTTGTGTATCCTAGGCAAGCAAGTACTCTACCAATTTAACTCCATCCCCCACTTCACCTATTGATATAACACAAACACAGAAGGTTGATAGGTACACGGAGCAACACTATCAAATCAATTTGACCTAACAATGAGAATCTATCACTCAGCAACAATAAAATCTATATTATTCTCAAATATATTTGGGATGTCTTTTTGTGGGATATTTTGATCACACTCTTGCTGTGAAGCAATCCTTTCCTATAAATGTGCATGACTCTTGTGGGTTAATAAAAAGCTGACAGGTTAGTAGCTGGACAGGAAGTTAGGTGGGAAAGCCAAATTGAGACTTATGGGAAGAGGAAGGTGGAGTCAGGAGAGATGCCACCCAGGAAGCACTTATGGGAAGAGGAAGGTGGAGTCAGGAGAGATGCCACATGTGAAAGACAAGCAAAGCCATGAGCCATGAGACAAAACATAGATTAATCGAAATGGGCTAGTTTAAATGTAAGAGTTAGATAGTAACAAGCCTGAGCCAGCAGCCTAGCATTCATAATTAATATAAGCCTCTGAGTGATTATTTGAAACTGGGTAGTCGGGACAGGAAATGTCCATTTACACATTCTGACGCTCCCAAGACTGATAATAAAGATTATTTGAGTCGGAGAGCAGAGCTAGCTGCTAGCTAACCAAAATTAGCCATAGAGGTTTTGGAGAACTGAGGGTATATTGAAAGACACAAGAAGGAGTGGGAGGGGCTTAGAAAGGTTCTTAGCCCTTTTGGATAGAGGAAGGAGGGGGGGGAGGTCACGAGTCACTTCTCCGATCATTCAAATCCTTACTCTAACATCTGACCCCCCAATTTTTATTGATACAGAATAATTAGATAAGCATCCATCGCAGAGCACCAGATCACAAGGTAGCTGCTCAGACACCAGCTTTGCAGCTGCCCCAGAGTCACCACTAAGGCTAGCTTTCTCTCCCTCCCAAGGCCGTCTGTGTGATTCTGGGGTTTTCCCATTGCAGCCTCTCTATAGCAGCCTCCAGGTGCCACCCATCCCTGAGCCCAAACACCACAGGCGACTGGGCCCCAAACACCACCAGAGTTAGCCACCCACCACCATACAGCTCTGTCATCCGTATGGTTTTTTACACATGTCCCTGTGTCCACTTACAGGCAGCTGGCTCCCCCTCTCTGTGAGTGGCAGGCTTTCCCTGGACCCCCTCCTCAGGCCACTGCTACACCAGGTTAGCCACCTCAACACCCCCTCAGGCTTTTACTCCAGCTGCCACTGACACACACACTCAGCCCCCAGCTACAGCTGCCTTTGCCTGGGCTATGTACCACTCACTCATGTTCTCTACCGTGTCATGTGGCCCAACCCAACAATAGCCAGCCTCACATTTTACCGTCATTGCCAGCAGATCTGGTGAGACACCTGGGGGGAATTAATTTTTTAATAAAAATTAAAAGCTTTTTTTTTTTTAACATTAAGAATGGAACAAAAGCCGGGTGGTGGCAGAGCACACCTTTAGCACTTAGGAGGCACTAGCAGATGGATCTCCGTGAGTTCAAGGCCAGCCTGGTCTACATAGCGAGTTCCAGGACATACAAGGCTGATATGCAGAGAAACCCTGTGTCAAAAAACAAAAACAAAAAGAATGTAGAACAATGTTACAACGCAGGAAGTTAGATCTCTGTATGATTCCACAATGGATGGTTTGAATTAAACTTGTGAACCCCACAATGTATTTGTGTATTCAATAGATTGTGGTCCTTTATCCTCTCCAAGCTCTGCTGCATGTGACAATGAAGATGTTTTAAGTTCTGCAGTGAATTGTGACCTGTTAGGATGATGGGGCCCCACAATGGCAACTCCAACTAGATTGTGGTAACACCATTAAGCTGACAAATATCACCCCAAAAAACTGGCTTTGGAGTACAAAGTGCTCAGGAGAATTTCAAGGCTGTTAGCTGAGATGGTCCAGCCTCACAGACTACCCCAACTGGGACTTGAGACAAGCCCTGGACGTTCCCATCACACTGAGACTGGATGTCAGCTAGAAGTCAGCTAGCTCTCCTCGGACTTGACCATTATCTCAATTTTCTCAGGGTCCCCTAAAGATGCTGTCAACCCAGACAACAGGAAATAATTTTAAGAGCATGATGCCTATCGATGACCTTAGGACATCTCCAAGGCCACCTCCAGGGTATATTAAAACTGTAATAAGAATGACAGTTTTCTTAAAATCTGAGGGCACTTTTAGAAATAAGTTTCTACCTATCTGACATGTAAGTAAGGAAACACACACGCTTTCTGATGGTAATTTTCTCTTTTACTTACTCTTGAAAAAAAATCTCCTTTCTCTGAAAATATCCCTGTCTCCACAACCTAGTTACATCTCTTTATATAATGTTACATTTCCCACATTACTACATAGCTCTACACAGCTTCCTGGCACAACATCTCTCTCCTGCACACACACACACACACACACACACACACACACACACACACACACACACGCGCGCACACACAGAGACACATATGCACATACACACACAGACATGTACACACACACACCACACACACATACCATACACATGCACACAGACACACACATGCATACACACATACCATACACATGCACACACACACTCACACACAGAGACACACATACGCACATACACACACGCGCACACACACACCATACCCACACATACACCACACGCAGACACACACACAGACATGCACACACTCGTGTACACACACACCACACACACATACCACACATGCACACACACACACACACACAGACACACACGCACACACACACACACTTCTCCTCTCTCCCCCATACTTTTTCTCCTCTCTCTTTCTCTGCCCAATTCTAAACAATAATACATTAAACTTTCAGGGCCCAGGCTATTCTCAGGACACATGATAAGCCGCACAGTTTTTCTCAGGCTAGGAAGGTTGTGCTGACAAGCCAGTAACACTTCCCCAAGCACAAAGCCCTTGCCCAGACAGAGAATGACACTGAAATTCAGGACTTAACAATAACAGTTAGCAGACTGAGCCTTGGGAGGTAGGGGTATGTGCAGTCAATTACTGTAGGGGATATATCTACCAAAGTTGCCTCAGTTCTGGCCTTGATTACACCTGGAAAATCTGTGTATTCTCTGCAGGGGCAGCTAGTATGTTTTGAATTTGCTCAAAGGTGTTTGCAAAATGTATAAAAGGCTGTCTTTGACTGAGAATACCATCACTTTTCTGTGTCAGTTATAAAAAGTATTCTGGTATTATTAGAATGATACAGGTTAAGCAGAAATCATCTTCCCGACCATCCATAGCTATATGCCTAAAGATGTACAACACACTACAGAAAGAATTCCCAGCTTTTCTAAAGGGAGGTAAGTGGTGTCACATGAGAAAATTACAGACAGGAGCAACCAGTCAATAACAGTTGGTAACCCCATGGCTCTGCCAAGTGGGCTCCCCACAGGGACTTATTCATCTGTCTGACACTAGTTGACACTTGCTGAATACTCCCACAGCACTCAGCAGAGTATGTAGATGTCCACATTCCCAAGAGGTAGGGTGGGTGGTTTTTGAGTATTTGGTGGATTATTGATGTTTATCGTTGTTTAGGAGGATTTATTGCAAGTTTTTATTATTGGTCATAGTTAGGGAGGAAACTACGAAGATTAGATTCAGGGATCTCTGTCTGAAAAGAAAAGGGGGATATAGGAATGATAGGCTAAAAGAGTAGATTATTGAGTTTACTTTTAAACTAAAACAGCAACTACTGTCTTAAATATTTTGCATTGGTGTGGATTTATGCATATCATATACATTTAAGGTTATTTTGTTTTAACACACTGTATATGCATTTCTTTACTGTTGTTTAAGGCTTGTATCTATGCAGCTCATTTTGAAATGTAATTTAAAGTTCTATGCCTTTAAGGCTATTATTACAAACTGTTAAGATAATTAGGAAATGTAGTTTAATAGTTAGCCACTTATAACAATCAAATTTGTGGTCATGTTAAGTATGTTTTCAAGGTCAAACAGAAATATATTTTAGATAGACAAGTGTCTTTAAATACTTCAGAGACCTACAGAATGTGGCATTTTGTTTTAATTACACAAGGTTTAGTTGGGCAGTGGTGGCACATGCCTTTAATCCTAGCACTCAGGAGGCATAGGCAGTCAGATCTCTGTGAGTTCAAGGCCAGTCTTGTTTACAAAGTGAGCTCCAGGACAGCCAGGGCTACACAGAGAAACACTGTCTTGAAAATATAAATAAATACATAAATAAACAAACAAACAAATAAATAAATAAGTGAATGGATAAATAAATGAATGAATGAATGAATGAATGAATAAACAAACAAACAAACAAACAAACAAATAAATAAATAAATAAATAAATAAATAAATAAATAAATAAATAAATAAATAAATAAAACACAAGACATGTCTGCTCCTGTCAGCACCAATTTACTTTGAAAAAGGATGATTGGCATTTAAGAAACCCTATGTATAGTTTGCTTTCATTGTGACAAAGTTAGCTACTGAGCAAGAAACTTCCCTTGCTTCAAGTGCTTACAGTATGTGTCAAAACAGGACAAGCAGGACACAAAAGAAAGCAATTGATGAACTGTGCCAAGACAAGGTATGACATTCCTCAAAATTCCAGCTTCACAGAAAAGCCTATCAGATATTCCAGGCCTGTAGGTCGAAGATGGATGCCCCGATGTTACAGAGGAACCTTGCATGACTTCCAGACAGCCAAATGTCTCTGTCATTTTTATAGTTTTGAAAGTTGTTTGCTCTACACTTCCTGTTTACTCAGGTAATATTAAATCCTTCTTGGGTCTCTGATGGGGTTGAAGACTATATAGTTACAGTTAGTTTTTCTTGTTACCAAATTCAGAAAAGAAACTCAGAAAAGAGGTGTTAAGTAAATAAGATTGAGAAACATAAAATCTTAAATTGTTTATCTAAGAAAATGTTTTGAGTCTAAAAAGATAGTTTTGGGTTGGTAATACAAGTTAGAATAGAAAGTAAACTAGGTACAAAACTTTGGACTCACTAAGATAGAATAAATGATGAAGTATTTTCTCTGAATTTGCCAAACGCAAATAGACTGGACATTGTGAATATAATTCTTACCTGATAATTGTTTTTATTGTATATAATTTTTACTGTGTTAGTTAAAACCTTCCCTTCTTACTTAGACAAAAGGAGGGAAATGTCGTGTGTAGTAGATTTATGATATTACATTATAAATAATTGTTCTACCCACTGGCTTAATAAAAAGTGCTGATTGGCCAAAGGCAGACAGGCCGTGTGGGTGGAGCTACCAGACTAAGGAAACTCTGGGAACAGGAAGAACAGAGCAGAAATACCACAGAGACTCCAGAGTTGCCAGACAAGCCAGAAGATGCAGAGGACAACTATGCTGCTCTGAGAAAAGGTACCGAGCCCCATGGCTGAACAGGATAAGAATCATGGGTTCGTTTAAGGGTAAAGAATTAACAAGTTATATGCCTGACCAGCCTAAAATTAATGAAAGCATCTGTGTGTCTCTGTGGGTCTGTGGGTCTGCAGGTCTAAACCTTGATGGTAGGCCCGAAAGTCTGGGCCAGAAACCTCTTATTACAGTTGTGGGATATTTTGATCACATTCTGACAAATGTTTACTTTGAATCAGAGGGCAGAGCCAGCTACTAGCTGATATTTTGGAGAACTGAGAACATATAATATAGCAAGACACAGGAAGTAGTAGAAAGGGTTTAGAAAGATTCTCAGCCCTTTTGGACGGAGAAAGGAGAGAGAGAGGAGGTCAGTGGTCACTTCTCCACCATCTCTCTGATCATTCAGGTTCTTACCCCAATATCTGACTCCTGAGTTGTTACTGATAAAAAAGTAATTACATAAACACTTCATTATTCCATGGGATAAATATATGCTACAACATAAAATGGATCTAAATAAACTTAAAATGATGAAAATAAAACAGAATGTTCACTATGCACAACAATATTGTTAGAAGTCATTTGGGAACTAGGAATATTGCTTGGTCATATATTAGCTGCCTGGTAAGAGCAAGGCCCCAGGTTCAATCCCCAGCACTGCTAAAAAGAACAAAAAGAAAGCTGGTTCTAAAAATAAAGTTGTGCTTACCATAAGCATGGCTTTAAAGCCGGCCTAAGCTACATACTGAGTTTAATGTCAGTCCAAGTTACATAATGAGGCCTGGTCTGAAAAATAAGATTAAATAAATAATTAAACAGTTAATTATAAATATAGTTAGACATGGTAGTCGATGCCTATAATCCTAGCATCCAAAGAGGCTGAGGCAAATTTAATCCAGTCTGAGCTATGTAATGAGAGCCTGTCTTAAAAGCAGACAGACAAGGCTGGAGAGATGACCTAGAAGTAGAACAGTGCTGCTATTGCAGAGGACCTGGGTTCTAGTCCCAGCAACCATCTCAGGGCTCACAACTGCCCATACCTCCAGCTCCAGGGGGCCAACAGTCTCTGGCCTCTCTTCCCACACCCAGACATATATAATATATATATTAGATTTATTTTATATATACACAACGTAAATATAAAACAGACTTATTTTCATAATATATATTCTCATCTTTATAATAAATTTATATATTACACATATAATATAAAATAATAATATATAAATTAAAATAAGTCTAAAAAACCACCACAGTCACAACCAAAACGAAAGCATGAAAGAGTACACTGGGAAAAGTACTTGCAAAACAAGAGAGTTACAGATAGAAAATATTTTTCAGACTTATCTTTATTATTTTTAATTATGTGTATATGTAGGTTTGTGCACATACACATAACACAACTCCAAGAATATAACTCCAAGAAGGTGTTCTTGGAGGTCAAAGGTATCATATCCCCCTATAGATGGGCTTCCAGTTGTGAACCACAGATGTGGTGTGCTAAGAACCAGACACAGGTCCTCTGGCAAGAGCTTTATCTGCTCTTAACTGCTGAGCCATTTCTGAAACCCATAGAATGCATTTAAAAAAAAAAAAAAAAAACTTCATATAAACCTGATGTGGTGACACAAGCCTGTAATCACTGTATTTGTCAGGAGCATAAGGGTCAAGTTCAAGGTCATCTTCAACTACATAGTGAGTCTGAGACTAACCTGGCTACATGAAAGTCTGTCTCAAAATTTTAAAAAATTAGGAGCTGAAGAGATAGCTCAGCAGTTAAGCACCCTGGCTTCTTTTCCAGAGGACCCAGGTTCAATTCTCAGCACCCATATGGCAACTCAGAATTATCTGTAACTCTAGTCTCAAGGGACCCAATGTCCCCTTCTGGTCTCCTTGGGCACTGCACACACATGGTGCACAGACACACATGCAGGCAAAACACTTACACCATAAAAATAAATAAATGTAGAATACGAGTGTGTTCAGCTCCAAGCTGTGAAGGAGCACCATGCAAGACCATTTTCACCTGACTCAGTGGTTCCAAGGATGCAGAAGAGAAGAGCTGGGGTTCAGATCATATGGAAGCCAAGGCAGTCGTTGGAGAGGGGCTGAGGCCTATTGCTAAAGTGTTACAATGAGGTTTACTGCCCTGTTCGGCCAGAGGTCCAGACCCACAGACTTGCTGTCCCAGACCTGCTGCCGCTGAGGCCCCCAAAATGACTCAACACTTATATTAACTCCATGCTGTTTGGCCTATGGCTCAGGTACATTGCTAGCTAGCTCCTTCATCTTAACTCAGCCCATTTCCATTAATCTGTCTGCCACGTGGCCCGTGGCTCACCTGTGTTCCTTACGTGTTTCTTCTTTGGGCATCTGACTCGATATGTGTCTGTGACTATGCCCTCCTACTACTTATTTTGATTTCCCTGCCTACTTTTTCTACGGTGCCTGCCGTGGCCAAAACAGTCCTTTATTTAAAGAATGATATTCACAGCATACAGAAAGACATTCCCACATCACTAAAGACTGTTCATCTACTGCCCAGTTGGAGGTAGATCTTATTGGAAAGGCCCCAAGAACAACATGAGATAAAAGCTGATCTTAACTGCAGTGCCTACCCTATTTAAATATGAACAACCTCAAAAACCTGTGGATTCTGAGTCCCTTCAGGCCAACCACTAGGAGGTGGTATTCTCTGAAAACAGATTTGATGATGGCAATTTGCGTCTTCTCGATTTTCTGGTTTGCTCTTGTACAAAGTAGCCACATGCTTGCTTTAGCAATGAGTAAATTATAATGTTAAAAATTAGTGTATGTCTGAATAATACAGAATTAAGAGTCAATAAATAAATGAATGAATGATTAAAAATGTGGGAAACGAAACTAAAGCAGATTAATAGCTGCCAAAGCTGGCGGTTGGAGGGAATTTGGATTGTGGTAGCATCAACTGAACTACAGTTTCAACTCAGGTTGGCATGAGGGGCACAGGATGCTATAATAAAGATGATCAACTCTTTGGTCTTATGTCTTTATCTTTATAGATGCCATCAATATCAGGGAAATGATGAAAAATGAAGCCTGACCAAGGGAAGAAAACATCCCCAAGGACCTGAAATGGCCTATGCTGAGTGAGAGGGTAGGAAGGGACACTGGCTTAACTAACCTGTCATCCCATTGGGTCTATCTAGGAAATTAAATTCGGGCATACACACTCGGTTCCACCCTGGATTCCCTAGCAGGAGTTTTGCCTCTAAAAAAGCATCTTCCTTTAGGTAATGTTAGATACAGCCCAGGCCAACTGAGCTGTCCCTTTTTGCAAATTGTTTGGAGAAGGAAATCTACTCTATGCAAGAAAACTACCAAAAAGAAAGAAAGAGAGAAAGAGAGAAAGAAAGAAAGAAAGAAAGAAGGAAGGAAAGAAAGAAAGAGAAAGAAAGAATGAGAGAGAGAGAAAGAAAGAAAAGAAAAGAAAGAAAGAAAGAGATAGAGAGAGAGAGAAAGAAAGAAAGAAAGAAAGAAAGAAAGAAAGAAGGAAAGAAAAAGGGGAGGCAATCATAAGTACAAACAAAAGAAAAAGAAACCTTCCTATGCAAATTCCCAGACAAAAGAGAGTGCCCATCCTGTTTCTGAAGTCAAATCAAGCAGAACAGGAGAGAAAAGCATGTGGTAATAATGCAGGAAGTTGTGTGAGTCAGTGCAGGTACAGGGAAATCATATGCAAACACACGGTGGAGTGACGGGGGACGCAGAATGGAAAGACACAGGACAGCATCTCATCAGATTTGACTCCGGCTCGTTTGGAGTCAGTGCTAACCCACCAAAGAACAGCCTAGGTCTGCTTGGCCTTGGCTGGGTAGTTGTCACGAGGAAAAAAAATAATCAAATGGCTCGTCAGAGAGTGAGAGTTTTTCCTGCATTCTCCTGCGTCTCCCCTTAAAACCACTGCCCCCATGGATGGAATGCATTCGGGAAGCTGGACAAAGTTCAGAACACCAAGCCCACAGACAGATCTCACACCAGTGTCTCAGCCTCCTACTCATTTACTGTGCGCAGCAGGAAGAATCAGGCCTTGTTTGTTTATGGTTCCAATATAATTTCGGGCCTCTGATAAGGACTAACCCCTCTTCCGGGTAGTCACCACAAGAACGTGGAGTCAGGACTGAATGGGCGGGCAGGTCAGAGCAAAGCAGGGCTTGTGCACACAGGGAAGGAGACTTTGCAAGGTAGCAGCAGCCATCAGATTATCCGTAACCGCAGACATCTGTTTGCTGACCTGGAGATTCAGCGCCATCTGGTGGATCCACCCAGCATTGCTGGGAATCCAAAGTTTTAAGCCTCCTGTGTGTGATACTACGGCATTCTTCATATATTGTATTAATTCTAGAAAAGAAAAGCCCCCACTGACCTGATCACGTTTAAATTCATAAATTAATAGAAACCCTATTAATGACACTCAAATTAATTGGTGTGGTGTCCCCAGCCACACTGAATTTTATAATTACACTCTACAAATTAGTTCGACTTTACTGTATCTTTCCTCTAGGGACCTGTAATTCTATTTCCACTCACAGTCGTGGCCTGTTTGCTTCTGATCAGACATCGCTGTATTGATAAAATTTCAGTAAGGGCTGTATAAAAGGCGCCTTTAAGACAGTTGCCACATTCAACACATAATTATTGACTAGAAGGTTCCAGGCACAGTTCTGGGCTCCAGCTCACATGATTGCTACTCTCAAGAAGTTTGCTGACAGGTGGGAGAGTAGTCAGTAAACAATTAAAAATGTTAACAAGAGAAGGTCAGAGAAACCTGCGGTTTTCATTGGTAACATGAGGACAGGAAGGAATGGGGGATAAAAAGGATCAGCAAGTGTCTCTGAAAGGTGGTGTTTGAGAGCCAAAGAGCTCCGGAGCAGTTTTCTCCTGATACAAACTGGGGTGTGTGTGTGTGTGTGTGTGTGTGTGTGTGTGTGTGTGTGTGTGTGTGTGTGTGTGTGTGTGTGTGTGTGTGTGTGTGTGTGTGTGTGTGTGTGTGTGTGTGTGTGTGTGTGTGTGTGTGTGTGTGTGTGTGTGTGTGTGTGTGTGTGTGTGTGTGTGTGTGTGTGTGTGTGTGTGGTGTGTGTGGTGTGTGTGTGTGTGGTGTGTGGTGTGTGTGGTGTGTGTGGTGTGTGTGGTATGTGTGTGTGGTGTGTGTGTGTGTGGTGTGTGTGTGGTGTGTGTGTGTGTGGTGTGTGTGGTGTGTGGTATGTGTGTGTGTGGTATGTGTGTGTGTGGTGTATGGTGTGTGTGTGTGGTGTGTGTGTGTGGTATGTGTGTGGTGTGTGTGTGTGGTGTGTGTGGTGTGTGTGTGTGGTGTGTGTGTGTGGTATGTGTGTTGTGTGTGTGTGTGGTGTGTGTGGTGTGTGTGGTGTGGTGTGTGTGTGTGGTATGTGTGTGTTGTGTGTGTGTGTTGTGTGTGTGTGTTGTGTGTGGTGTGTGTGTGGTGTGTGTGTGTGTGTGTGTGTGTGTTGTTGTTGTTGTTGTTGTTTGAGACTGGTGATTCTGCAGTCCAGATTGACCTCCAACTTTCCATAATCTCCCGACCACACACAACCTGTGACTATAGGCACGAGCCACCAGGCCACAATACTGAAATTTGCTTAAAACAAAACCCAAACTGGA